>VWZW01005638.1:496185-517863 GCA_013397115.1 Edolisoma coerulescens
AAAAAAAAAAAAAAGGCAAAATAAATTTGTAGCGCTTTGGGGAACTACTAGCAACAGGCTTCACACTGTCAGTAAGGTACGCCATTCAGTTTGGCTTGAAATACCAAAGTTTTGTTTTCCTGAAAAAAGTTTCCAAGAATTCGGCAGTCTTCAAGGCATCTTCAAAAGTTTCAATTTCCCAAGGCAAAAGTGGCACAGGACCAATTTAGAAAACCCTGTCCTGTCTACAAGCTGAAGTCCGATGGGAACTGTTAGAGCAGCCAAGGAAGGCGCTGGGACGCATCAGGTTGTCTTTAGAACAGCCTCCTTGATGCCAAAATCAATCCTCTCCATGCACAAATTTTAAATGTCACACCTTACCCCTCACAGCCAGAAATTTTTCTTAGTGCGTTTTGAAGCTGCCAGTAGTCATTCAGCACTGTGAAACATAAAGCTTTCCGTTTAAAAGAAATCTTTAATCCATGTCAGCAATTTCTACACAAGACTGCAAATCCAGTTCTAAGTGTGGATTATTCCACACATCCATTTGAATACAGTTAACAAACTGAAACGTAAGTTGTTAAAATTTGCACTAGAGATCAACCACTTCACTACTGAGCAAAGCAATAAAACAATGTCATTATCCAGTCTACTGAATGACAGTTCATAAGAAGGGCAGAGGACTAGTATTTCTGAATCATCCATACTCCTTGGCTTGGCAACTTCCTTCTGTCAGCAAGCTCCAACGTACATTATATGAAATGTCCTTTTACAGAATTTGTTCTACTGTTCTTATACTTTGGTGTAGAAAGAGTGAACACTCATGACAGGTAACAATCTTCTCAATAAAACAAACTACAGCAAAAGACATTTTAGGCGCCCCATGAAAAAAAAGGGGAGGGGGAAGGGGGGAGGGACACTAAACAGTGAGTCCTACTGCAAATAAAAAGATTTGGTTTATATTAAAGAAAAGAATTAAAAAATTGCAGTGTCTTGTGTGGAAGCCGGTGGTAGGCAGTGAATCCCTTGTCAGTCAGTAAAATACTCTTTCTTAAACAAAACACTTTTTTAAAATATTGAAACATTTCACTGAGGAAAACAACCTGAACATGGGAGCCAGAGAACATAGGATCTTATTCAGCACCTCGAAGCTGGTAGAGCAAATTCTGGGAATGATGAAATGCCATCCTCAACACCTAATACAAGATGAGCAGCACTCACAGTAAACATAGGAAAATAAAGTATTAGTATTCAGGGAAAAAGTTAAGAAATACAGATAAGTATTCCTACTTACAGATATCTCCTTTACCTCACAACCACATGGAAGTTTGCCTACAGCAACAGATGATGTTGGGAAATCTCTAGAATCCCATTGCTTCAGTTTGAACCAGTACTTTCTCATGTCTTCCACTAATAGCAATTCAGAGAAATCTCTATCCTCCAACTCTACAGGCTAAGGGAAAAGGGAGGTTTTTGGTAAGATATTGAATGTACATGTTTTAACTAGCTCTTACTAAACTCTAGTATAGTCCAAAAGGTGAAATGGATTTTTGCTTGTTTGGGGATTTGGAGAGTTGGTTTTTTGATTTTTTTTTTTTTTTTGTTAATAACTTTAGCATAGGAAGTGTGAAGGAAATAATTATTTTTGGCGTAATTAGGAGATTGAATTTAATTTCAGGTTTTATGCTTCAAAGCTTCCCTGATTTTAGTATTAAAATGTGTATTTTAGCTAACGAGTTTCATGAATTAATTATTCTGGGATATACTAAATTGAATTTATATTTGCTAATACTGTTTAGCTAGTAATGAGCAGGCTCCTGTGCTTGCCATGGGGCTCACTTTTGTGACTGTATTTTGAGTCCTGTGGTTTTTAGTGGGCGTATTTTGCTTTTGCTGCTTGCCATAGTGCTGTACTGCTTATCACCTTACTGTATTGTGCCTGGGAATGCTTTGATAACAGCCTTGCAGATGTACCTCCATGGGATGGCAGGTGGCCAAAGTGTGGCTGCTGTTCCTGTCCTGCTGTACTGGACAGGCTGGAACTTCAGTCTGAACTTGAGCTGGAAGAACTGTGCTGTTAAGATTACCCTTTCTACAAATTCTCCCTTTGCCTCTTTTCCCTAATCACAAACAATATCACTCTACTACCTGAAACACTGGTGCAATGCCAGAGGAGGATCTTAAATTTATCTCTCTAAATCACAGCAAGCTAAAATGAAGCTATTATTTTTGGCACACAGCTAAGTTTCCTCCTTATCTACACAAATGACATTCTCCTTTATGCTGTCATCTTGTAACTACTGAAAACACTTTATATGGCTGTGCCATCTTTCCTATTTTCATCCCTTCAGAGAGCTACTACAAAAATAAACCTTTCCAACCTGTTGCTTTGACCACGTTCACTTTTGTCACATTCCTTATTGTGTCAAACACAAGTTGCTTGGCTTCGATTGCATATCCTTTTAAGTGGCCCCATCTCAGGATGCAAAGGGTAGTTTCCACTTCCAAAGGACTGCAGCACCTGTCTCCATCTTCAAGCTCTGGAATGATCAAATACTTTTTATGCTATATTCTGTCTCATGTATCTGAAAGTAATTCAAACATCTATTAAGCTGTCTCATAGTAAAAAAAGATTTGAAGTGTGATTTAGAAGAATAAGTGTTTTGACTATTATTTTTATGCATACCACAGTAGTTAAGGAAGTTCTCTATTGATTAAGAACACAGACTAGTGTCTGTGTTGACTAGTATGTTCACATCATCTCCCAGTGCCAAAATCTATGTCTGGTCTAATATATGCTCTCTGTAAATTCTTGGTTCTGATACTATCCTTTTGATTTTTATATAACTTTCAACAGAGCAGGGATCCTAGCACTAAATGGAACTTCCTGAAGTTACAGCAACAGAATGGGGAGGAACAACAACAAAACAAAAACCACACAACAAACCACCAATTTTTTCTTCAGTTATACAGAACTATTATAATGATTCTATAGATACTAAGCAAAAAAACAAAAACAAAAACCAAACCAAACAAAAAACACAACCAAAAAGAAAAATAAAACAAAAAAACCCCCTGAATAATTCTCTTATTTTAGGTTGGGACAATTAAGCTAGTAAAGTAGGACTAAAAGGTACACAGCATTTGTATTCATAACAATGCCACACTTACCAACGATCCCATAAACTTAGTGAGGCCAGTACAACTTCACATACAAGTCTTAAGTTTAATTCATCTAATGGTTCATTAAAAGTAGAGCTGAAAGAGTTGATACTAGCCTTGCAAAAGTTTTACCTAATTTTGAGATAAATTCTCAAAAATGTTGGTTGGGATCTTTTGATTTTTTTAAAAGAAGGGAAAAAATATGAATTTTAACTGAAAATCTTTGTGAAATCTTAATGAGAAAACTACATTATTGTTTCATGCTTGCAACGACAAAGAGTTGTCAGCTGAGAACTCAGGTAGGGACAGATGAGAGAACACTGGAGAAGCACATACAGACCAGAGAGGAGTACATTACAATCACAGTAAAGTTTGGGTTGGAAGGGACCTTTAAAAGTCCTCTAGTCCAATTCCCCTGTGATGAGCAGGGACATCGTCAACAATCACAAACCACCAGCATTGCTCCTCCCACCCCCAAGCACGCAGCAAACGCTATTCTTCCATTAACTTGTATTCCGACCTAAACAGTTGAGGCTTCCCCCGCGCACTACGGTCCCAGCATCCCTTCTGTCCCAGCTCCCGGCCTCTCCATAACTCTCCACACGCTCTTCATCTTCTCAGGGAAATCAGCCAGCCGCCGTCACCCAGGAAGAGCCGCTGGCAGGCAGACCCGAGAAGTGCTGTGGCTGCCTGCTGCCGCTGCTCCCGGGGACTGCCCGACCGCCCCCGGCTCCGCAGGTGCACCCTCGGCTTGGGGACACGGGGCTGGGGGAAAGGTCCTCTCCCCGTCATACACCACCATCACCACCGCCCCCCCGCCCCCGAGCTCTGCAGTACTGCCATCCCCCTTAAAGTGAAAGGGAAAAGGGTGCAGAAGTGCAGACCTGGGATCCTGCCTGCGCAGGCACAGCTTCCCTTCTTCCAGTACTCGCTTCAGAGTACTGCATCCAGAAGATAATTGCACATCTATTTTCATAAAGATTTTATTCATTTAATAATTTATACTTCAAACATAACTCAGCAGCCAGCCATTTACTTTCAAAAGTACTTCTCCTTACTGCTAGGTACACTGTTTCCATGGAGACTTCCTTAGATATTCTGGGGTGAACACTCTTAATCTCTTCTTTTCATTTTAAAAATCAGGACAGACCTAGGCACTCCTGAAAGTCAGTAAAGGTTCAATTTTCCATTAGTAACAATTTCCAGGCATCTATTTTTATATTACTAGCAGCTACATGCTTCCAGTGTTGAACAGGGGACCTATCTCACCATTAGGTCCCCCCTGAATTAACACACTCAGTGAAAGAATTCCTCCCAGATCTCCAATTCGGACCAAAACACAGTAACTCTGTTACATCTGATGTAATTAAGTATCAAAGAAAATTATCGCAGTCACCTTCATTTTCTTTAATACCATTCACACATTCAAGATTCAAGTGACTGGCTGTCTCTGTCTGCTTGACACAGATCCAAACTTTCCCACCTCTGCCGAGTGAACACGTGAGATACTAATCTATTTTTTAAATGGCAAGGCTATGCAATGAAGTCTCTGATGTTATCTTAACATGCACTGTAGTAGTTGTAGCAGCTGGTCTGGGGATAACCAGAACACCAGTCTACCAAGTGGGACACCCTTTCTACACATGACCAAGAATTTAATACAAAAATGCTAGCATTGATCTTTTCCTGCATTATAAATACACAAAATACAGCCACAGCTTTCTATTCAAAGGCTGTTGAACCTCCTGCCGAACCACATCATGTGCTCTTTTTATGGATCAGTCTATATTTATCAGGACACAATTTCCATCAGCACACAAAAACTTTATTAACTTGATAATGAAATCCACAATGCAAAGTCAATTTCCAATCTTATATTTCATTTTTATAAACAAAAGTCACACTGTGTAATGACATTAATGCCTATGTGCCTAATGTCTACAATTATTTGTTAATAGGTATTTCTCTGCTGTTATAGGTATGAGATATCCCAAATGCTTTAGTTACAGGAAAAATCTTGGAAGTGGAAATCACATGAATACCAAAGGCATTTCACCACACAAGGTTTCATGAATATTGCTATCCCTGAACTACTTGTGAAGCATACTTCAAGTTTATTTCTCATTTTGTATTAAACAGCAAAATGAGACCAGTATCTGGAAAAAGTAAGACCAAGGTCCTCATTAAAGCAAAAAAAAATTGTGTGCTTAAGGAGATACACAGATACAACATATTTTCCGACTACATCTTACTGCCACACAAAAGACTTGATTTTTTTCTTACATAGACACAAAATCTTTCACAAACTGAAACCAAACTGATCCCCATGAAGGAGGTGACTAGTCCTGGACGAGGGTCTCAGAGTGGTGTGTTTTTCCTGTCTTCCCAATAGCATGAACATATATTTCATGGAAGCTGTATATTACATGTGAGCAACTTAGCAGTCCACTGTAGGAACAAGAATTAGTCAGTGCAGCATGTAAATACTTTGAGATGTTAGTCTGCTGTTGTCCACTGGCTGTTCTGGTGTACTGTGTAGATAATACAAGCATGTAAGTTTAATCTTAGTACTACCTGGTTTCAATAAAATTTTTCAACAATTAATGTTAAAATAATAGAAATATTGTTAAAAATAGTGAAAAGTGATCACAGAACATACTTGGGATGAATTTTATAGGCTTGGAAGAAAAACTAAGGGGGTTCTCCAGCAAATATTGTATCTCTAACTATATTCCAGACTTGTCTTCAAGTGCAGGTCTTAGATGACTTTAATATAAAGAAATTAGTTCCAAAATCTAAATTTAAAAATAAAAAAGTGAGGGTAGGTATTGAACTGATACTTTTTTTTTTTGCTTCACTTTGCTAGTATATGTTGTTTGATGAAATATTGGTAAGACAGTATAATGCTATTCAGCAACCAAAACTGACATACAAATTCTGATCAGCAGAGCTATTTTTGCTCCTTTGTCTCCTCCAGGAGACAGAAGGAAATAAAAATGAAGGGTCTTAATAAGTTTGCACATTATAAAGACTCCTCAAATCCTTTCCTCCCTTTTTTCAGCCCCAAACAGAACTTCTTCAGCATTGTAACATTCAAGTGTACAGAAACAAAATGCTACACCCAGACTGCACTTGCATGTAACTTTGGGTCACTGTATGATTTCACTGTGTCTTCTCAAACTGCTCTTCACCTCACTCTGATCTGGAGGCCAAGCTGTACCTGCAAGGCTGCATTCCCTGTGATGGTCCTGCAGTGCTGTTTCTACCATAAACTCCACAAATTTCAAGAACAAAGCATGGTAATAACAATCCAGATGAAAAACAAGGCAGAAAACAGTAACAGAGTACCTATACCAGTTCAGGATGGCATAATACAAATATTTCATCAAAAATAGACAAACTGTAGTTTTCCAGCCCTGGAGAACAAAAATTAATTCTACATTTTCCTTTTTCTCTAGAACATGGAAAACCTGTGGAGTAATGTTCCATCTCTCCAGCCATATTTTGGGGGGTCAAAAAGCTAGAAAAATTCATCACCAGAAGTTTCTAGTCTCACATCTACACATTTATCTAAGACTTTCTCCAGACTTCTAGGACTAACACTTTTCACAACCTTTTTCATCCTGTTCAAGTTTTTGCGTATTAAGTGTTCCTGCAACGACTGAAAAGACAGCTAAAAGTAGCACCTGCTCTTCTGTTAAGAAGTTATCATCTCGCTTTATCAAGCCCCAGTGCCCACTAAATTCTTTATTTCCATGCCCCAACAAAAGCACTTCCATTTTTATGAACATAAGCACTTGGGTAAGTCTCAGTTTAAAGACTGTCTACATGCTCACCTCTGCCTCTTTTCCAGAAATTGATTGACTATTCTCTCCCTCCTTTTTTTTGGTCAGGATAGCCATCATGTCTCCTACCTGTATAATCCTGTATAATATAGAGCAGGCAGCTGCCAGCGATGCTGTTTTAAATAATATTGCTACTGACTCTGAACTGGCACTTTTAAAGGAGCCCCTTTATAATTTATCTTAAGCTAGACAGCCAATAGTGGAGTTTATGCTTATCTAAGAACTAAAAAGGGGGTATTTACCTAGTGGCTTAAAATGCAAGTTGCAAGTGTTTGGCTGTTTACTAAGTTCCCGATTCCAATTTTCCTTTTACACTCCTAACTAGTTCGGTACAGCTAGAATTGAACTAACTTGTTTCAGCAGTATGTATTGCGATAGCTGCAAAGCATTGGAGCCACCAACTGTTCAAACACGGCAACAGCCACTTTACTTCTGTTCCAGAGTAGTAAATAGAAAATACATCATGCTAAGGTCTGGGACCACTGAGTTTCCTTCATTACTTAAGACACAAAATCATATTTATCTCATTAAAATTATGCAAACTTTCTATTTCATAAAAAGGATACCTATCTCAAATTATTATATTGCTACTTCTACAGATATGACATTTACCTAATACCCTAGAAGCTCTTCCAGTTCTCTTTTCAATCAGACACTCAAGTAAAAGACAGTTACATATAACCATGCAGCAGATGTAGTTCCTCACACATCAATTCATAAAAAGTTCACACAAGCCTTTCATAAAGGACTTCATACATTTGTTACTGCAAACAATTATATCCAGAATTTTAAAATACTTAATGGTAAATAATACATTAATGAGCAAAAGGAAAACAGAGTTACTTCAGAGCACACTCTTAAAACACTTAAGATGTTCTGCTAAAAGAACACCTTGATGTTTTTGAAGTTTATCTTGAACTTTTGTCTTCAAATCCAGATGTGTTTTAATTTCCTCTATTTCATTTCCTTACAGTGCCTACTTCAACCATAGATTTCTGTCATTGAGCTCTACCAACTCAGTTAAGGCAGCCAAATGTCCCAGTTGTCCCAAGCTCTGACATTCTGTGGAGTTGGAGACACCATTTGCAAGTTTGCTGATGACACCAAACTGGAGGTGCTATTGACTCTCTAGAGAAACAAGAGACCTTGCAGAGGGATCTAGCTAGATTGGAGCACTGAATAATAATCAATGGGGTGAAATTTAACAAGTCCAAATACCAAATTCTGCATCCATGACAAACTGGGAGAGGATTGGCTGGAGAGCAGCCCTGCAGAAAGGGATCTGGGGGTGCTGGTTGGCAGCAGGATCAGTGTGAGTCAGCCATGAGTCCTGGCATCCAAGAAGTCAAACCACATCCTGGGGTGCACCAAAAGCAGCATCACCAGCCTGTCAAGAGAGGGGATTATCCCTCTGTATTCAGCATTGGTGTGGCCTCACCCAGAGTGCTGTGTGCAGTGCTGGGTCCACAATTTAAGGATATTGAGACCCTGAGATCCTTGTATGTGTCCAGAGGAGGGCAACCAAGCTGGTGGAAGGGCAAGAAGGGATGTTCTACAAGGAGTGACTGAGGAATTTGATGTTGTCTAGTTTGGAAAGAAAGAGACTGAGGAACAACCACACTGTTCTCTACAGCTATCTGAGGAGAAGTGAAGTGAGAGGTGCTGATCTCTTCTGAGATCAGTGATAGGACATGTGGGAACAATTCAGAACTGCATCAGAGGAGGTTCAGACTGGACATTAGGAAACATTTCTTTACTGAGAAGGTGGTCAAACTCTGAAACAGGCTTCCTAAAGAGGTGGTCAATGCTTTGAGCCTGTCAATGTTTAAGAGGCACTGGGACAATGCCCTGAGGAACACGCTTTAATTTTTTTAAGTGGTCAAGGCAGCTAGATTAGATCATTGTTGTAGGTCCCTTCCAACTGAACTATTCTATTTTTACCTGAAATCAATCAGCACAAGAGAAGGAACACCTGAAAAATGAGCACATTAAAGTTTGAGAATTTTAACCAGTAGGCAACAGTATATGGTGCTAATTTCAGTTCGCAAAGCATCTTGGAACAAGATGAGTTTACATCACAGCACTGCAGTCCTTCAGGTAGAAGACAGAACAAAAAAGCTACAAGCTAAGTCAACCACACAGTTCAGCTATGAGAAACCCAGAACTTAGATCAGGTTTATTTTATCTAAACACAATGTTGCACTCATTACTATAAAATAATAGCTCAAGCATCTAAGAAATTATATATACTGAGGCAGACTCCACAGCAAGAACTATCTTACTAAATCAACTACAAGAAGTTTCATGACACAAAACTTTTTTTTAGATATTTAAGCCATCCTAGTTCTGTTAATATTGCATAACCACCCAATTCCTTGATGGAGAAAGACTCCTGCATGAGCATGAAGGAAAAAGGGCTGTGGCAAGGTACAAACGTTCACTCAGTATCCCAACCATAAGAGCAGATCCCTAGGAAAAAAACACGTTTTCCCTTCATGTGCTTCCAACCATCTGTGACTTCAGAACTACTTGAAGAACTCCTCACACTTTATTTCATCATCTCTTAAGGGATTCCATCTACACCCTCCCCTCATTTTGTCCAGTTGCACCTTCACCATTCCCACAGTATTTGGGCATCTTCCCATGTTTGCAGCCTAGCTAAGGCAGAAAAACTCACCCTGCCAATATTTCAGGATTTCAGAAAGAGCACAAAAACCAAACCAACCACCCAACCAAACCCCACCAAGCTTTCTTCCTTTTCCAAAAAAGTTTTCCTGGAAGAACTTAGTTTAACAGATACCACCAGTGAGAATGAAGAAAATACACATGCAGTGCTGATGTCGTGTCAAACTAGTGGTTCCTTCTCCATTTCCTGACCATTTTTAGTAGATATTAGGCAGCAAGTGATTTTACTTGTTCTTTGCCTTACATTTTGCAGATGTAAATATATATTAGCTTTTGTTTATTAGTAGCATTCCCACACACATATATTTATATGCACAATAAATATATGTACCTATAGAGAAACACAAATATATACTGTAAAAGAGAAGAAGTATAGACTAGGGAAACAGAAGCAGCTGTGAAGAAAGAACAATTCCTGAAGTTTGAAGAAAGTAAAAAAAGCTCCTGGTTTGTCTATATCCTATTTCTCAGCCCCCTCAAGGACAAAGAAGAAACGTCATTTGGGAGCACAGTTACTTTTTTTGACCTTGTATGCTAAGGGAAAGGCTAGCTCTGAAAGCAAGTCCAGGGAAATGAGAGAAAATGCAAATATCTGTAGTTTTACTAAAAGCTTCCCCAAAACGTTCCCTGGAATCTCCAGTAGTTATTAAAATTCTGACTAAAATACAGCAAGTTTAAACTAACGTTGTAATATTCCTAAGAAATGCTATAAAATGTTAATTATCTATATACAAAGAGCAGACTAGAAAATGTTTAAACGAAGTTCAGTAAGACTGATACAAATGCTGCACTTTCAGATTTGTTGGCAGATCTAAAAAACCTAACCTGAGAACTCTTAGCAAAAGACAAACATAACCCTGATACTACATACAACAAACCAATCACGTGAATCAAGATTATAAATGTCTATATCCTTACCACACACATGCAGACTTCCCACCTATCACACCAGAGACCCAGACACCAGAGAAGTTCTGATTTTGTTGGGGCCATAAAAAGCCAGTAGATGAGGATATTCCCAGTGAGTAAAATAGAGATAAATCTCTAGTTAGTGAAGAGACTAGTGGAGCAGACCTGCGGCTCTGACAGGGTGTACAAATCATACGGGAGATTCAGTTACTGATTAATGCACCAGTTCTACAAGTTTACAGCTACCACATGAAAGAACACCACTTTCCCGGCCTTGCCAGTCAAACACATGGTGGTGTTGCTGCCCTATGAAAGCAGCATTCTGGTATCTTGAGCAGACCGCACACCAGCTCAAGTTCTGGCATCATGTTATTTATCAAGTGCTGATAACGAAACTTCCCACTCTGACCATTCACGAGGCCCCCTGGCAGTCACACTCCCAAGGCCAGACCTTCACTACTGGGACCAAAGCCCCTTCCCAGCAGGCAGCTCCAGTGACTCGATGGGAGCCCAGCTTGGCTCCCTGCTCACCCCACTTACACATCACACCAGGTTTCTTTACCGGTTCTTCTCTAGGGCTCCCACAGCACAGTCTCGGATGTCTCATTCCATAAAGCCATTTATTCCCGGCACAGTACCACAGAAACAACCCAAGCTGGTGCCTCCGAGGAGGAACCCCTAACTAAGGAACCCCCCTGGGTTTTATCCCTTCAGTCTTCCCATGCTCCTGCCCCCTCTCCGTGTCCATCCCACCCGCTGGCATCACCGGTCTTCATCTCCTTTGTTTTTCAAACGGTCGGCAATTCCTGGCTCCTGCTGTGTCTCTCAGTGTCCGTTCACCTGGCTGGCACCACCCATCTTCATGCCCTTTGTTATCCCAAAGGTTGGCAGCTCCTGGCCTCTTGTCTCCGGCTCCCACCCAGAGTCCAACCCGCATCTCAATGTGCAGCGTGCCAGCCCAGCTACCTGCACCAGGTGTATTCCTCAGCAGTGCCGCCGTCACACCAAAACCAGACACCCATAAACAAGAAATTCAAACCACCTTAGGAGAGCAGGAGACTTTAAAAGATCATGCGTTCAAGCAGGGGCTGGTTATACAACACCACCAAGGACCACTTAATCCCAAGAAATGCTTCTGTGCAGCCACACAGAAAGGGAAGAAATACATATGCATATTTTTATACAATTTTGATCTAGGTTTTGTTCCACTGTGCTTCATTAGAACTCTCCAGAAGATGGTAAGTAAATTAATTTTACCCATTTGATGTTTAGATTTTTTGGCTAAAGCTCCCTTCCAGTTAACTTCTATAAGGGAGAGGGAAGGGGCAGATTTTCCAAGCACCGTCAGGCCATAGAGGGAAGGCCCAGTTTATCACTAGCAGAGCTCTGAAATACATAGTTCATATGTTTTACGAATACAGCACACCCCTTAAATTTTTCTTGAATGCTAGACAGTTCTTTTGCTTCTGCTATGTCTGTAAAAACATGCTTACATTGCTGTTGGCTCCCCACGCTTCTTACAAAAGAATGTAAGGTAGATTGTAACCTAATTTAAATGTCCTAGAAATCGGCAGATTTCTAGAAGTAGGTGATTCCTAACATCCTATAGCTTTCCTATCCCTGAAGGGGAACAGGCCTACCAATCTACACATTTTAGACCAAGCTCTTAATTTAGTACTAGAGAAGCACTTAGCAAGTGGAACTACACATGCACATATGGAGCAAATAATTCTCAAGCTTAACTCCACATGGTTGCAGATACCCGATTGTGGCTCCCAGCTGTCAATACTGAACACCTCAGTACATACAATGCTGTTGGCAGCTACCAGAAACTATTTTCCCAGGTAACCACTCGTATGTCAGAGCATGACGTGTGTCTTTCAAGGCCAGTGATGCTGCTTAAGTTTGGATGGGAATTTTCTCAGTAGATGAAGGATAGAACTCAAATTCCAGGTTGAGTCCAGACATGTTCTTTTGACAACTGCTACATCAAAGCAACCCAGAGAAACATCCACTCAGTGCAAGAAGGCTTACTTTTTGATATACTAGGGTATGTTGCCAGGAAGTAACTTCATGATTTGGGGAGGAAGAGAAAGTAGTGTCAATACAAGAGTATCATCATCTTCAGCTGGAATCCAGGACAGCCTTTGAATACACCATCATAAAATACTGCAGAAAGGATTCTCCAAAGCTATGATACCTTCTTTAAGCCCTCTTCATTCTCACAGTGAAAAGTTATTTAAAGTTTTTGATTTTTATGAAAAGAAAAAAAAATTGAAAACCACCAATTTGAAGTAGCGACCTATAAAGATTCTGTTCTCTGTAACCAAGAAACTCATGTTACAACAAAGGGGAACTCTTCACTTGCCCTATTAATGGAATAGTTCAAAACTCTAACACTCTCACATTTTCTCTTATAAATGCCAAAAAAACGCGTTCTGCCCAAAACCACGAAGCCTCCCTATGTAAATTACACCACCAGAGCAGAATGGGCTACCTCAGAAAAGTCAAAGTACTCCTGGGCACACTCAAATGCCATGTTAGAATTAAGACAAGTTAAGAATTGAGAATAGTCTACCGGTCCAGCAGACAAAGTTCTGCAGGCTTTTTTTCACCTCTCTTACTTTGCTGGAAAACAAACCAGCTCCCCCATCCCTCCAAAAAAAACCCCAAACAACAAACCAAACCCAGCAAACAAAAAGCACAAAATTTTATTTCACTCTTAGAATGAAACTAAGTTTGCAATAAATACAACTATTGCAGTATTATGAACCCAAGAATGGCAAAACACGTTACCTATACTTTCTAAGATTTCTTGGAGAGATCACAGTTCTGGTCTCCCCACCATACAGGGTTCTCTTCCAGGAATTATTTTTTTCTTCTTCCCTCCCCTACTCTACCCTTATGTCTTAACCTACATCCACCGCAACCTCCTGTTTAGAAACACGTCAGTCACACGAAACTATGGTATGTGTTTTTCTTTCCAAATTCCAAGTGCAGTACATATTTGAATGCATTTTTCTACTGACTGTGTGTTTTAATTACAGGCTGAATTTGATAAACAAACCTAAAAAGGGACAAAAATAACTTTGAATAGTAGATACCAACAAGAACATCTGTTGTCAAAGTGATCTGTACAATCCTCGGACGTGAGTTGCTAGGAAATAAAGGTAAAAAGAATCATCCTCATTCAAAATACAGCTTCAAACAGGAGCTGACTCAGACCTGGCCAGACAAAGAACACGCTTACTTTTGTTTGCACTGATCTCCGCATATAACCCATATTCCAAACTGCTCAAGCAATCTCCCTGAGCAAAACCTCCTTTTGCTACACTGCTAGAGCAGCCTCTCAAGTGCTGCCTCCTAGGACCTATTCATAACTCAACCATTTGGATTTAACCTGGGATCAGTGAGTTTCTGCAAATCAAGACACGCAAATGGGCAGAACTGGAAAGAACAACTTCCCTGAATACTTCCCCAAGCACCCAGTTATTAGAGGACAGAGATCGAGCCCATTTTTTTTAGCATCTCTAGTTCCAGTTTTCCCCAAAGTCTGAGGTATTCCAAGCTTCTTGGCTGACCACTGAAAATACTCCAAGAACCTCTGGTAGGATTGTTAATCATAATCTACATTTGTTCTCATAATTATGTCAGTAAGCATATTTGGGCTTTCCAACACCTAATCAGTTCTTACAGCATACCCACCTGCACACAAATCCAGTCCAACACTTTAAGAAGCACCAGATATTTGTTAATCCAAGATCTGAGCTAAAGCTCTACCAGAAGACGCTGACAAATACAAAGACCACAATTTGGTGATATACAGAACATCAAAAACCAGCTGTAGGACCTTCAGACTGGAACTAAATTATGAACTGAGCAGTTCAGATGGCTCATGGAAGTCAACCACCCTGTGCAGTATTATACTGCAAAATTTCCCTGCAATGGCTGAAAGGGAGCACTTCAAAACACAAAATCCTTCACAACCCTTGAGAATATAAGCATAATGTAATTTCAAAGAGATTCGTGACTTCCAGTGCAGCAGTTGTTTTGATAGACACACAGATATGTAGTAATGATTTGTTTTTATGCTTCATCTGATAACACTGATGCACAAAACGACATCCCAGAACTGTAGTATCTCACTCAGTAAATTACACTCTATCAAGAATGATTTAATATAGCACAACCACACACCTTCACCCAAAAAGAGTAATTCCAATCATAAAATCTAGGTATCAATTACTGCTCAATCAACCTGTTTTTCAAAAGCTTTTCCAAGTTTTAAGATTTAACCTAAATTAAAACCCTATTAGCAGAGCTTATCACACACACTGCCACTCTTTTCTGCAGTTAAGGAAGTTGTCCCTAAGCCATTCTTACTCCATTATGAAACCTTTCATGTCAATGTTTTATCAAAATAAAAAAAAAAAAAAAAAAAATCATCAGCCACCTAGTAGTGCCAAGTTCCCAAGTTTGACTCTGGAAAATGAGATACATAAAAGAAGTTCTTCAAGGCACATTTTTTGGTCTTTGGAAAACTACTGTGAAAGCTAAAAAAAAAACAACCCAACTTGAACTCAGTTTTACAGGGTTTAACACAAATATCTTTTATTTCCAACTATTACAGTAATATTCAGGAACTACAGTGTTATTTCCCACATAAGACATGGGCCTTTGCCAAAGTAGTATGGGGCGAGAAAATAAAATGATACACACCCATCAAAACTACTACATAGTGACTCAGTACTTCCTAAGCGCTTTTATTTTACATCTCTGCAGAGAGGACAGTTAAAGAATTAGAGAAGTGACTAGAAAAATGCCAGTCCTCTGCAACAGTAGAAGCAGCTTTCTCTCTGCATCAAGTACAATAAGCAGGAACTAGTTAATTTGTTCTGCAGCAGGAAAAAGGACTGCCATAAATGCACTTAAAACATGTGGGTATCTGGAATCTTTTAAAGATTCTATAACATGTCACCCAAGGGATTTCTTATTGTTGTGCATCTTATCCATTGTTAAATTCCCGATCATTTCTGTTCCAACTGCTGACATGCCCCACAGCAGGACAGTTGCTCTAACATTCTTGTCAGTCACAGCAGCATACAAGTCATACAAAATAGAGATTAAGTAACCCAAGTTATGCTAGTCTTCTGATTTAACTGAGCTTTCTACTCTTTTACCATCCATTCAGTTTTTTCATCTTCCCTACCTTTTCTCGCATCCTTGACCACCTTCCACCTCCCAGGGAGTATCACACTATTTCCAAGAGGAAACAGGCCTACATTTTTCTACTACAAGTGGGACATGACCAGCTACCACTCACCTGTAGGTCAGATTCCTCTGAACACACTTCTAATCAACCAAAATCACTACAGATGTATTTTGCACTGACTACAATAGATTATTTGTATAGCACTTAAGCATTCATCACAGACTGGTTTTTTGCTTTCCAAACATTGCCCCATTAATCCAAGCTATACACTGATAGCTAGCATTAACCGGGTGGGCCAGGTGATGGTAACCAAAACCAGTCTGAATCTCAGATACTACCAAAACACCAATCACTCAAGTAAGCATTTCTTCAGCTCAAAGTCTCAGCTTGCTGTTTACAAAACGTGTGTAAAAATTGTTCCATGCAAAGCACGTTGGCCACACGATAAAAGCCATTTTTTTCCATTAATTAACTAGGGAGATTGCCTCCCTCAGCTAAAGTGGATGTCTGAACCTGGTACAAATTTGTAATGCTCGAAGGAATCAGTCCTTCAAGTGGTAATCTCCTTGAGTCATAAAATGCCATCGAAGGCTACCTAAGTCATAACTATTTGCATTTACAGCTTTGCCTGTAGTTTGTTACCAATGTTAAGAACCTGACCCACTCTCCCACAGCCTGAAATAATTTTTTAGTATTAAATTTTTTTAATCAAGCGTTCTGTGTTTGGGCATGTAAGACTAGAATTACACGTCATGAGATCCTAGCAAGTTAAGTGTAATGAAAAAACCCTAACACCCCCACCTCAAGGAATAAAAACACCCAAAACACCAACACAAGCCCAAAATTCACAGAATTGCTCACCCATTTAAAAGGAGAACTAGGCGAAATTCAGTTTTGCTAAACAACAAGAATGAAACACTATAATGGCTTTGGTGGTTTTGTCTTCTTTACAAGAGTGAAATAATAACCGAGATTCATTTTACAACTCTCAGTCTATACCTACTAGTCAGTTCTCCTCCCACCAGGAACCCAGCTGGCTGTAGTATTAACAGCCTTGTATTACCCCATTGGAATTAATGTGTGCAACATTTTTTGTTTGTACTGTTCCAAATTGCGTTCCGAGTTTCAGAACCTGTAGCATGCAACAATGGCAGGGTGGGAATGCATGCATAGTCTCACAGATTCCAGACAATTCTCATGGCACCACATTAACAAGTACCAGTTTCAACACTTCTCTCACTACCAATAAAGACAGAGGCTACACAGATACAAGAGACACAAGAACAGCAGATACCCATCAGAAAAATGGGATGCAGTAAATGGAGAATTCTAACAGCACACTTTTATTTTCCTCTAGTATCTTTTCCTTTAGACATCATCCAAAAATGGGGACAGAAAAGGAGAAACCAGAAACTAGCTCTTCAGAGAAATGTAGATTTCATAGCAAGGCTTCAATGAAGAGTCACAACATGATGCAATCCACTGCTTGATGTTGTGGGTCCATGACACTTCTGTGTTCCATATACAGAACACTATTAGCCTATTCATATGAAGCTCCCAGAACTAAACAGAGAAAAGGCTTGAGGGAATGAATTCTATGACTGGGGGAGGATATGGAAGAGAAAGGTGGTATGGAAACAAATTCCAGTAATCCCAGATTTAAAGAAAGCCGTGAGTCTTTACCAAAACTTCATATACAAGACCACTTATGAACTATACAAATGTAAGTGATGTACTGCAGAACATGGAGCATTGCATTTGTTTTCTATGGTAGAAAGTCAGCTATGCCAGAGACATCCAACTCTGTGCCACCACAGCAGGGGAGACTCCCTCCTAGTCCTGTTCATTTAGTGCCTATGAAATAAGCTATTACTCAAAATGTCTGTGCCTGACAGTCATCTTACTAGTCAATTTTGACATTCAAAAGTCAGCATAAGAAAGTCAATTCTAAAGAACTGACCTGTTTTTTTCAGTATCATCCAGTGACGAATTAGTGCAAAAATGTTTGATTTCCCAGCATGCTTTCAGATACTGAGTATACAGAGTTTTCTATGGTTAACAGACAAGGTTTTTCTTATAAGGCTTACTGTACTATACTAGAACTACAGGGAAGTGTTAATACTGCTTGGAATTTTTTAGTTTGTGTTTAGAAAGACAGACTAAGCTATGCTCTTCCTGCATAATACACTTTAAAAAAGTAATTTCATTTTAGACAATTCCTAAAAATCCATGCAGGCTTATCTTCATTAGAACTAATCTCCCAGAAGTTCATATGGCTCAGACTAATTCAAAGCAGTTCACTGTAAAAATGAATACCTGTATCAAAGCCAGTAGAAATACGCTTCCCATACATGTGACATTTTTAACAGAAAAGCTGAATACATCTGCAGAAAATGCACCTTGGTATTTCTGCAGGAGCTTAAAACTGGCACTTGCTTCAGCCATCTAACCACTCCTTTCTAGTTACATCTTCTACATGAAGATCAGAAACAAGGCTCAACTTAACCCAGTAAAACCAGCTGAACTTAGCAGCATTACTTCCCTCCCGACAGTCTTCTGTCAACTAGTTCAATGTCTCAGCTACACTGAAACTGATGTACAGTTAACGATTATTAATGAGGAAACATTCAAATGACTGAAAAAACCCAGTTTACACAGAACTTGATATAAGACAGGACTGGATTTATTTATTACAGATCAATGACAATGCTACTGATGCATTAAGGATAAGCTGAAGTGTAAAAGTATCAACAGAGTATTAAAATATTACATATTTTCCAAAAAGAGCATATGAGTAACTTGAAACTTCTAGCCTAAGTTGTACAACCAATAAGCCAATGCTGTATTGAAAGCATGCAAGTAAGACTAGTATTAGACAGGCAGCACCATACAATTGCTTCTTGACTAAAGCGGAGCTTACTACATCTTTAAGATGCTGTAGAAGTTACAAAATCATTTCTCATACCTGCACCACGTAAAAGAATTTTTTTGGAGTTCAGGTATTAAAAGATCTTATGATGGAAACAAAACAAAGTCACAGTTTCCACAAAAAGGTATTAAAACTAGGTACACTGCAACAGACTTGATGGACAAGGCTCCACTGGCATAAAAACTGCTTGTGCAAGTTTAAAAGGCTTCACTGTCTAAGAGTAATATACATTTTCAGGCATTTCAAAACTTGATACTTAAATGGCAGTATAATCATGATCACATATTAAAACACTTTCTGCACTTCAACTTTTGAGAGCACTGCTTTTACACTCGAAAGAGTTAAACATGCCGTCACCAGCAGATTACTGCAGAAACTGAGCACCCAGGAATCAGGACAAGACACACACCTTCATCTGCTGACTCCACAGACACAAGCTTTCTCTAATCAGCAAGACTAAGAAGAAAATTTTAAGCTTGGCTAGAGTATTTGGGGCAAGAAACCTATTTGAGCAGTACTTTCTGAATAGAGACAGAAAAAGGGGTAGAAAGTGAGCAGCATGTGCAAGTTCAACATGACTTGGTTACTTCAGAAAGAAGTTTAACGATGCCAAAGCCATGCAGGTATTTTTAACTTCTTGCTAGAGGACAGAGTAATATGGCAAGATAGCATTGCAGTACACAGTGTTCAACACTCTTTATGAACAGCCCATTTAGCTTCATATTCCACTTTAATTTAAAGTAGGAAGAGCAAGGGCAGCACTGACCCAAATTTTCCCACCACAAAGGAACTCTATTCTACTTTAAAGCACTATATAGGGTCTAGCAGCTTAAAGCAGCAAGTCAGTAATTTGAATTTATAGCATTAGTCCTCTGGAAGCCTGTTTTAGAACTAAATCCATTAACCTCTGAGCTACAAGTGCAGTTTACTATGCACCTCATTGAACAATGCAAGATGTGTTGAATGCTCCACTTCCAGATTTCAGTGACTCTTCTTTATGGAGCTGGTTACATCTTCCCTAAACAACCCATCTCAGCTTCTCTGAAGCAGTTATTTGGATGAGTTTTCCTTCAGACAAGTTCTTCAGCAAGCTCAAGAGATGTTTTATTTCATTGCTAGGTGTCACATGCTAAGTGATTCACTTAGAAGGTTACAAGCTGACCACTGTTACACTCATCACGAACGTAGATACTCCACAATAAGTGGACACCTATTAAAGGTTCTACAGCTGATGAGTGATTAAGGCTCTGCCTGTAACCTCATTTGTTACTCTTCAATTTGACAAATTCTGGATAGAAGAATTTAGGCTAAAAATGCACCCCATTACCATTTAGAAAATGCAGAGTCTCAATACAGTAAGAAGCATTACAAAAGAAAGCTGCTGAATCCTTGATCTAATTTGAATTTGCAAAGCAAGCTTACACTGAACAAGTTTGAACTTTCATCCAGATTTTTTGATACTCAAGATCCATTTCTTCCCAACAAATTCATGAAGAAACTGTGAACAGGCATCCACCTCAGTTTAATAGAAAAGTAATGATATAACCTTTAAAAAAAAAAAAAACAATCCACTCTCAAGAATTTCAGTGAATACATACTGCCAGCAACAAATCCAATACATACAAACAAGAAGCCAAATACAAAACAATCAAAGCCTGGTTACACAGAATTACATAACATTTTTTCAAAAAGAAACTTAAAAATTTAAAGTTTCATGGATCAGTGAAGGAGAAATTCCTTAAAGCTACAAGGGTTTTTCAGCCTCTATCCCCACCAACCTCAACAGGCCGGGACAAGTGCAATACCACAGACACACACAGCATTGCAACTGATCCCAACCTGTGTAGAAAGGGGTATAATTTTTCCACACTCACTGACTGACTTGTCACTGCCACAGTCAGTTTTGCATGGATTTGCACAGCAGAGTATCATACAGCTGGATGCAAACCTGCAAAACTAACCAGAGAACAGTGTTCAATTAACCAACAAATAAATTGTAAGACACACTTAATATGTAGTTCTACAGCTAGCAGTACTTTAAGTGCTTATAATGCAGTAGATTAGTGAACACTACCTGCACTATAAGCACTTTAGTGCTACAAGAGCTGTCATTCACTAGACTGCTGTTAAAGTAAGGAAGGCCACAAAATATCCCACAACCATCAGAAAGCATTCAGAGTCCTTGATGTAGATTATAACAGGCCACCATCAGCTTTGCATAGATTTGCACAACCACTCTCTTCTTGTAGTGCAACTATGCAAAACTAACAGAAGTCTGCAAAGCAGAAAACTACTGGAACATCTACAGTCTTAACCTGAGTGACTGGATGAAGACATAACTTCTTATGCCAGAAGGAGCACTTAGGGCAGTAGATGCTAATCTACTTCACTATCTGCACTAGATGCACCTTAGTACAAAAAGCACTTGACACCACCACACTGTACCTTTCCATTCTCTGAAGTCCTGCAAGATCTCCTGAGGCAGTTGTCAACATAATGCTACAAGTGCCTTCACTGCAGTAGGTTCTATATATCACTACCTGCACTGTAAGCACTTTGACATTACTCTGACGCAAACAGCGTTTTTTTAGTAATTCAAGATATGTTGTCTACCTCGTACCTGCTGAAAGAAAAGAACAAAGTGAGTATTTGATCAGGTTTTAAATTGCAAGCTTTGGAACAAATATTCACGTTTCTGGGCTAAAGACCTCCTTCAGAGTAAACTGAAGCAGCCCATCAGCCCAATCCAGCACACTCATATGCAATACTAAGGAATATCAAAATCAATGCTGATTCACAGTAGAAGACCCAAACAAGAAAATTAAATAAATGCTTCTCCCACACAGTTCTCAGAATGCAACAATTCGTAAAGTTAAAAATAACTGAGTTTTCAAAGAGAAATCTGAAATTGGGAAAGAGCTCCCACCAAATCTCTTCGATTAACAAAAAAAAAAAAA
>VWZW01005638.1:520390-551794 GCA_013397115.1 Edolisoma coerulescens
TGCTGCGATTCATCCACGCACCAGGCATGCACTGAGCCCGCCGCCCGCCCGGCCTGCCCCGCGCTGCACGGGCACCGCCGCCGCAAACTTTGTCTCCACGGTTCCGTTGGGGCCGGGCCGCGGCGGAGAAGCGGGGTGCCCGCCCCACTGCACCGCACCGCACCGCACCGCACCGCGCAGGGCTCCCNACCGGGGGATGGCGGCGCCGCGCGCATCCTGCCTGCGCAGGCGGTGGGGAAGGGGAGGGAAGGAGGGAGGGAGGAAGAAGGCACGGGGTGGGAGATGCACATGGTGGCCCCGCGCTCACGGGAGGGCCGGGGGAGGCCCGGCCGCGGGGGGCGGGCAGGACTGGGCTGGGCCCGCCTGCCGCCACCGCCCCGCGAAGTTGCGCGCGGTTGGGAAAGCGGGGGCGCCGCTCCCGCCCCGCCTCAGCCGCGTCCCCGGCCCCACACGGAGCTCTCGGATGGAGCGGGTGGTGCCGCATGTGGCTGCACTTGTCAGGGGGAAACGCCTGCGCTTGGATCTGGTGGAAGGGCAGGATAGGAAACCCGAGTCGCGACGGTGCGAGTGGGAGAGGTGTGGGAAGGCGGAGCAGCAGCAGCAGCAGCATCCCGGGCCGCCGGTCTCGGATGTGGGTCCCACCCGCGGCCGACGGACCCCAGGTGGGAATCCCGGAGGCTACGCTGGGCTCTGGCCGGTGGCATCCGCCCTCTTGGGCTGGCTCTCTGCATGCGGGCCCCGGCAGCTGAGTCCCGCTCGGAGCCACCATCGGCTGCGGCTGCCCCGGGGACCTGCGGCCGGGGCCGGCAGAAAGTGCCAGGACCTGTGGGACGGATGGGTGT
Organism: Edolisoma coerulescens; assembly: GCA_013397115.1. NCBI lineage: Eukaryota > Metazoa > Chordata > Aves > Passeriformes > Campephagidae > Edolisoma > Edolisoma coerulescens. Next base: position 521,233 of record VWZW01005638.1, read on the forward strand.
TCATTGCCACAAAGCTGCGTAGATGAGGGGGCAAAGTGCTTAAGTGACGTGTGTGACTAGATTTTCCTATAGCCCTGTTTTACCCTTGTCTTCACCCTTGTCAGTTTTCTGGACTCTTGATAGAAAATGATACTTGGAGATCAACATACGTCTCCATTACGTAGATGTTTATTTTACAGACTAGATCAATCCTGTATTTTAAAAGGTGGAAGTGCCTTTAGTTACTGATATTATATTATTTTGCACAACAGTGATATTTTATCGATCAACACTTACAGATATGCAGTTCTTTGTCATTATAAACAGAAAAATCACTTTGCCTTCTGAATAAAACACCAGAAAAACTGTAGCCTGAATTTGCAATTTCTAACGCACGTTTGTTTATTGTCGTATTATGTTCTTGTCCAGTGATTTCTGCAGACAGTAGCATATTTATTTTTATAAATTATTCTAATTACCTTCAGCACATAGCAGAAAAAGTTTGCCTGTTCTCAGCTTGTCTTGTTTTCAGAATAGGACACCAGTAGTTCCTAAGCTCGTAAATACATTTCATTAAAGCTACAAGAGCATCTTTTAGGTGGCTTTGCTGTGTTTGAACCTTTGGAATGTAATAAACCAGAGTTGTGTTTGGGGTTTTTTTTAGTATTCATATGTGATGTCAAGTGTTGCAGAAGTAGACTGTAAGTTTTTTCCTTATCCACACCTTGTAGTTTGAGTTTGGTTTTTTTTCTCTTAAATATATATTTACTGATGTACACAAAAAAATATTTTACAATTCTGTGTTTGACAAATGACCTTTTCAGAACCATAGCTGCTTTTTAAAACCACAGTAATGGGAAATGCAATTGGTTTTACATTTTGTTTTAGTAATTTGGATGTTGTTCTTCCTTGCATCTGAGGCTCCTTTCTTGCTCCTTTAATCGTGTTTACCCCCCACACACCCCCAAAAACATTTCTATAATTTTAAATTCTTTTTTCTTTTTTTTTCCTATAATCCTCTAACTTTTGGAAAAAAGGCCAACAAAAGATAGTAAGATGCAAATAGAAGGATATTTTTGTTCTTGTTGCTTTGAATGAACTCCATGCCTTGCCAAATTTAGTGGCAATAGTCCCACTGATTGAACAGGTAAAGTTTCAACCCTTGTATTATATCCAAAGATTCCAAATGGCTTTTTCAAAGCTGGGCAGGTATTCTCCTCAGAATCTAGAGTAAATGAAATGATAGGAAAAGTAACATCAAAGCATACCAGACTTTCCACTGGCTGAAAAGAGCCAACAAAAGCATAAGTGAGGAACAAGACTAGACTGATGGGGTTTTTTTTTTCAGTGACTTTATTCACTTGCATTTTTTTCAGTGACTTTATTCAGAGGGGATACTGCATTCAGGACCTAAGTGTCTTGTGTTCTTCTTCCCACACCTAGAAGAAACAGGCTATTGATGAAGAAAAATGTATTATTTCACTGATTGAAATGGTCGGGCTTATAGAATCCAATCCATCTCCTACTGAAACCAGTGGAATGGTCTTCCTAAAGCCATTGTGTGCACTGGTCATCCACAAGCTCACGTCACTGTATTTCATGTCTCATAGCTCTACAGATAACTTCGCTTGAATGTAACTTCGGAGTAAAATCCACCAAATTGAGAACAGCTTTCTGAAAGAGGAAAAAGTGACAAAACTAAATTCCCTTGAAGGGAAAATTTTAAAACAGTAAATACTGTTTTGTATCTTGGAAAAAAACACTCAGAAATTAAGGCCCTAAGGTCACTGTCCTTTAGCATGTATGAACTCACCTGTTTGTCCTTTATAGAGCACTGCCCATCTTAGTTTTCTTTGTTACAGTAGGTGAGAACATCACAATATTTACCTTCACAATAGTGTGACGTGGCAATTACTATTCCCATGTAACAGATTAGGAATCTGACGTAATAAGGTGCAGAAATTAGCATGTTCAAAGCCAAGACTGGCACCTTAACAAAGGCCAGTTTGTTCTGTTTAAATTGATAAAAAGAATATAGAATAAATCAGTATCCTTTATGCATCACTCAAGATCACAAGTAATGTGTATGTTACGCAGTACACACTACTAAGAATTCTTAGGAATTAGCTACTTTATCAAGCTACCTTTATAAAGAAAAGAAAAAAATATCTGAAGGAAAAATAAAACTTTTAAAAAGTTTGTTAAACAAATATTATCTAGTGAGATGTACAGTAGTGATGTCAGCCCCTTGTCCTCATGCAGTTACTAAATTAGAGTGAGATTTATTGAAAAGAATTTGCAACATTCTTTTTGGTGCTTTTAGGGTCTTTTATTTCTAAAAAAATATAAATGAGTAGTGACAGACCAACAGAAAGTGCTCTAGTTTGGTATTTTACTCCCAACTTAAAAAATTTTCATTGTTAAAAAAATATGTGCTATTATTTCAAAGTATTACACACTGTTTATCTGTAACAGAGGTGACAGATTTAGTAGATTTCAGTCAGAAAAAACAGGATGAAAAATTTCCCAATACCTTTTTGTATTTATTTGCCACTGCTAATGCACGAACCAGTTAAAATTTAAAAAATTAACTCATCTAAAGTAAAACATTTTAGAATTACTGATTTTTTCAGAGATAGTTCTTGCTATTCCACTTACAGTTTCAAAAACATTACATAAAATTGACCAAACAGCAAACATAATGGTACAAAAAGGCTCCTTTGGTTTTAGGATTAGATTATCCCTTTCAGTCATACCATTTTTTTAAAATCAAGCCTTTAAAATTCCTGCTCATTTTATCATGGTCAAATACACATGAATCATAATTTCAAATATTTATATTTAGAAGGAGGCATGTACTCTGTAGGGAGGTGAGTTATAACAAGATACAGGAGTCCTCAGTCACAGGCAGTTAAACATCTATATCTGATTATTATTCTTGGGAGCATAGTACTGCTATCATTCAACCATTAATTTTATTTCCCAGTGTTTATGATGTTATCCTATCTGGAGATCAGTGTTTGCACAGACTCTAGCTATTCATTTCACTTGTAAAAATGTTCCCCTTTATATGTTAGTTTCATTTGAGGTATGGAAGTCTCTAATTTGTGGGTGTTTTTCAGCATCTGCGGAGAGATGAAAATTTAAGAGTTGAACCAGCACGAAAAGAAGGAACGTTTGTAACTGGAGAGTGTTGCATTTGCAGCAGTGTTTCCCTTACCTCTGTCCTCTGCAGCTCAAGTTTTGTGCACTTTGAGGCTGGAGTGGCTGGGTACAGGCAGAAGGACCCTCACATCCCTCCCTTTCTCAAGCTGGCCAAAAGCCTCTGCTGCTGGGATTTTTACACAGCCAACTTTTGCTGCAAGGTGTGCCTTAGGTTTCTTGAGAATGCCAGTAAGAAACTGAAAATACTCCCCAACAGGATGTTGGGCTACTATGAAATAGTTTGGAGAGATGTTTCTGTTATTGTGATCCAGACTCAGCTATAGGAAGCAAACGTTACTGGGGAGAGAAAGACTGAAGATATGCTTCTTCAACTATTCTGTCCTCTGTCTCACAATCTTACTTTCTTGGCTGTTGAAACTTTCTTTCTTGCTTACTGTTTCAGCCTGTTCACTGCCTTTCCTTTTCTCAGTTCCTAAGAGAAAAGTATCTTACCTGTGTTCTCTTAAATACACAGTCTAGAGGGAGGTAGCATGAAAAACATCGAACAGCTGGAAAACAGGAGAAGCCACAGGATTTACTTCAGACCAAACTGGATCTAAAAATATTGTCAGGGGAGGGGAAAAGCACAGGTGTGAGTGTGGTAAAAAGGGATTTGGAAAGTAAGAAAAAGATGTTTAAGAACAGATGCTGGAAAGAGGGGAAAGAAAAGGTTGAGAGCAATTGGGACAGGATCTCTCCAGCATGAAGTTGTGCTCTGACATGGTGTTTATAAATGTTCAGTAAGTCAGTCCATACTTCAGCCTTTCTAGGTACTGATAGATGTAATTCTTGACTTCTGTTCCCTTGGCATCCATGCAAAAAGCAGATACTTTTTGTTTTGCTTTGCAAACATTGAGAATTACTAAGAGCATGGTTCCAAGCCTCACAGTGCTTTATTGAGGCTAAATAAATGAAGATGCCGGGAGAGGTAAAGCAAAGTGGCTGTTGCACCCTGCCCCAAAATTCCCTCTCCACACTCGATCAGAGGGATTTTCAATTGTTGTGTAGGAATCAATCCTGGCACATTAACGCAAATAATTATGGGATATACCTTCACAGATATGTAAGAGCAATTAGTGAAATGTGTGTGGTTATGGAGACATGGTTATCTTTTAGGGATTCCTGTACCTGGGCTAGCTAATCCAAATGCTTAATACAGCTACCTGTCTCCTAGATTAACTAGAGAATGAAGATTAACAATGAAGGAGTGGAAAAGGATGGCTATGGTAGGGAGGGACTGGGGCAACATAATGTACTGCAGGGATTTGGGAATATGGTGATTAATAGACTAAGGGAGAGAGAGAATTAGTATGGAAGAGGGAATTATTGTGTAATAAAGCGAAAATTATGAGTGGTGAAAAAACTGGGAATTTGAGAGACTTTTTATGTTCATGTGAGAGCATGAACTGAATACCAAGGCGCAGTAGGACCTTTTGAATGTTAGAGTAATGCCTGTAGATATTATTATGGATCTTCTTCAGAATAATATCTGTAAACTCTTGATATTTTTACTTAAGAAATTTATACCTCTGTCTGTCCCCAGAACCTGCAGTACTGATGTTAAATTGTACTTTAGGTCTTCTGCTCCATTAGGGGCCTTTGACTCTGAAATAAGTCAGCGCGTAAAGGACAACCCCAGCACCAGGATCAAAGTAATACCTCAGAGGAGCTGGTGCTAATGCTTTTTGAAGGATTTGACAGCTTTGTTGACCAAACATAACCCTGCTGTCCAGTCAGAGTCCTGAATATTTGGGATGCACAATGGACTGAGATGCTTGAGAAATAAGTGTTTATGGACAATGTGCAGTAATAAATGTTATACTTCCATTTACTGTCAGCATCTCTGTCGACAATGACTGTTAACACCTGTTAAAAGACATCTTTTAACAACCCCTTGTAAGGAATGTATCTGGATCTGGGTAGACCCAGTGTGCCCTCATCCCAACGGGGAATGAAGATCTTCAGCCCCTGTGAGCTGCCTGTTCTCCATCATGACACCCCTGCCTTTATTTAGCAGTTCTCCAAGCATTCGGTCCTTCTTTTTCTTTCCAGTGCCATCCTCAGCTCTTACGAAGCTCTGTGGAGCAAACATCCCTTCTTCTGAGGTGAGGAACTGTGAAAAGAGTATAGATGAAAAGGATATATATGCTCTTCTCATTTTAAATCATTTTAAGACATAAGGTAGGAACAAACTGCAGGTGTTTATTTTCTGTCCTTTTAATGTAGCTTTAGCTCAAACTACTTATCACAGGAAAATATAGTGGTTTCAATTTTTCCCAACATTATCTGGGCAGGTAGGCTAGCTGTGTGAAGACTTCTGAAAAGCATTCTTTCTTACTAGTGAGAAAAGTCACTGAATTCAAGTATATGGTTGTTCATATGTATATAGTGAAGAGCACAGTCACTCTACCCTTCATTGTGAGACTGTGCTGAAAATACTGTACAAAAATAAACATATGTGGGGATGCATGTATCCACGAATAAAAATGGTAATGATGTCATAAGTATTCAACCTGCCCTAGTCTACTGCAGAATATTTGGCCAAGATTTTAGCTTTCTCAGTAGCTTTGTGTCAGTGAGACTAGTGGTTCCTGGTGACATCAGTGTGCACATTGATTAAAATCCTTTGTCAGGTCAGCAACCTGTGAGAATTTTCAACAGTTGCAAGCTGGGTTGAATACACTGGTTCTAGAAAGACGATAGGACATTTCTTCAAAGGAAATTCTGAATTGCTTACTTCCCATTTTAGATGTCTGTAAGCAATGAACAAAAAATATTTCCATGATTCTAATGGTGATTTTCACTAGATGTTACTAGCAAGAAGATGTCTGTATCAGTTAGTTCTCCTGACTTAAGGAGAATGCTCTGTTGCTTGGAAGGTGTTTCTGCCTAGCCCATAGTGCTCAGTAAGTATAGAGTAGACAACACTTAGCTGAATTTTGCAATTATTCATTACGTTCTCTTCTTTTCTCCTGCTCAGTGTGGTAGGGAGGCTACTGAGAGGTTTAGAAGTGAGATAACATAATAGATGCTGTCACTGCATTGACAGCAAAACCTGCCATTTCCTGTGTCTCCTATTCTACAATTCATATCACTTCAGTAGGAAAGAAAATTCAGTTTCTTCCAGAAATGGAGGCTTGGACAAGAGTGATCTGGTCAGTAGCAGTGTAGTAACAGAGTGGGGAAAAAAGAGAAAAATTGGTTCTGTGTCAGCACCTTTGATTAATTAGTTTGACCACCATCTGTGACACATACTTTAGACATGCAGTCTACTTGTGTTGATAGGTACGTACATATCAGATGCAAACAAAGATGTGTTTTCAACTACATTTAGACAAATTCCATCACTTTTTTGTCAGCTTCTTAAATCTTTTCCAGTTGTGCATATCTCAGCTATGTTTTTGCAGTACTGTCTGCAACTACTTTGAAGCTAATCTAGATTCTTTCATGAACAGAGATTTATCTTAACTGAATATAGTGTGTTCAAGAGCTGGGCTGAAATGTAGCATGGAACTTAAAATATTGAACTGCAGCAAAACAAATGCCACATTCAGTGAGCTTTCATATACTACAAGTCACTTTTATGCCCTTTACATACAGTGTTTATTAGCAGAGTAAATTTGAAAAAAAAATTAACCTGGATCTTACTGGTTTTTCAAAACAAAATAAATCCACACTTTTAAAAATCTCATATACTTATCTGAAGATAGCAAAATATAGAAACAATTATAAATATGAATGTAATGAATGAATGAAAATATAGATATAAAAACGTCATGAATAATGCTATTCTGGAGGATCTGACAAATAATATTTGAAAATTAAAAATACAGAAATCATAACTTTCATATTCAGAGGACAGATAACTTTTTTTTAAGTTACAATAGGAATTAATTTTAAAAATAACTTTGTTTATTAAAATGTACTATTTTGCATTAAGAGACCCCTTCAAATTCCCTGGGAAGTAATATCTTTTTAAAATAAACTTAACTTTTGCTTTTAGATGTTATGCATTTCTGTAAAGACAATGAGAGAGCCCCTAGTTTTTTCTAATGAAATAAATTCAGTTAAGTTCTTGTTACAACAGGATTGAAGTTGACTGTGTTTTTATAGTATGAAGTATGCCTGTAGAAATAGACTCTGCATCTTCAGTGGATCTGCTCCTTGCATATAATCCATGTAATAGCTAGTCTACTGATTAAAAAAATCTGTTTGATTAGTCCTTATTCATTAAACCTAAGGGGAAAAAAGAGTGTTCGTGAGAGATTGTGGTATACTTTTCTCAGTTTTATGTCCATCATCAACAGAGCTGTTGAATGAGTTTAATTTGTAAAAGCTCCTTATTTCTTCAGGGACATAAACAAACAGCATACTTTCATACTATTTCAATGTTCAGAAGCTGCTACATTAGGATTTAAAAAACCCCAACAAATCAATTACATTTTCTATCTTCATCTTTTTATTTAGGATAAATTAACTACATATATTTTAAGTGATGAATTTCCTTAAATGAAAGAAAGCATGTGAATGAAGTTACATATTGTACAAATTCATAATTTTAGTTTGCCTATGCTACACAAGAGTTTGAGTGTGAATTTAGAGACTTGCACAACAACATATTACAACTCTTAATCTTAACTGACAAGTTAAATGAAGCCAGTAATGTTGAATTGTCAGTATTGTACATGTGTGTGTGTAAGAATAAAGATCTACTGGTTTTGAAAATTAACAAGCTGTTGCAGGTTCAGTTAGTTGATTGGTCATTTTTACAATGAAAAAAATCTGGCAGTAATTTTAAGTTCAATCAGTGGAGTATGACCTCAGATTTATTAAAATGATATAGACATTGAACAATGAAGAAATCGGATGTTTTGATGTGGAATGATACACTAAAAATTAAAAATGTGCTAAATAATTTGGCTGATATGCCAAATAATTTGTAATACTTCGACCTAACATTATGATTGGAATGGAACAAATACAAGACAAATGAAGCGGTAAAACAGAAATTTTATTAAGAGAAACAAATAAAAATATCCCATTCTTCTCTAAGACTTTATTGTAATCATTAAGAGACATAACAGTTATGACTGTTAGATATATGTTTAAAAACGTTTTGTGGAATTACACATTAATTAAGCTTAGTCATGTTCCTTTTGGAGCAATGGTAAAGCTATTTTTGACCTCAGCTGCACCATTTCCCTACATGAGCAAACAATATTATAATCTCTATTTTTAGCTCTGATGAAATGCTGATTGTCCAAAAAATATCTTAGCCTACTTTTTTTTTTTAAAAGGAAAAAAAAAATTAATCAAAACAAGTAAATCTTGTTCCACCTTGTAAGATAAAAAATGTTTTAATGAAAACATTTTTAAGAAAAGCCTCAAATGTACACTTTCTCTACTTAAAAATATTTTCTCATTTTGTTTTATTCCATCATCTCTCTTTCCATCTGCATCACTCTCTAGGTTTTTCCCTCAAGAAGACTTCTCAGCTTATAATTAGCCCAGGCATAATGAACATGTTTCCGGTACACAAACGAAGCTACTTTAGGTATCACAGCACCACGCTGCAGCGTAGTACCCTGTGGATGCACTTGCAAAGCACTTTTTTTGTTTCCCCCAAAACTGCTGAGCACCAGTAACTTGCAAGATGCTGAATACCCTGATTGCTCCTGCTGGGGTTTTAATACAATCATTGCCTCCTTATGTGCTCAAATAAGAACAAATCAGAAATCCGAGTGCAACATTTTGACCATGGCATTTTACTTTGTTATTATGAATTTCAGAAATGTACTTAGAATATTTATTGCATAGCTGTATTTGCAAACTGATATTATCAGCATGCTTTATTGTCTTTCAGTCTCTAAGACTGAAAATAATGTTTTGATGTAATGTCAAAACAAAAAAAACCTACAAATTTATTTTCATAATGCACATATGCATATATTATTGGTAAAATGATATTCATGACAAAAAATCTGCAGTGATAATTGTGGTTAGACAGATGAATATTTCCTTAGATATTGTATCATTTTTCTCTGATGAATGCAGCACAGGAAATTACCCATACCTTTTATTTTTACAAAACTGTTTCAGCTTTGGTCAGTTACACCAGTCAACTCTGCTCCAGTAATCTTATCTGGTCAGCAGACAAGCCATACTAATAGCTTAAAAGTAATCTGAACTTAAACTCTTGCATTTTATATAGGATGCATTGGATATTTTGGGGGTTGCAATGTACCTATGCCATTGTGGCAGCTGCCAAAAGGTTTACTTTTTATCACAATGGGGAAGAAGTTTTCTAGGACCTCTAAACTGAGAACATCAGGCACAAACTCTTGTGAATAAGAAGCATAAGCACTGTGAAATAATGAGCTTGTACAAATGATTAATTTTTTTCAATTTGTAATCTAAACCATTTTAACATAGTGCTTTACCAAAAGGAAAAAAAAAAAAGTTGCACTACTCTGCTCTACTCTGTCTTTTTCCGTAGCCCAGTATCTAAGCAAAATATTTAACATAACATTGACTCTTCTCAATAGCTTTTTCTGGCCAGTAAACATGAGACAGATTTATCAGTAACATAATTTTAGTAGACTTTGACACCTTATGGTAGCTAGCAACTTGATCCAACAAATGCAAGACTGAAGATAAAAACAAATCCCTTGCAGAATAGAACAGGGTGTAGTCAAACTGATACTGACAATATAAAGTGAATTACAACCCAAGACCTTATGCTCTATCAAACTGAGGAATCAACTTTCATAGGCAACAGAAGAGAATAAGAATGTTGTAGATGTAATCATAATAATAAGGAGAAATAGAGCAATGGGAGAAATGTGGTATTTAATCATACTTTCAAAAAATACAAAGGTGTTCAGTTAGTTCACCTTTAATATCTTTGTCTTCATTCTGATTTCAAAGATTATGGATAATGTAAGATGTGAATTCTCCTGTTTCTTTCCATATGTTCCTAGAGCAAAAATAGTTTCCCCTCTTCAGATGGATTTCTCCAAATAAGGAATGAAGGAGCTGTAAATTAACTCCTCATTACTACAGTACAAATGCATACTTCCAATATGCTGATTTGAGGGGAGAGGACAAATGAGGAGACAGCTCCTTGGAAAACTGTTTTGAAATCTGTCTTCCAGAAATTTCCCACTTAATTACAGATTTTTTTAAACAGCATTTAATTATTTGTGTTTATACATATGAAAGCAACAAAGAAAAAAACAACAGTAACCCCCAAACACCAAAAGCCCAGCCCAAAACTTAATTAACTGGACTTTGCAGTGAGTTTCATTACATTTGTAAATCCTTGATTCTGGTAGGAAGGTAGTACAACAATGAGATAGGATGATCCTGTCAAAAATCCCCCACTACAGGACAACATGATTCAACCAGCAGAGGTGACCAGATACGAAACCAAGATGAAAATGTCAGGCCAGAATTGAGCAACAGAGCTGCTGTAAAGACATCCACAACAGAGAGCTAAATGTTTTTATTGGCATGTGCTGTTGTTCAGACCTGTGGATCTCAAGAAGTTATCTTCGGGAAAGGTGTATTCTGCCTTCTCTTCCTGTTTTTATTTCTTCAGCATCTCTTGTACTTTACAGTAAATACAACATCTGTTACAAGATGTAATAACATCTGTTGTCAACTAACACAGGCAAATAGACTGAGCTAGATGCATCAAATGATCCAGAATGACAGCATTTATGGGTCTCTAACACAAACAGATATAATAAAAATTAACTACAAACATAGACTTTTGCATCCATAGGACATTAATCTCTACTACTCTTCACTGAAAAAAAAAAAAAGGTGCTGAATCCCAAAGTATAGTATATTTGGGAAATTATGTATGTAAGTATGCACATATATGCTTAGATTTAAAGACATCAGGCATCATATTATGATAGTGTTCTATTTAATATCACTATAGCCTAGAAAGTGCTAATGATTTTTTCTTTTCATATATATAAATTTTTTGTAATGAGGTTAATATTCCAATAGTTCAATGTATTTTTGTCTTGTAAATTCAAATGTTTTGACTTTTAGACACAGCCTTTTTTTTTTTCTCATTCTGACTTGATACTCTGCTTGAGTTCAAAGCCAGCATCTGCTTCCCGATTGTTTTATAAGAACAAATAAGTGATACAATTCATTGCAAGCATGGAGGTTAAAAACAAGTTCCTGACCTTAAAAGTCAGTAAACAGAATTTTCAATTATAGTGCTTTTATTTTTGTCATCTTTCCTTACATTAACAAAATGTATCCATTATCTCAACACCTTTAGCCCTTCTTGTTGATGCCACTGCCTTTCCTGGTATCTTGATCTTGTTTATTTTGAAATCCTTAAATATTTTATTGTGAACAAATCTGTACTTCTCAAGGTTTCCAGTGCTAAATTTTCAAATATATCTATTTTAATTTCCCGCATGCAAGATTTGCTTGTTCTTACACCTTCTTTCACACAACAATCTGATTTATCTACTTTATTGAAATGTATGAAAGTTGCTGTATGAGCTTACTTTTCTCCAAATTCACTGTATTCTCTGTTCATCATTTTGAAAATTAACTGTTCACCAGTTATGAATTGTTGCTAAGTAGAGTTGAATTTCAAACTTGTATTGTGTGCTATCTCATTATTTGATTCCATGTCTTACCAAATACAGACAATTTTTGTGGGATTTTTTTTTAGGTCCCTCTTCAATCATATGATAGTTCAACCTTCTTTTTTAAAAAGTTTTCATCTTCCTGGGTGCAGAGTAAAAATTGAAGCCCTGGATGCTGTAAAAGTGAATGTAAATAAGAAAATGACATCATTTCATATTACTTTGAATCAGTGTTATGGTTTGGTTTGGTGAGGCTGTATTTTGATCCTGTGCTTTGATTTTTTTTTAAAAAAAATTGGATTTTCAGTACAGTTTTAGGTTTTGACTGATGTTTCATCTTTGTGAGTTTTTATCTTTTATTTGCTATTGGTATCTCATTTCTTATAAATGATTATTTAATAAATAGCTAGATATACATATCCAATTTGGTAACAGTTCAAAAACTTTTAAATCCAGAAAACTGAAAAAATAGGAAAAGGCTGCTGCTTGTGATATGGCAGACTGCCATTAAGGACCAAGTTTCCCAGACATTCTGGACAGCCTGCTTGAATACTCTGTCTTTATATATACACACCTAGCTGGAAATGGATAGAGGATAAAAAAATATCTCAAGTATTGTATACCATTAGATACTGGGTGCTACATATAAATCCTTGAAATGCTATCCTATGCCACAAAGTTGGTTCTAGCAGTATAGGTGTCCTGACTGGCACCCAGGTACTGTTTCTGTGCAAAGATATCCAGTGAAAATGAAAGGCAAATAGCAACATTCACATATACAGCTAGGAAAAGCTGAGAAACTGAAGGCGTAACTTAGATGCTTAAATACTGATATGATTTGAAAATGTGTGCAGTTCTCTAAGTTGCTGTTGGATGACTCCAGGAATGTTTAGAAATTGTTTCATTTTTGTATAGATGAAATAGAACACACAGTTTATGCATCAATATTAAAAACACTGGAGCAGCAGCAAGCTCAAATAGAAAGGAAATTTAGTTTTTGTGTCATGCCTGTAACTGCTTCTATTTCTTTATTTATGGAGGGGCGTGTGCTATTAACTGACATTGATCAGAAAACAGTTACTACCATTGGCAAAGAAGATCTAGCAAATGCTTTACTATACCCTGAGAATATGGAGTTTATTTATTCACAGTTATAAATACAGAATGTAAAGGCCACATAAAAGTGAAATGAAGTGAAAGAATCTACATAGATGACAGGGAAAAAATGCTCTTAAATCATAAGTGTTTCTATGTTTCTTAAAATAGAATAGAAATCTGACTTTTTTTTTGTTCTAGACTTTCTCATTTTCAAACAGTAGCTCAACTAGAAACTAAAAGGTGATTGCATGTTTGTTCTGTTTTTATAGGTGCTTGACACTGATTGTGATTTAATGAATTTTCTTTGTTTGATTTGAAATATAAGTTTAGATATGCAAGCACGGGTCTACATTTACCTTAATACAATGGGATCATTATTAAAGTACTTAGTAAAAAATGATGGTAAACCAGATTCTAGTCCATATTTAACATTCATTAAGTCGAATAGCACTTAGAAAGCATGTATTGTCTTGCCTTGATATTTGTTCAACAGAAACTGAAAGGAAAAGTGCTGGAGTCATCTCTACCTATGGAAGAATAAGTGGGAGAATGAAATAACTTAGGCCTTAAAACTTCAGAGCGTGTGGGACTGCACAGCCTCAGTACACCAGGGCTTAATCTCTCCAGGTTACAGCAAGTCTGTAATTCTGGAGGGCTCTTAATAATGACTACTTTCCTGCAGTGTTAGCATGGTTAGTGTCCAGTTGGTTATAAGTATGTGTGTCATGTACTATGTTATTGTTAGCTTTTGGCCTGTTACATTTTAGTTTGGTACAAAAGACAATGTGGGGCCTCTCAGGGCCAAGCTTCACAGAAAGGATATCCTGTCTTTATCGGCTTGGAACAAGACATAATAAAATAGAGTTGTTGCAAGCCCCATCAGAGATAAAGGTGAAATGCAAAAACGCATCTTCATTTTTTGCTGCCAGATGTACTCTTGTTGCTGAAGTTCTGAAACCCAAAAATACTGAAATCTTTGGTCACCCATCTTGTCTACAGCCATTTGAGATTCAAAGTGTCTCCACAGCTACATTCCAGAAGGACACTTACATGGATGGATGACATTACATTTTAACAGCAATAATTACAAGCATGACTTCTCTTATCCTGTGTGGGTGCTGGGTCCTGCCTTTTGCTAGTGCTAAGTTACTACACCACTAGTCAGTGGTGAGAGACTAGACAGAGTGAGAGACTTGTGTCCTCAAGTTTAATAAGAATCTAATCCTCAGCTTTCTGCAGAGAAAAAAAATAAAAAAAGGAAGGAAAAAGAAAAGAACTATCACATAACTGAATGGTGCTGGTATGAGACATCTCCACTTCTGTTGTCAAAATGTCCCCTCAGTGTAGAAAATAGTTTAACTCATTCATAGGCTGTAGGTCAAACTGATCAACACCAAGGCAGCCTGGCATAGTACATTCAAAATTGTTTTACATAATTAATAGTTAGACAGGAAGACATTAAGTTTTGCCCCATAAAGTTACTTTTTGGATGTGGATCTTGAATACTTAATGAATTCTATTTTGCCCATTTTTTATCCTACTGCACAAATTGGGAAGCAGTATAGTCTGTGTTTTTTACAGAATGATTCCTTTGGTTGTTTCTTTTATTGTGAATTCCAGTATTTTTTCCTGATGTTTTTCCACCCTATGTAGAACTTATCTTAAGTTTTCTCTAAAATCTGTTGGGTTTATCTCTACCTTCTAATAGTCTTACGAATTTAATTTATGTAAACATGCTGAATATGTTGGTTTTTTATATGGACTATCTACCCATGTTCATACCACAAACTAGATTAAAAAAAGAACAAACAAAAAAGCTAAAGCAAAACAAAAACTCTATTACATGTTTCCTGAACCAAAAAATAGCCAAAGAGTTAATGTGAATTCTAACTGATTTCCTCATCAGTCACGAACTGAGAAATAATTTCAGTGTTTATTGAGGGGTGGTCAGCCAATACAAGTCAAGACCTTTTTTGGCCATAGGTAAAGTCAAGTCCAACAATGTTGCTAGTAAATCCAAATAGTTGCTTAGTAACTACATATATGTAAACTGTAGGACTCTACACTTGATGTAGTCATCTGAGCTTCCTTTTTACACTGCAGAGAAGACTTCCTTCCAGAGTGGACTTTTTACACTCTGAAGTCCATAATAAATTCCTAAAAGTGCCTTTTCCTTTCCTCTACATATAGATGAACTCTACCCTGACTGGTTCAAGTTTAGGTATTGCAGATACCTAAAACTGCATGAGTTGTATTTACTATGTACTGGCAAATGTTTCATTCTGTTTTCCACTCAAAATAGCATGCCTTCATATATCTGCAGATCAGCCACCAACATCTAATCCAAAAAAGTAGCTTTCAGCCTTGCAACCCACAAATACCTTTGATCACACTTTGTTCCCCCAAAGATTAACACTGCATGTGACATTCACAATAACTGATATGTCACGGATCATCAAACTCCTCCCAGACACCTGTTGAACATCGATATTCTATGCTTTGGCATATACACACTATTCTTGATCAAAACTCTGTCTAAACACGATCCAACTTCCAAGTTCCTTAGTGTCTACATTCCCATCTCACTCAATCTCTCTTCAGGTTTTTTGTCTCTAGAATGTGGAACAACAGGATTATTAGTCTGAAACAAAAGGGTTATTACTGCTATGTTGGTGTATTTATTGTCTTCAAATAGAAGAATTTTGAAGAGCTTCAAACTGAAGTGAGAAAACGGTATAACTTTAAAAGTTCAAAGAAGAATATTGAATTGGGTCAAAGTATACCACCACAGTTTCAGTCTGGGACTACTCAGACAGGATGTTTCTCTAGAAAGAAGATAAAGAGGTTCAAGGTATGTTTCTAGAAACAGAGCACAGGCAGAAATACCGACCTTCTGGTGCCTTACAATTGTTCATTTTATAATCAGTTGTGGAGAACTTTGATGTGAGCACAGAACTCCACTTAAAGCAAGGAAATATGTAGCTTTGTAACTTGAATGATTGTGAAGATGTGATCAGACATAACTTGATAGAAATTGTTCTGAAAAAATGGCAGTGGTTTGGAACCTAATTTTCATAAAAAAAGATTCTTTATCATTATCATGGAGCGTATTATGAAATATTTGGCTTGTTACTACCCTGCAATCTTAATATCAGATGAGGGTAGCTGTAGTACCAACAAGGTTGTCCTTTCACTCACAGTTCTACTTCCTTTCAACTTTTGCTTTCAGCTATGCTAGTGTGGCTAGCAAAAGCAAAATGTATTTTAAGATTATTTTGAAACTGAAGAGAACAACAGTTCCTTAATGGAGCGAACAGCAATATTTATATAGAGCAACAGTATTTATGTTAATATTTAAGAGTGTACATCTATGTCCTTAGCAAACAACAAATTATGAGAAAAGTGTGATTAAACACGCTCAGTATTATCTTAAGCTCCTTGAATAATGCAACAGCCTCTTGTCAGCATAGCAGTTGCTCTATTATTGCTCCCGTTTCAGCCAGTTTCTGGATAGTGATGAAATATGCTTCCCTAACTCAGTAAGAGATACATGAGTTCTGAAATTATTTGATAAAGCAAGCTTCCTTTGTAACTTCATTGTAACTTGAAATCCCTTCCTGTTACTTTTTTTCCCAAGGTTCGTAGAAGTTGTCTTGAATAGTTAGCCTTTCCTCCACTGGATCTTGAAGCAGAACATCCTTTTAACATTGCAGATGCATTAGAATTATAAGCTAGTTCCCTTTATGGGCAATGATTCATGGTCTTTCAAATGAATGACTCCTGTCTGCTAAGGACAAATGGCATGCATCAGCCTTACATTTCTATTTTTCTACATTAAGAAGCCTAGATGAAAAGTATAGGCCACCTACGATTTACACAGCAACAGTCAGATCTCTTAAACTGACCCTCCTGTTAGTTATCCTTCCCAACCCCCTCTCCCTACAGAAGTATTTTGATTAGATGGAAGGCAAACCAAATTTCATATGTCTTTGCATTTTATTTTTGGAGAAAGACAACAAATATTTTTTTGTTCCAAAGTTTCTACCATTGGTATGACTGTGCCACTGGGGTCTAGCTTGACCTTGTGAAGAACATCCAGATGAGGTTTGGCCACTGGATAATCGCTCCAGTGATTGTTTAATGAATCTGAAGCACAGCAACAGAAGCGGATGGATGTCTTGACAATGCTGCCAGAAGTCAGACATGCCAATGAGATAGGAGAAATGCAGGAAAGAAAGAAAGAAATGAAGAAAGGAAGGCAAAGAGATTGAGGAGAATCACAAAAAAACTCCCATAAAATGCTGCTTCTAGAAGATCTCTAACGTGATTATGAAATGAATAGGCAAGAAATAGATTTTTCACGGGATGTGCTTAAGACAGTATGCAGTTAGAAGACGGAAACCTCAGTAATACAAACATCTGTGGTTTTGTTTCTGCATAATCATGGACTACAAAATATTTTGGAAAGGAAGAACTAGCAAATGAGCCACAAACTGACAAACCATTAGCAACACAGACTTCATTCTGTCCTTAATCAGGGCTCTGAAACAAGAGCAGATGAAATATAATAACGCTTATAAGAGCCCCTAGTTATTACATAGGATAAAACCCTGAGGTTTTACCCTGTATCTGATGCTTACACATAACTGACTAGTCTAGTGCAACTGTATACCCACTTTTCTGGATGAGTTGAGTTTAAACAGAAGTGAAGAGAAAGGAGATTTTGTTTCCTCAGTAAGTAAAAAATATTAGAGTTGAATACAAAGACAGTGGATTCAATGTACCATATGACAGGGCAAATTTGCCATGCCACCTGATTAGTCAACCTGATTATAGTCTCCAGGCAGCTTGCACATGTGACTTAAAATAGCATTTCTAATGTCTTTGTAGTAACAGACCATGTCAGGAAGAAATTCCATTGGTTGTTTGTATGCAAATGACAGCTCCATAATTCATAACATCCTAAAATTTAGGGAGGTGATCCACCCTCCCTAAAGATCGCAGGCATCATGATGTACTCACCATAACACAATCAAATGAAAGGCAGCAATAATGTTACAGTTCAGATGAGTCAATTAGAAATGCCATCTTGCTAGAGGGCACCTTTCACCACAATCTGCATTGCTCAGAAAGCAGTTCAATTAGACAGATAATGCAGTCCAAACAGAAAATTTCCCAGCTGTCCAGTTTAGAGACCAAGTTTAAAATTGGTGTGCATCTTATTTTAAATTTGATTATAACATGGATTTCTGCCAAAAGGAATAAAAGGCTGTTTTACAGAAATATTTCAGTTATATATTATTTTCTTCAAGACTTAAAGGACAGCATAGAATAAACCATGAAATTGAAGGTAACAGAATTTAAAATGAATTTGTTTAGACAGAAGTTTTATGGGAAGGAGTGAAAACAAAAAAAAAAAATCTTTTCCTTTTTGTTTATGTATGGGTATTGCTGCTTCCAGCTGGTTACAATATTTTTGGCCTTTGGTCTTATGAAATTGTGTAGATGACACTAGCTGAAGTTGAAAGGTCTCAAAGGGAGTCAGTAACCTCACAGCATGATAAGCTAGGAGAAAAGCACATTTCAGAGCTTTTGTGTGTCTTGTGATACATGAAACAACTATACTTACGAAGCTTTCATTTTGCTGTAACACTTGGGAGAAATATACTGCTGTTCGAGTCTATTATCACCCTGTTGGGCTCTGACTTGTAATAGTTTGCAAACAGTCAGCCTAAGAGAATGTATGTAGAAAGCCTTCAGAATGACCAGTCTTGTGACTCTAAGGGTGGAGGTGGATGATGATAATTTTTGGAAAATTTTATTACGTTATGTCTGATGCCTTTCGGTATGCTTAACATGCTTTATTATTCCAATATTTTTTCTTATTAAATTATTTCCTAATAAACCTGGTTTGTAAATATACTGGTATAAGTAGCTACCATGACACGCAATGATAAATTATTATCAGGCCAACTGTGCATGCACTCTCATAAAAGCTGAAAGAACACTTATTTCTTAACAAATATCTCAAATTCTTGTCTCAAAACCAGGGACAAGACATTACATTGTCGTTGCCTTTACTGATCACTAGTAAAACATCTTCAGATGATCCCCTAAGGAAACAAGACTCCTGTGGCAACACTCACTGTGTGGGTATGGTATGTATATGCTACTAAATTAATTTCAGTTGCTTTCTGCTTGATCAGTTACTTCTTACAGAGAGCTGGAAGTACCAAAGGTATGTAAGCTCAGAGTTTTCATAAAAGTTGGTACTTGGGAAGAGAAGACCCTATTAATATACACAAAAGAAAATCTTCAGTATGAATTCAGCCCATCATAAAGGCCAGGGACTGCAGAGGGGAAAGAACTGTGAAAACAAATCAAACCAAATAAGCAGCTTTGGTAGTGCTAGCAATTCATTGCCTGCTACGAACTTGTCAGTACAAGAATTCAATTTACCTGACTTGGATATCTTGTTCCCTCCTACAACTTAGATAAGAGTTACCTCACCAACACTGGCCATCTGAGAGTTCTTTACCCAGGCTAGTCATATTGGCTATGTCTGTAGCGCTGAGGGAAACGTGGCTAAGGACTAGCCTTGACTAATAGCACTGTTCACTCTCCAGGAAACTTAGGTACTTTTTTGAGAAAGTCTGCTTCTACAAACACATGAAACCTAGGTGTAAGGTATCTGATAAAGATAGACAGAGTTCAGCTTCAGAATTTAATTGATTCTGGTGCTCACTTAACAATTTTAATGTCAATGGCTGCATCCACATCTTACACGGTGGCTTTGGCTAGGAGAAAATAAGTTTTAAATCTGAGGCACTTCCAGACAGTAAAAAATTAAGTATTTTAAGTATGTATCCAGTGTTTGAACTCATTCCCTGATGATTTTTTATTTCACAATACGGTATCCATGGTCAGTGGAGCTAACAGACATTTCCGGAGGATGAGATGAATTGTCCTAGAAAAGGCTTACCTTTGCTGTTGATGACAGTTGAAATGTATGCAATAAGCTTAGACTAGACAGTCTGCTTTTAAACAGTTTAAATTAGGTATGATTAATCCCATCCTGGAAGCTACTCAACTGTTGTCACAATACCTGAGTTCCCTATACAGTCAATGACAAAGGCTAGGTTTTTTTGAAGATACCATAAGGAAATCCAATTAGCTTAACTTCGCTTGTTAAACTGAACCAGGCAGAATCACTCTCCTGTGAAACAAAGTCTAACTATTGAATATACAGGAAACTTAACCACTTGCTTTAGAAAGGTAGCTTCAACAAACTCAAGGCATTTAGGTATCTAATAAAGATGAGCAGATTTCTTTTTTCAGATTTCATTAGTTCTTGTGCTCATTGAAGAACCTTAAAAACATTAGAGTTATTAAATTTTAGTATATAGTATTAAAATAATATTTATACTGTCATTTTTATCATCTGTTACCACAATAGCAGAAGATAACAAAAAAATTACAAAACATATGCAGGAGAAGGCAAAACATGTCCCATTCTAACATGTCTCATTTTTCACGTAAAATGTTAATATAATTTGTATTATTAAGAACTTGTCTAAATTGAGGAACCTAGGAACATTTTCCATCTAGTGGATCCAGGCGTACGATCAAGCTGCTTTCTAATTGGATGACAGCAATTATAGCTCTTTGGATGAGTAGAGAAGAAACTGTGGTGTGGTCATTAGGACCCCTTGCTTGGCACACCATCTTCTTAGTTGACGCTGTGAAGATTTGAACAGAAGTTTAGGAATGGCAATTTTTGTGGGGGGTGTGTGTGTATATACACATACATATATGCATACATATATAAAAATACTTCTTTTAAGAATATCCATAAAATATTATATGAATTTTGCAAACAGTTTGTTAACTAGAAGATCACTTAAGGTAAAAGAAACATGCAAATAAATAATACAGTAGGAATCAAACAAGCTACCTGAAAGAATGATGAGGTCTATTTCATGGAATTGCTCTGAACAGCAGATATATCAGACTGAGAATAATAGCAGAAGACAAAGACAAAAAAAAAGAAGAAAGAGAGGATTCGTTTGTACCAGACAGAAATAAAATTGCTCAAGGCTGCAGCACTGTGGAGGCTTGGGAGAAATGGTAGTGTTTTCCTGTCCCTGGGAAAGCTTGGAACTGATTCCAAAAGGCAGTACTCTGGGATAGGCTGTAGCTAAATTGTTTCCTCAGTCTCTATGGCTAACATATACCCTAGGAAACCCTTGTGATCAACCATGAGCAGACTTTAGGGAGTTATTTAAAGGCATATTCTAAATCCCCCTTTGACTTTTTTTATGCCTTTTCTAACTTTTTAATTACTTCTTTCCAATTCTTTCACTGAGCAGTTTATCCTTTTTTGGTAGGACAACCTTGTTTCCTCCTTTAGGCTTTTCTGCAAACTTTAGCAGAATCACAGATAACAAACACGTCATAGGACCATTAAACCAATGGTACTCCCATTAAAGCAATGATCTTTTATTTGGTCATCATCTGGCTGCCAATGATCTAGGGCAAACCCTGAGGCTACAGCTCCATGAATAAATGAAAGGTATAAGGGCTGGTCTACTGGTCCTGATGGCAGCAGCAAACCCACCCACAAAGACAAAATAACTTCTCATTCCCACACAGGATCACCTCTTGCTTACTGCCCAGCAGAGAACAGTCTTTGTGCAGTGGTATTTCCTAGACAGCATCTAAACATTGTCTGACAGAGCCTCATGAAGGAACAAAAGCAGAGAAGCTTGTGTGCTAGCAAATCCCATTGTACAGGAGATCTTTTGCTAGTGGTGCTTGAGCATACATGCCCTCATCCTGTTTATTAGTACTACAGATGTAACAGCAGGGTCCAGGCATGACTGAGGGGACAGCATTTTTAACAATTCTGGTTCCTTAATTATCTTAGGTTATTACAGAATTTGTATCTGTCACATAATAGGAGTTGTCCATACTAGGAGTTGGGAAGTAGAGCTAAAAAGAAAGAAAAATATCAATACCAGTCACTTCCCCCCTGTATATTTTAGGCCTCCTTCCAAGCCTGTTTTTTTTCTTCATCTCCTTCCTCCAAAGGCTTGCTAGAAGAAAATAGAGGGAAACAGCAACTTTTAGTATAGAGTCACTATTTCCAATATAAAACCAAAACCAACCTCCAAAAAAAGAACAGAAGTGCAGTTATGTAGAAAGTCCTATTTAAGACATAAAAAAAAACCCTCCTCTGTTAAGTAGTGGTATTAAGGAAAACCCCTATGTATTAAATACATTGCATTATAGAAAGCTATGTTCTTAACATATTCAGAATAATTAATCACTTTGGTTAATGGCATACAACATATCACTAGCCTTAGCTGTTGTATGTCACAGAATACCTAGAATATTTTTAAGTATTCACAAGTGGCTGCTTTCATCAAATTCTGTACTTTAGGAAAAAAGTAATGAAACACACAGAGGAACAGACATGCTGGAAAGCAGATCTATGTTTTTAACACCATTATTTCAGTAGTGCAGTTTTTCAGTTTTGTCTGGAAACCAAGAATCAAGAGGTTTAGCTCATCATGGATTTCTAAAGAATCTGGTTCAGAGGGGCTGCCACTGTCAGTGGTGTTTGAAGGCTGATTCTAACTCACAAAACATGATTTTATCTCTCTCAACATTTATATAAGGATTCAATAGATTTTTCAGTCAATGATATCTGGGATCATTCTTTTACACATTGGAAAGGAATAGCTAAGAAATAATTCAACCAAAATTTGGTTTTAGTTGGCAAAGTTTTGTCTGTAATGTACCATACACAGTATTTTCTCTAATGAGTTCAAGCATCCTTCACAGATAAATATGATATTCAGCTGTCAATTCCTCAGCCAAAACTATTTACTAGTGCCACTGTGCAAATGTCAAGGAGTCTGAAGTGGAGTAAAACTGAGCCATGTAGTTTTTGGTTTCTGGAGAACCATTTGTTTAAGACAGACAGAAATTTTAGGGTAAGTGAAGTAAGTGGGTGCAAAGTCAGCCAAAATGAAATTACTTTTCGAAACAGACATAGCAACAGTTACTGCACGTACTTCAGTTCTATAATTTTGCTTTCTAAAAATAGGAAAGCTAGTAAGTTAAATAATAGTTTTTAGAAGTTTCTCTTAGCAATATTTTGATAAAGATGTCACTTGAAGATGACAGTGCTACTGAAAATTTTAGAGCTGCGAGGATGGGAAATTAAAGGTTCAGCCTGGAGAAGAGATATATATTTATCATGAAAATATTAATCATGTATTAATAATTGTTTCAAATTGACATCTGATGGATCACTCTACATCTGCTTTAACTACCTCTATAATAGATTCCAGTGTATAATCACCCAATATTGCAGGATTTTCCATAAGGGAAAATATTAACAGAATGGACATATTGTAAAACAAAGACCGAAACAGCTTCTCATTCTGATTAGGGGACAGCTGAACATGATTAGCAAGTCTTCTAAAAATCTGAAGGACCAGAGAAAATCATTCAAAAGATGAAGGCTTATCTCTCCCTGGAAGCCTGGGCTTGAGATTTTGTTGAAATAATTCTGATATAAAATGGATAAAACAGAAGAGCAGACCAAGACAATGCAGTTAGAACCTCAGATATGGAAATAGTTGTGAGGAGACAGTAGAAAAGGGAATAATGTGAGCACAGAATAGGGAATAGTCCAATTGGAAGGGACCTATAATGATCATCTAGTCCAATTCCCCCTGAGAGTTTCCCTCATCCACTGGAGACGAATGTTTAATTTGTAAAGTTAGATTTACTTTGTTGAAGATTTCTCTCTTCCTAGCGCTGTAGAAACATGAAAGTAGTTCTAAACAATCTATTTAAAATTAGTTGCATTAGAAAGTCAGATGACATTAACCACTGTGTTTTTCTGTTACTAAGGCAATGAGTGCTTTACTAGGGGTTTTGAGGTTTTTAGGTTTTGGTGAAGTAGATGCCATAATACAACTTCAAATTTACACTAAATAAAATCTGTTACATTTTAATTTTTCAGTCTTCTTTTTTTTCCATTTTTTCAGGCTTTTACATGGAATTGTATTTCCCTGATACATGCAAGTTGATGCAGACTGTTCACATCAGCTCTTATAAATATATATATAACGCTTTTTTACTTATCAATCTGAGACAGTTTTGCTCGTATTTTTTAGCTTTGCTGACAAGGTAAAGTTATGAGATAAAATTCTGTAAATTGATATATCTGTCAGTGATTCAGATGAGATATATCTTAAAATTACAGACTGTGAGTGCTGTACTGGGTTTTTATGCATGTTTTTGAGGTAGTGATGACATCTACCACCCAGAAGAGCCCCAGGTAAATGCAGCTTTGGAACATGCTTTTGTCACACTATGTCCTTCCCAAACTCAATATTTAGTACAACACACTCTCAAATGCTTGTTCATATAGCACAGTTCCAGCTACATACATGGATCTCCCTGTTCAGCAATTTTTGTATAAATTTTGGTTTTCATCTATATATTTGTTCTTTTGGAGTGATGAAGATTTCAATTTGAGACACCCATAGAAACAACTTTACAGTATCTGTAAATATTTCAAAACAACAATTGAAAATCAGGGAAAGAAAAACCCAAACAAGCCAAGTAGAAAAAGAAAGGCTAATGTTCAGTAATCCAAGGTACTGTAGATAAAACTGATTCTGGTGTATTTTCACGGCTATTCAGGCTCCGAGAAATCAAATGATGTTGAAACAATTACATGTCAAAATATATAATCCAATAAATCTAGCATTTTAGGAATGGAGGCAGAATCTACTCTGTTGATTATATTTAAATATAAGGAAAGCTCTAAAGGACAGCTGGGTGGCAAAGGGTAGGATGTGTGCCAGTCCTGTCTTTTGCAGTCAGTGGAAAAAAGCAGGTGATTCTTTGGTGTAATTTAACACATAGTACTAAAGAAACCTTAAGTTGGCCAGATGAATTGTATCCCAAAAGTTCTCTCCAAGGAGAGCCTACAATGACTAGTTCAGATGCAATTATTTATATGACTGATGTCTACAATCTACTGAGAGGAATTTTACCCTAAAAATCACTATGGAACCAAGGTTCATCGCTTTTGTATACCTGGAAGTTTTAAGTGTAAAAGATTTGATACCTTTTGGAAGGTTTCAAATGAAACCTGAATTTGTTAACATAGATATTAATATCACATGTAAAGTAACCTATTCATAGAAAGAATAGTTTGTCTTCCAGTTTTAATTTTAAAAAGCAATGTGAGCTGATACTCTTTCCAGCTGTTTTCAAAGAAACGCATTAGAATATATGGAGTATAATCATGTTCTCTATGCAGCTGCGATAAAGTGGGATATTAACTCTGTTTTATTTACATAGCCACCAATGCAATGTTAAATTTAGCTGAAATAATTTGTCCAAATACGTCTTTTTCTGAAATTCCTTTCCTTATTACCATTTTGTCCATATAATGAATATGGACTGTTTGGTAAATTTTCATAAACACCATTTTCATGCTTTAAAACTTAATACAGTCTTTAAAATTATTTCTACCATTTAAAAATTATTTATATCCTTTTTATATTCTGAAGAAATCTAACATTATACTTGCATTAAAGCTAATGTCTTCCATTTTTATATATGTATTGTTTATATATTATTTATTTTGTCTTTTAGTAAACCAAGAAGGTTTACTAAATTGTTTTACTAATTGTTTAACTAATTTCTTAAGCTTTAAACATTAGACCTTCAGCACATTCTGAAATACGAAGAATAGCCCTTTGATTATCATGAAGCTGTTCAAAATTTAATGTATGATTGGATGTTGCAATTATTAAGTAACCACTGAAGCATTTCTAAAATAAAACCTCTCTGTTTATGGCCTTTCCTCAAAAACACACCCTCATAGAAAAAAATGTAGACTTCAACATTATTAATAGCAAGAATTGCCATTTGGTGTAACTGGGAAAGTGCTCTCTGTCCAAATGTCATTAAAAGCACCAGTCTAAGACTAATTCCAGAAGTGCCCAACTCCATTATAATTCCATTATAAAAATTATGTGTAGACTTTATCATTCATGTTTCCCATTTTGAAAAGCTGAAAAAATCCCCAGTCCATATAAATGATTAAACATTATTTAAATTTGGTTTTGGATGCTTGTGTAAATCTCAAATTAAATTTCAAAAGATACATTTGCTTCTGTATGAAATGGCATTCCTCCCCAGTTTACTTCTGAGCCCCCATCTCCTTATCATTCGCACTACATAAGCATTAACTCATTTATGGTCTTTTGCCTGGATAAAAAAACCCAAACAAGCAAGCCCAGCAACAAAGCCACATACAGCTCTGGGGACAGTTCACTCTACTGGCAGTTCTCATGTTTTTTAGGTGTAACACTACATAGCTCTTAGCAGAAACCTTTGTAGGCTACTTGTGCACGCATGCAAATGCATATCCACACCAGAGGTTTGATTAAACAAATCTGTACAATGCACAAACAGTACCAGTTATTCTATCTATTATCAGTATTTATTATCACAACACTAAAAATACTTGAGAACTTTCAGCTTTTTTTATGTTGGAAAACATAAAATTTGGCCTTTATCTTTTAAAAGATTTGATAACATTTTCCTATGCTCCCTTTTTCATGCTTAGCTTGAGGTGCTGTACGCCCGCTTCTGTGGTGCTGGAAACAGCAGCGAAATCCCGGTGGAGGACAGCACACACCCACTCTGGTGTTCACATCTGGTTCCTGTGTGTTGCAGTGCCAGGCTTGTTGCTGGCAAATGCACTGTCTACACAGCACAAGAGACAGGTAATACTGACGATGTTTTCACCAAGGCATCTAAAGGTTTGAGTGGAATGAGATCCCACCATCGGCAAAGGATGAACCACCCTGGCTCACTGAAGAGGCTGTGTGGATGGGACTAACACCCTTCCACCCTCTCTGTCTCTGGGGCTATTCTGTGCTCTCAGATATTTTCATGTATCTCCATTTATGTTGCTGCTGTGAAAGGTTTGTTTTTTCCTCAAAAACAAACAAACACCACCACCTTTAACACCATCAATGGTGCTTGGATTCAACAAAGGCAAATGCAGGGTCCTGCACCTGGGGAAGAATAAGGTCAGGCACGAGCACAGGCTGGGGACCAACCTGCTGGAAAGTAGCTCTGTGCAGAAGGACCTGGGAGTCCTGGTGAGAACAAGCTGTCCAGTTCAGCCTCCAGAAGAGACATCTGAGAGGGGGCCTCATCAATGTCTTTAAGTATCTGAAGGGGTGGTGTCAAGAGGAGGGAGTCAGGCTCTGCTCAGTGGTGCCAAGCAACAGGACAAGAGGCAACAGGCAGACACTGATGCACAGAAGTTCCACCTGAATATGAGGAGGAACTTCTCTACTGTGCAGTAGACTGAGCACTACCACAAGCTGCTCAGAGATGTTGTGGAGTCTCCTTCCCCAGAGATACTCAAAAGAAGTCTGAACGCAATCCAGAGTAAAATTCTCTAAGGGACTCTGCATGAGTGAGGAGGTTGAACTCGATGATCTCCAGTGGTCCCTTCCAACCTCAACCATTCTGTGAGTATGTGAAAACCTTCATGAGCATTTTTGTGCTTCGCTACAGGCTGTAGAACAATATTAAGGTCATTAGGGTGAAGAAAAATGTCATTCAGACATACCTCCTTTTTTCTATTACCACTTTGCCTTCAGAGAGGACTAAGAACATCCATGGGAAAGGAATTCCCTGAGGCCATTCTTCACCTCTTAGAAGGGTGCTAGTACTTGTTTCTTGCTTAGTTATCTTACATTTTGAAAAGGGAGCTTGTGCAGGTAGTATCTACTTCCCAAAGAAAACTTGATATTCATGGTTTTCTGTGGATGAAGTCAACTGCCTGAGCCACAGTGCTCCTGACAGAAGCCAGCTGAGGGCTCAGAGCACAGATATGATGTAGAATGCAACAAGAAACATTATTTAGTGTGAGATCCATTGTAAGGTGAGCTCATTTTTAATTCCAGTCATCCGAATTGGCACAGAGACACTAACCCTAAAAAAAATTTCAGCAGGTATTTTGTTGAAGAAACAAATATCGTGAACTATGTTAGGTCACTTATGTAAATGAGATGTTTGAAGAATGAGAAAAAAGATATAGAGTTGTAGATTTAATTATAATATTTTTTTTATTAATACATTGAAATCCATGACTGCTGAACCATAAAGAGGTAACTTTCCAGATCAAATCTCACACTTCTGGATCCTACAAAACAGCATCTTTTTTCTTGGCTAAAATGCAGGAAACCTGGGATGGTCTTTTAATGTATTGAAATGCACTGATTATAAATCAGTAAAATGATAAAAAACCCCTCATTTCTTAGCTATCACTGTTAAACACTGTTTGCAAAAATGTAAGGAGATTTCAGCTGCTTAGTCTTTTCTTCCTTGTTAAATAGTGCAGTTGGGTATTTCTCATTGTAGGTGCTGACATTACTGCTTCAAATTTCTATTTTTGACTAAAGTTAAAGTTTCTGAGAAAACGAAAAGTCATTTTTGCTTCACAAAAAAAAAAAAAAGAAAAGCATAAAAACCTACACATATTGGGACTACAATGGAATTTCTTAGATTAAATTTTTGTTGTTCAAGACTCACGTCTGCTTCTGGAGGAGGCCACTTGAATATAGTCAAGTGTATTATCACAAATTCAATTAATTCTGTTTATACGGTATCTTGATAAATTAGGCTCTGTAGTCAGGAGTTAATAGTCACAGTTCTCATTGGTAGGGCTGCTCCTTTGTGGTACTGAGGTAAAAAAATCACTGTTGTTTATATTCGGATTTATCATTTGCTTACTCCTAGTATCTATCCATAGATCTACATGCAACCAGGAAGCATAACATAACACCCGCTTCACAGAACTATTATCTTCTAACAGCAGCACCCGGTGTCTTAGGCAAAGCTATTGTCTTTTTAATATTAACATATAAAGTGCTTTCAAAATACTACCCACACCTAGTGAGCCAAGAGATTCAAAATGGGTCAACTAATTTATTTCGCAAGTAGTTGCAGGACAGGGATGTCTGTAAGCCAAAAATTCCTGTATTAAGGTATCGTAGTTTAACCAAGTGGTTTAAACCAGGACATAAGGTTTGTCCTAAAGGAATTTTCTTCCATCACAGAAAAAATGAATGCTTCATCTCATTCACCTAACTATAAAAGCACTTAGAGATGCTGGGACATACAGAAATAATGTGCAAAAATAATAAACTATGTGTGGTACTGTACCCTTTGTACAACATAAATACAAAACTTTATTGGTAAGTTACACTACATTTTTTTTTCCTTTTCTGTATATTCTTAACTTGTGTAGAGACAGAGATGTCAAACTTGACAAGCATACAAATCATGGAGTCACTAAATAATGGTTGGAAGGCTTCTGGAGGTCATAAGAGTCCAATCTCCTACACGAAGGAGGACGGTTACCCCACTCCAAGGTCAGCTGTGATGCGACTGGCTGAATAGAGGAATTCCTGATTACAGAACTATTGATAGTAGTGCTGTTTGGACAGGAAAACTTCGCTACATACATAGACACAGTTCAGCTCTCACAGTGAAATCTGCTATCACCTCCAGGGCTAAACTCTCTGGAAAATCTTAATTACCCTCTCATGTATTTCACACTGTAGGCATTCAAACCCTTGAACAACCCTCCCGACTGAACCTCCCAAGCCTGCACATGTAGCACTTTTACTACATCATCTGGCACTACTGTCACCTTCATAGTGGCCCTTCAAGTAGTTAAGAGGCAATCACCAGGCTCCTCCTTAACCTCCTCTTCCCAAGACCACCCAAGCCCAGCACCCTCCTCCCCCCACCCGTCTTTTTTGTAAGGTGTGTTTTAGGAACCGACCTGTTTAGACACCCATTACCGGACCAGTTTCTCCTGTAACTGGGGGGCCCCAGCACTGCCTGTCATCTGCCAGCTCCCAGAGTGCAGTAGAGGGGCACTGTAATTTTCCTCAATCTCTTGGCCACCCTTCTCGTACGCGATCGGCCAGTGACAGGATGCGCTGGGCCCGCGCCACGGCCTCTGCCTGGTGCCTCCTCGGGGCCATTGCCCGGGAGCAGTTTGATACCATAGCGGGTGCAGACCTTGGTCCTTCCCCGCAGGAAGTGTCTGCCAGCCCCACCACTCCTGGGAGCTTTCTGGCCGTGACCCAACCCGGGACAAGGCGTTTCTGCAGCCGCAGCAGCGGCCGGGACACCTCTGAGTGCCGGTAAGGGGCTCTTTGTTCCCGGCACAGCAGCGCGGTGTCGGGGCGGGCGGGCAGCGCGCACAGCACCGGCAGCGGGGGCGCTTCCCGGCCAGGCAGGCGCGGGGCTCGCTCTCGGCCTCCCCCGGCTGCCACTTGCCGAGGAACGGGGGCCGGGAATCGCCGCCCGGTTCCTGCTCCCCGCAGCTCCGCTCGGCTCGCCTCCTCCCGGGACACCCCCGCCCCTCGGCCCTGACGAGAGCCGGCGGCATCGACCGAGCCCCTCCCGCTGTCGCCGCCGCCGAGCGACCGGGTGCCCCCCAGCGGCCGCGGGACGGGCCCGCGGAGCCCCGGCAGCCGGGAGAGGGCCGGGACGCCCGGCCGGCTCCTCCCCGGGGCGGTGAGGGG
>VWZW01005638.1:552217-603471 GCA_013397115.1 Edolisoma coerulescens
TGGGTTCCCCCCCCCCCTTTTTTTTTTTTAATGGATACCAGATGTCGGGAGGAAAAAGCAGTTTTATGTTCCAACAAGCCTACAGAGTGGATGTACATTTCTAGCTGTTAGCAAAACACTTGCTAATTACAATGCTTCCTTCTCTTTAAAGCACGGATAACTTGCAGAGTCCTTCTTGCTAAATTGTGACTGAACGTTATCGTACCAGTGCTTTTTTTTTTTTTCCCCCCGAAGAAATGGTGCAGTAAATGTTGAAAATTCAGCTAAATTCACTAAATACCTTAATTGAGATTGGGAAGAGCTAGTTTTGGTTTTTGTTTTCCCTATTTGAAAGCTAGAGAAAGTGACATCCGAGTCACGAACAGATGGCATCAATCAGTCAGCACAAATCCTGCCTAACGTCGATGTTACAGTATAGTACTCTACTCAAATGAACATTAATTTTGGAAACCAAAATGATTTTTAAGGAAGTGTGTTGGAGTAATTTTGTCCTTGTGGTATGTTGCTTCAGTTATTACAGGTTTTTTTTTTTTTTGGAATGGCTGGATAAACAAGTAATTTTTAACTCATTTATAATTCTTAAATAAATGGAAGGTTTTTTATTTTATTTAAGAAACTCAAGTTTTAAGTAAAGCCTCTGATAACTCTCTGATAAGAAATATCCAATGGATCACTTCTGTTCTTCCTATTATTCACTAGGCAGACTGATCTGTCTTTACTTCTGGGCTAATAGTGTTTTTTTCAGTCCTATTTAGTCTATTTTGCCTTTTCAGTAGCGTATCAATCAGTCTTTCTCCTATTTTTTTCCACTTGCCAGCCCACCCTCTGCCCACATGCATGGGAAAGGGGAAAATTGCCTCACGTATTCTTCTTCTTCCAGCCGGCGAGTAGGAGGTGTTTTATGATACCTTATTCCTCTGTAATAGGGAAGTCACAGAATTGCCCTACTACATACAGTTATTTAAATCTCTTCTTAATCCAGAAATCTATGTATGCAATTTAGGGGAAAATGTAGTTTTCAAGAAAGTAAACAAGATTAATAACTTTGGTCAGAATCTAGTTTGTCTATGCTTACTGATTAGGATTATGGTTCCCCCTTTTTTAATAAACCCTTGAGAACAACTGGAGTGAAGGCTCTTCGTGATTTGTTTAATCCCCATACAAGCTGGTGATGTGGTGTGAAAGAGCTTATAGATCTTTCTCAAGCTTTGGGATGGGGAAGGAAAAGCTTTCACTGTCTGTGGGGACACAGCTTCTCTTACCACCCTTTTGCTGTGGGAAGCGATACTCCCTTACCGCCTGGGAACTCAGGGATGCCAAAACTCACCCTCTACTCCAACACCTGGAGCTCTGTAATCACCATCACAATCTGCTCTGTGCTTCCTGATCCCCCTGGCCCACGTTTCTCATGCCACCTACCATCGCTGCCACTTATCCTGTTTTTGTTACCAGTCACAACCTACTTGCTCCTTTCAGTTATTGTGAGCAGACCCCAGGGCTTCCGCTTTCCCACAGAGACTGGAGAACAAAGCTGCCTCTTCTCCAGCTTTCTCTTTTGAGTTCATGATACTGTTTCTTGTGGGGTGACCCAGCAGCCTTGCCATACTTGCTTTTAAGGCACCTTCCAGGAAAACAAAGTTACTGGGTGAAATCCCCTCTGAAGGGTACTGGCCAGCATCTCACGCCCCTCATTTCCCAGGTGACCATGAGCATCTCCTCCACCAGTGCTCCTGCTTTTCCCAGACTGCACTCCCTGGGAAGAGGATTTTGCCTTCTGAACAAAGAGAAGTGCTGTGAAGCCTGGGGGTCAGGACCTATTTTGGTCACACTTCTCTCCCAACATCACCTGCTGACCTTCTTTGGGGAACTCACTGCGAGGTGACTCCATCCTTCTGCAGAGACATCGAGGCTTATAGTAAGCAGAGAGAGACTGTCTCCTAATGAAGACACTGAATTACTCTTTGTAGGATCTCAGAGATGCCTTAGGAGGAAGCTGTAGAGTTTTCTTCATTGATAGTAAGGAGTTAGAATTAATGTTTTTAACTCTGATGAGTGTTTCATGTAACAGCAGCTAGGAGGAAAACATTTGGGAAAAATGGCTTGCGAGGAAAGGAGAAATATGTCTCAGTCGTCCCAGCTTCTGATGTTAGCAAACCACACGTATTTTGTTGTAGTGGTTGATAAATTTCAACCAAAGCCTCTTCAAGAGCCAGTTGTGTTAGATTTTTATGACCGATTATATTCAGAATACAGGCTTCTAATTCATGTGCTAAGAATCAGGTTGCTAGGTTTTGCTGACTGCCGTTCTCGTCCTGCAAGAGTGAAAATTCAGAGCCTAGTCTGGGCAGTTTGAGCATGATCCAGAGGCAGGTGCCTGCCAGAGAACAACCTGTTCAGATCCTCTCATGGCTCAATATTCTTAACTCTGTCAGCTTTTCCCATATCAGCTATAGGATCCACCTATTAGGCACCTAACAAAATATCTACTGCGCAGGTAGTATACAGAACAGCCTCATCTCACGAATTGCACTTGAGGTTCACATGCATGGCATATGAATTTCAGAACATTATAATAAATCTTAAAACAAAAAATGATTCCTTCTCACACTGTTCTTGTTAATGTGGATCAAGGCTGGTGTAAAATGAGAAGAGGGATTGTGACTGCAATGGGTTTGTCAGCTTTAGGGGAAGGTGGCATTTGAAGTGGGAGACCAAGTTTAAAAAGGGTTGTATTTTTCCCCTTGGATGAATAATCTGGAAGGGAAGCAAAATCATAGCTGTTGAAGGAATGATAAAAAAATGATTTTGAGTGCTCAGCTGTAACCAAACAGGAGGCGGTATGTTTTTTACTTTAGACTCCAAATGTTACTGCATTTCTAAATCCCACGTTCCTGATCACTGAGGAAATACATAGTAATGCTTTTTCCCTAAAAAGTACTACTCATCTCCTTTTGAAATTATTTTCAACCAGTCATGAAGCTTGAGTATTTTATTCCACAGCATTCCACAGCAAATTACTTCTACTTGAGACCAATAAAAAAAGCTCCATGTATGATGACATTCAAAGACACTAAAGCAAAAAAAAAAAAACAAACCAAAACGAACAACCAAGACCAAAGCCAAAGAACCCCACCAAACCAAACCAACCAACCAACCAATACCCTCCCTTCCTCCCTCCTCCCAAAATAGCAAGGAAGGTATAACACAGATATCTTTTCCTACAGTGATTAAAATGTAAATGTTAAATATGTTTTCATTTGTATAATATATGTGTGTATTTGTGCATGGGTGTGTGCTTGCAGATGGATGCTTTAGCTGTGAAAAATGAGAGATGTATTTCCAATTATGCTGGGAAAAAAAATACTGATTTTTCAGTTGTTGACCATTTTAGACATCTGTATTATAAACTGAAGAATGTGGAATTACTGAGTTTACATTAGAACAGAACAGTCTAGAAGGAAATGTAACCATCTTGCTTGAAAAACTGTGTAGCAAGCAAAAAATTTCAAATGCATGGGTTTTTTGCCTCAAAACTAACATTTTTATCTTCCAGAAAAATTGTCAGTAAATACAGTGGAAATGAGAGCAACCTGCTATGTATATTAGCAACCTCCCCACATTTCTTTGGTTCTATAGTAAGGTGGAAAAAAAATCCTCTGGAGAAGGAAGCTTTAGCCTGTTCTAGTTAAAAACTTTGAGGAAAGATGTTTTAAATACTTCGAGAAGGATCAAATATTTTATCATCAGCTTATTTTTTCATCAATCACTCCAAATTCAATTCCTCAAACCCAAGAGAGATTCCTGGAACTTCAAGAATCTGAACATGATGTAGGTAGAACAGATATATTCTTACCTCCTTTCCTAAGAAGAAACAGTCACTTTGACGATAATCTTCAGGTAGCAAAGTAATTCAAAACCAACGTTCACAATTTTGACACAATTTTAAGGCAAGAGTCTCAACTTAGCTCTTTATTGAAGGCACAAAGTGGAATGGAAGAAGAAATATACAGCTGCAGCAACAATAACAGGAAACCAGAAGAAAAAAGGGGGTGGGTTCTGCCTCTTGATCTGAACATGCTCAAGGTAAAAGTAAGTGGTAATGCTTTGGTAAGTAGTTGCATAACGGGTGTCCTGCCATTTGAACCATCCTACACACACAGGGACACACACACCAGGTATATAACAGTGAGAACTTGGTAATTGTATTTATAATTTATCTCTTTGGTAATTTTGGAAGTAGATTCTTAGTTATTCAGGCAGACCTGGAGTGATTTGAGGTCCTGAGTAAAAGGACTTTTAAGTTTGACTTAAGAAGGAAGAATGCCCAGGAACCGTGGGCACTAGTGTTTCACTTTGGAAACAGCTCTCCTTCTGCTTCTTCTCTCCTAGATTTTCATTAAACTTAAAATTTGTAGAAGTTTGTGTTACTGATCTTAGGAGTGAAAAAAAAAATGTTAGAAAGGTAGATTATTTTGCAAACAGGAATAATTCTGTTACAAATGGGGACCTTTATAATTTCTCTGAGTCTTTCCATTTCTAGTTGGAAGTGTAACTGCTGCAACAGCAGTCTTATAGGATGGTAGCTACCTCCAAACTCTAGCACTTCATTAGTTTAAAAGTTGACTTTGATTTTGCTCATTTCTCTTAGGCAAAAAAATTTGGTTTTTTTTAAGAATATGTAGGAAATGTATAGAAGACGAAAGATCTATATTCTCCACTCTGTTATGGGTACGTTCAAAGTTCTTTAGATTGCATGTTCTTTTTAAGCTGTGCATGTTATGCAGTATGTGCAAATGTGTAAAATATTAATACTCCTAAAACTTCAGAATTTTGACAAGCTGGAATCTACCTGAAAAAAAACTAAACCGCAGATGTTAGAGCACTTTTTTATTTCCTTCCATAAATTTGTAGAAGTTACACAGACACACAGAACCGCAATAATGAAGGACTGTGTCTCTCCACACCTGCAGTGTGCAAACAAGGAGCTCGTTCTGGCATATCCTGACTTTGGCTTTGACCAAAAAGGAGTAAGGACAGAAGCTACTGAAATGTGGTCACCAACACTTGCCCAGCAAAGGGAATCTGGTCACTGGATAGCAATCTGTGATGGCTTTTGTTTCTATAAAATTTACAAGATAGTATTTTTCAGCAGTTTTGTCTACCTTAACACTAAAAGAAATATAAATTATTTAATTTACCATACTATTTACTGGTTTTTCCTTGGAAATATGGCCAGATACTCAGCTACTGTAGCTATGGCCAAAGAAGACATGATTAGATTTAACTGTTACAAGTGTCAATTTCAATTTTCTTTAGGGAGTAAAGATCTTCCATGAAGTGTTCAAACTTAATTGAAAATATTAACTGATATTTCTGACATGGTCACCTTTAATCTGATATTTTTTATATTAATCTGATATTTTTCATATGTGAAAATTAAAGAGAGATAATTTACTCCTATGTTCCCTTTCACTCGAGATGATCTCAGTCACCTGTGCAGTTCTCAGGGTGCACAGAAATTCCAATTAACTTGGAAATAACAATAAGAATGAGCTCAGTTCTAGTATTGAAACCAGCTTTTCCTTGTTAATTTAAATACTGCAATTAAAATAATATAGTATTAAATAAAATACCAATAAAACTAAGCAGTAATTTTTAATATATTTGTCTCTCTAGAAGAGAGACTGCTCTTTCACCCTTCCGTGTTGAATATGAAATTCGGAGGATTTTTTTCTGAAGTGATCAATACTCATGCTTGTAATGACAACAGGTGGCAAAATACTAAAATGTAGCTGGAAAATGGGCTTCAGTGTTACCTCCCATGAGTAACATGGCTTTGGGGTTAGGGTTTGTTTTAAACATGATTGCAGTATCAGAGGAAGTGGCAGGATCTCTCCTGTGCGCCTTTACTAGAGCAGATACTTCTGCAGTGTCTTCAGTTGAACTAAAACAAGGTTTCAGATTAAACTGACAGGTTTTTTTCCAAATTCAAAGGAGAAGGAAATTGGTTTTCTACCAGGAAAAAAACCTACTATGGTCAATTGATTCCAGTAAGTTTGAAGCAGACAGTCCCTAATTACTGATTCGTGGTGATGGCAGCAGTGCAGGTGGAATTTTACAGCAAATATAGTAGCAGAGGAAGAGTGCCAGTGCAAAGGGGAGGTGGCACACGCAATATAGAAAGGATACAGAAAAGAAGCCAAGGAACAAAATATAGGTTGCCATGAAGCACTTTAAAGAAAAGTGTGCAAGGACAGCCGCAAGGGGAAGATTGCTTGTAGTGAAATATAGGCCTATGAGGGAATAAGACCTCATGAGTTATTTGGGACTCTTGGAAAGATTTCTTAGAAAAATATTTTATGTTCTTGGCTGTCACTTCTTTTACTGGCACCCTCTATGATAGCTAGTTATTCATTATCAAATGACTAATTACTATGATAGTCGACATTAACTTAAACCAAACAAACACCTCCATAATATTCTAGATTTGGTAGGACAAAAGAAGAAATATATGGAATTTAATGAGTTTGCTTTTTAAAAATACATATATAAAGCATGCTACCACTCTTATTTTTTCCAAATCACTAAAATAACTGATGAGGAAGTAAGAAGTGTCTTTGGAGACTTTGTAACATGATGCAGGTTCAGAGATGAGGTTTGAACTTGCACTTATTCTCAATGTGCTTCTGTCACAGACTATATACATCTTTGCTTTCAGGAATGTACATGTTGTCTACATACTAGTTTTTCAAGCCTTGTGCCTATTCCCATCTCTTCCATATATGTGATTTCTTGCCTGTAGACAGGACCCTGATTTTCAGAACTCATTCTTTATCTATTTTAGTTAGATCCAGTTACAGCATCTCAGTTTCAGGACTGAACAGCCACATCACTACAGCCAAAACTAACTTCTGAAAGCCTTGGGTGTGACTGTCAGAATATGCTTTGTAAGCAGTGATTATTTAAACTTGGCAAAGTGATGCTTTTAATGGCTGTGGTTTGTTTTTTATGACAAAACAGTAGTATTAAAGTAATGGATATTACCAAGACTAACCAATCTTTGATATTAGATTCACAGTATTGAAGTGTAAATACTTTATTTTTTTTCATGTTTCTCTTCAAATGTACAAATTACAGCAATCAAAACAAATTTTGTGTTGTTTTTAACAAATCTCAGTGTATCAATGGTAGATGCAGTAGGGACTGACTGTACATCACCCTAATTTCTAAACAGGGTGACAACATTCTGGAAAAAAAAAAATCTGTCAATTCCAGTATTTTCAAACCTGCTGTCAGGGCGTATTTAAGCTGGCTCCCAGCAATGCATATGTACGCAAGATAACAAACTATTACCAAGCATTTATGAAAGTTCACTTTCTTGTTTTCTAGTTTAGGCAGGTGCTGTGGTCATTCGTGTCCATAGAATTGTGACAGAAGCTGTATCTGATATATCTAAATATATACAAAATTTGACAATTAGAATAATTGATTTCAGAGAAATTGCATCTTTTGTTAGTCTCATAGACTGCTGGTTTGTATTAAAATGCATATTAATCACCGACCAGTAAGCTTCTGCATACTGTCTAAAAAACTAGTTTTCCAGTTTGATTTGTCATTTTCTTTATGATATTTGCTTGCAGTCTATTATTTACTAGCTATACTATTAGCTTCGATTTTTTTTCAGTGAAAACTCCCACTGAATTTCATGTTTGATATATTTTTAGATAACTAAACATGAGACTTGATTTACTTGACTCTCAATTAAAAGTGAAAACAGAATGAAATTAGAGTATTAATATTATTTTTTAAAATTTTCTTAGCATTAATGTATAATACAAACAGACACTGACAAACCTAATGAAGTCTCTGTTACTATTGTCATATTATCACCTAAGTTGCTACTGATTATCTCACAAAAATAACAATTTTAAGAAAAGCAAACAAAACACAACTGGAATAATTTGATTTCTAGAGGTCACACAAATTCCAAATGCAGCACTCGTGCCAACAAAGGGAAGTTTTTCTTTTTCTTTATTTTGAAAATGTCTAAGTTCACTTAGTCTCCTGCTAAAATAGCCAGACCCACACTTCTTTGTGGCCTGGTTTTTATTTTTCAAGTCAGTTTCAAATGCAAGGAAGCAATCTATAGGAAGACATCAGTTCTTATCACTTTGTGTTTTTCAGGAGAGAAATTACCTCCAATGAAACTCCTTGCTGTGAATGCATGATTTTCTTTATTTCCTGACAAAATATAAAGTTATATGCTTATATTGCTTTGCTTAAATGAAAAAAAAAATCCATAAATATAGAGTATATAAGTATAGGGTATGTCTCAGAACGAAACCAGAAGTGAAAATCAGTGAATTCTCCACTTGCATCTCCTTTGAGGAACATATGAAGACAATAATAAAATGGGAGTGGAGGATGGGGTTCCCCCCACTGTCTGCACTGGTTGTCAATATATATATTTTTCCTATCTTGAAGTGTCTGAATACTAGCAATGTGTATTCATATCACAGAATGGTTGAGGTTGGACAGAACCTCTGGATACCAGCTGGGCCAACCTGTTTGTTCAAACAGTGCCACCTATGGCACGTTTATCAGGCGTGCATCCAGATGGGCTTCTTAAAATATCTCTAAGGATGGAGACTCCACAGCTTCTTTGGGAAATCTGTGCCAGTTCTTGGTCATCCTCTCAGTGAAAAAGCGTTTCCTGATGTTCAGAGGGAAACTCGTGTGCTTCAGTTTGCACACGTTGCCTCTGGTCCTGTCACTGGGAATTACAGAAAAGAGCCTGGCTCTGTTTTCTTTGCACCATTCCTTCAGGTATCTGTACACACTGATGAGTTACGCCCGAGACTTCTCCACAACAAACAGTCCCAGCTCTCTTGGTCTTTCGTAATAAGAAAGATTCTCCAGTCCATCATCAGCTTTGTTGGACTCACTCCAGCACGTCCATGTGTCTCTTGTACTGAGAAGTCCAGAACTGGATGTGGTACTCCAGGTGTGTCCTCACCAGTGCTGAGTGGAGGGGCAGAACCACCTCCCTTGATCTGCTGATAACCTTAACACATCCCTGCACACCAATAACCTTCTTTGCCACAGCAGCACAGCTCTACCTCATGTTCAATGTGGTGTCCAGCAGGACACTCAGGACTTTTCCATCTGGGTGGCCCCCAGACTGTCCTTGGTGCCTAGGGTTGTTCCTTCTCAGATGTAGGACTTTGCACTTCCTCTTGTGGAACCTCAAATGCCAGTGTCTGCATTTTTTTCTCTTGTATACAAGGAGTTCACATTCTTGCTTCTTTGAGATAGTTAATATTCGTATTTTTTTGCCACATTTTGGAAAAACTAAGGTCACTGCTTGGCATGTACAGATCAGTCTGTATTTAACTGCACTTGAAGAGTCTGAGATAAGGAGTACCTGCAATGGAGTTTGCTACATGTGAGTTTAGTTGCACTCATACTTTAATTGACCTCATACTGGATTAGAGAGTTTTATACACCATTTTCCATTTCCCTCACTTGTATATTTGAGTGTATTTCTTTTTTACTATTTTAATATTTGAAACATAGCTAAAAACCTTTAATACAAAAGAATCATACATGTAACAAAATATTTTTTTATTATTAGTTCATATTTAAAATATCTGTAGAGTAGTCATATTTAAGATAAGAATGACTGTTGAAAATAGAGGTCTTGATTCAGCAAAGTATTTAGTGCTTATTTTAGTTTTGAGACCCTGACGATCCTAATCAATTCAATGTCTAAACTGCTTCAGTAACATATACCATATATTTTTATTATATATTACATGAGAGAACTCAGACCTAATACCCTCAGTTATTTGTATTAGACTCATATATCCCATTTATTTCTAGGTACAATCAACTGTGTAGCTACAGAGCTACCCCGCAGTGCATCTCAATTATTTCTATTCATCTAATCAGTAAATTTAGTATTTTTGGTGCCACTATCTGAAAAGAGTGCTACTTAATCTTAATTAGCAATTCAGTTACAAGTTTGGGATGCACAAAGTGAATTATTTAGAAACTGTTTTATTTGTTGCAACATAATGAAATTGCCAATAATATTTGTTTGGCTTACATACAGATATATAGATATATGTATGTATGTGTGTGTGTGATTGAATGACATACAGTATTCAACAACTGCATGCTTATGTCTTATTGTATGTTTTGTGCTTGTGCGTTTATATCCAGCTGATTTTGTGAATCTGGCACATCAGTTTGCCTAGAAAACACAGTGTGTGCTTTCCACACTAAAATATTGGAATTATAAATAGCACCTAAACCCACATATTTATTTTGTAGCAACGTACATTTTTTCCTCTAGATGGCAATATATTGCAAGAAATATTGCCAATCTGTTTGCAGTACTTTTAAACATTGAATTTGGCAGTCTCCAGAAGGTATTTAAAGTGAAATTACTCACTCTTTTCACTTGAATTTTTTTTGAGGGTTGATAAGTGTTACATAATATATAATTAAGGAAATCCAATAAAATTGGAAGAAGTGAATTAGTTAAACAAAAAATAATCAGTTATAGTACATTCAGTGCATAAATACTTGCCTATAACCAATGGTCACATGGGCTTTTACATCAAGAAAACTTGTAAAAGGATTTCCCAAATATATTAGTATTTTTTACAGAAATTACTGTAGGAAATGTGAATTTTACTTTTCCATATCAAGACTTTGAAATTCCATATTGACTCATTACATTTTCTGGTTTGATCACAAATTAAAATATGATATAGCAAAAAATAATTTTCTGAAACAATGAGCAATACTAATACAGAAAATTATGTAAAATATATTAGAGGTAGAGATGCTGTTGTAGAAGTGATGATTAAAAATATAGCAAGAACTAATCTGTCAGGATAGGTAGTATCTTTCATACACCAGCTGATATAAGCAGGGTGTTAAAATAGACATTTTTCCAGGCATCTCAGTCAAAAACTTATATTTTCCCCTGTTCACACATTTTAAACCTGTCCTAATCTTTTTCTGTTCTAGTATGCTATAGTAAAAAGATAGACTGTATTTTCTTGAGAACATGAAGTAGAAACTCAGGAGTTTCATGCACATCTGGAGCTTATGTATTTTTATATACCCTTTTAGGAAATACTGTGTGCACCTACTGAAAAATATATGAATTGAGACACTATTTCAACCACATAACACACTAGAGATATCCTTGTTTCTATACATGAGTTTGCCTTTTTTCTCTATAAAAATAAATACTGATACTTTATTGGAAGGCTTTAACCTTCATTTGTTTCAGCAGAATCTGATAGATCAGTAAATCAGCCCAGAAGGTTTATTCATAGTATCTTCCCCTGAAACTTCCACTGTGGATTCCTGAGGAATTACTCAAAAGAAATAGTTTCTCCCTCACTTTTGTTAAATGAAGAGATGATCTGGTGATATGATCCTGAGTATGCTGAGGATAAGCTCTGCATCTGGGGAGCTCAACCAGCTGTGAAGTGTGGCCATAAGAAAAAATGGGAGGGGGCAGTGAAAGGGGGCAGAAACGGCAGTTTTATGGGTACGCGTCTGCAAGTGTTTGTAAGTTAGTCATACACTTTGCCTCAGGATAACTCTGTGGGTTTAGGGATGGATTTCTCAGCACTGTATATTTGCTCTCTTAAAAAGGAAGTGTTGAACTGGTATTTTTTGCCTTCTGGATCTGATTAGGAGAAATGCGGGGGTACCTGATGCTAATAAATACGGAAATAGAAGGCACAGATCAAGACATCTGGGCTTTGGTGAACACTGATAGTGGAAAAGCTGTGGGCATTTCCTTTGAGATGGCAAAAGGATGACAATGAGCTCACTGTTGACTAGAGATTTTAAGATGACTCAAGCAAGGAAGACAGTAGAAAAAATGCTACCTGATTTCACTGTAGCAAACAGATAAAAGCTGCAGATATGTGAGAGTTGAGAGTGCAGTAGAGGAGTTTGCTAGCTGGTTTCTTTGAGATAAAAACCTGAAGGTTAAAAGACTAGTGGAGGGGCTGAGCTCTAAAGCATAAATAGCCTAGGGAGGTCTGTAGATCTTTCTCTGGACAAAATACTTATGAAGCAAAGAAATTAGTGCAGGAAGAATGGAAAAAGACAGAACTCCAGGATGCCTCTTAGCTACTTGGAATGCAAAATTCCCAATTTGAATGGTGGCAGTTTCAGAAATTGTTATATATCATGCTACTGTGGTGTGCTCAGACTTCTGGAGCCTGATTGTAGTGTCTGGCCACAAACAAGTGCAGGCAACACTGGAGCTGAGCTATGTAGTGAAATCCTGGATGTATTTTGGAAAGAGACAGGGTGTGATGTTGCGGTGCTGCATCTTCTGCAGAAGGTTTTGGTGTTTGGTCAGCAGTCTGAATATGCTTCGTGGAATACTTCTTTATTAAACTCCTTAAATGTTTACTGTAATGTATTAGGAATGCCATATTTGCCTTCAGGAGTCAGTCAACCAGCTCTTGTTCCTGATGGTAGGAAGTAAACATCGCAGTACTCCTTAATAAAACCTTGCCCTTGACACTGAGGAAAGGATGCACATTTAAGGTAGAGCACTTTGGTGATCTCCAGCTGCTGGATGAGCCCTGTAGGATAACTTACCAGTCTCAGGCTTCTCATATCAGTACTGAGACCTTGTCACCTTGTCACCTGGAATTAGTGAGATGTGTGACAAAAGCATCAAACTGTCTTTACCACCACCATCTTTGTCATTTATATTGCTGAGATCAGGGAATTATTATGCCAAAAACTGTTAATTGGGAAGTATAAAAATATGTATTATTTAAAATGTAACTATAGATCAGAGGTGGCTGCATAGCAGTAATGGTTGGAATTCATCTGGCTAGACCAGATTTCTAAGAGGTAGTCATCCATTGTTGAAACTGTCACCTCAGACTTCTTCGGTCCTTTACTGTAAAAAACTAGGCAGATCCAAAAAGTAATTCATTTAATCCTAAAGTAAGCATTTAGGACAGGTTTGGCCAGAAAGCATCTCTTTCACTCTATTGACTAGTTTTAGACACTAATTTAGGTAAAGTGAATCTCACTCAATATCTGCCCTAGCCTGACTTGGGATGGGTTCTGAAAAAAAAAAATGCTCTCTCTACATCTGAGGACTTTTTTTATTGCTATAATGAAGCTGCAACAGACTTACAGCAGTTTCAGTTGAGGAAGATCTGGTCTGCAATGTTGTAATGTCTGCCACATTAAATGAAGTCACCTTTTACTTAGAATGGTACTGGTACATTATATATGTTTGCTAACCTATTATAAACTAGGGTTTGCACTAAGACAACTAAATTTGTTAGATACTTCCAATATACAAATTTCTGTGGTGAATACAAACTCTTAGATGCTGTGAA
Organism: Edolisoma coerulescens; assembly: GCA_013397115.1. Classification (NCBI taxonomy): domain Eukaryota; kingdom Metazoa; phylum Chordata; class Aves; order Passeriformes; family Campephagidae; genus Edolisoma; species Edolisoma coerulescens. Next base: position 565,624 of record VWZW01005638.1, read on the forward strand.
AATAATACTGTACTGTCTTGAATCTTTTAAACTTGTTTCCACCTGTGCTAACTTTGAATGTAAAATGCTGTAAAACAGTATCTACTCACTTCGTACTTGTTTTAAAGCAAAAAAGATAAAGGGAAAGGAAGATAACAGTGATATTACTTTTCTGCAGAGGGTCAGAAAAAATTGAATTGATTAATAAAGAATTGATTCTTTACTCCATATTCAGAGAAGAAATTACTTCTATAAACTATTTCTTAAGAAATCTGATTGTTTATGTTAGTGCTAGAATAGTTATTGTAGTTTTACACTGAGAAACATCTTTTTTCCCCTTAAAAAACCCTTTTGTGATAATTTTATCCTGTAGATTCCCTTTGAAGAACTGTTTTTTCTTGTGTCATCTTTGATAAAACAGGGAATCTTGAAAAACACATTGTCCTATCTATATTTTAAAGATCTCATGTAGTATCTATACTTATTTAGGGATTTTTTCCATTTTCTAGAGTATATGGAACATTTTCAGTTCATTTAAGAATAATGTAGGATGGGTGCTGGAGCATTATGTGCAATACTAGCATATGGATAAGATCACAGGAACTAGCAAAATTCCACATAGCTTTCAAAGAGCAAATGCTTTGAAAGGTGGCTGCTGTTTGGATTGTGACCTGTACTATGGATTTAATCCATGGATACAAACCAGTCCTAAAAATCCTAGACATCTTTCTGCAATACCAGGTCAGAAAGGGTCTTTCCTTCTATGCTTTCCATACAGGTTCACTTGACCCAGTCACCGAGCCTGTAAGGGGACTGCCTTGCCTTTGTCTTTAGCCCAGAGCCTTTATCAAATCTCAGGTCTAGGGCAACAATGGTCACTGCTGAGTCAGAGGTTTGCATATAGTTATCCCTCCCCAGAAAAATAGATAGGGTACAGGATGGCCCAAATCATGCTAACTATGTGTACCCTGGATGCTTAAATCAAAGTTTGCTTTGTGCAAGTATGAAACTGAATTGTAAATGTTTTCCTCTAACATATTTCATGAGACAATGATGCCTTGCTCCTCTAGAAGTGGTGTCTGCCCTCCCCAGTCTGCGCCACAATTTCCACCACTTTGCTTTCAGTTGTATGAGTGTTTGCAAGACCATTGCCAAATCAGGGAGCTACTCTGGCACAGACCTTGTGCTACACGGAATGAGCTTGTGTTGGCCCCAGAGCTGTCTCAATGCCTGAATCCTTGTGTACTCACAAGGAAGACAGTCGGAGTAAGGGAAGGATTTGCTGACCTCATCAGCAAAGTCTGTTTAATTTAGATTAAGCTGTGTCCTTAGTCTGTACCAGCATAGTTCAAAGTTTCACACAGCCAGCGTGTTCGTCTCATATTAGTAAAACTCCCTGTGGGAAAAAAAAAGATGTTAAAACTTTCAGACTAATGTCCTTTTGCACATTTAAAAGGAAGATAAATCAGTCAAACATTCTGACAGTGTATTTCTAATTTAAATTAGAAATTAGAAAAAAATTTAGAAAAAAATTAGAAAAAAAACTAAACCCGTTGGGTCAGACAGCAACCTCTTCCTCTGTTTTGCTATTTGGGCTTCCTTCTCTCTACTGATGTTGGTTGATAATCAACTCTTACTTTTCTAGGGTAATTATATATGACAGATCATTAGGATTGCCTAGAAGGAATGATGTAAAATGTTATAACTTCTGATATTTTTTAAGACAGAATTTGCCAAGGGATTCTGTTTGCAGTAGTAAGAGCCGGATAATAACTTACAAATTATTCTGACATAAGACAGAGCCAGTAAATAAAATGTATCCGAATAGTTCAGTTTCTTTTCATTGAGTTGCTATCAGTTGCTGCCTTTTTGCTTACTGAAGGGAAGAAAAATCTGATAACTCTAAGTCCCCTATTTTAATAGTCAGAATACTTGAATATGTTTCTTAAGGTTTTTTTGTAATGATCTGGGCCTGAGTTTCTTCAGCTGTAAAACGGGATTAATTTTCTACAGAGGTTTAAAGAGACACAATTAACTAATATTTAGGAAATACTTTGAAATCCACAGATGAAACTTTTAAAAAGTTAGTTCTGCATGAATTGTGTTCCAGAGATCTGTGTGTGTTACTCAGAAAATATTCTGCCAAAATATTCTGCCAAATGTGTAAGTATGAATCAATCTGTAAGAGTGAAAACAAATTCAGAATTGCTAAAACTCAGTACATCATGGAAACTAATTAAATTAACAAAAAATGGAATGGCATGCTCCTGATACGGAACAGAAGCTACCTGATGTGATTATTTTGAAGCAAACTTCATCTTCCATATGTCAAGAATGAATTTTTCTTTACAGGCACACCATAACGGGACAAGATCTGGGCACATGATTGTAAAAAAAGATTTTTACTTTGTTTAGCAAAGGAACAGGCAAGGACACATTTTGTCTCTAACGGTGGTAAATACAGACTGACCCACCTGACTTTGAGAGAAGTGCCCAGTTAAGAGTGCAGTTGTTCAAAGCTCCCTGAATACCCACTTAAGAGAAGTATATATCTCTCAGGACAAGAGCAATTGTAAATCTGTTAAATCACACTTTAAATCTGCCTGGTTTACTGTACTTTGTGAATAGGGAACTTGTATTCCTGCTATGTTTGACTGTAGTCCTAACACGGTGCCTCAGTTGCTAAATTTATGTAATGAAAGATATCACCTATTAAATGAGAAGTGGGCAGTGCTAGTTGCAAGTCCAGCTATTCTTCCTTCTTTAAATAAGTGGAAAAAAAGGAAAACAAAATACAGAATGTTAAACAACAACAACAAAACCCCAAGACAAAAGCTGGCTTTCTGGTTATTGAGATCTACTTTATTTTTATAGTGTTATCCTGTTCATGACAAGGTAAATCAGTAAAAGCACTAAAAGAACCAGACACAGTATAAGCAATGGATGAATGTGCCAGAATTCTATTTGTGTTTCATACATAATGGCATAACAGCAGACAGCTCAAAAGCATGCAGATGAACCCTCAGTTTGTCAGGAGTTCAGGGAACAAAAAAGCAGCCTGCAGCTAGCTTTCTCCACCTATGCCTGGCACAAATACATTAGCTAAATGCTGTATTTTATTGCTAAATGGAAAAAAAACAAACAATGAAATTTTAGCATCAAGCAAGAGCTAAAGCTGGCAGAAGAAGAAAAACAATAGCATTCAAAGAAAATAACAACAGCAAGGAGGGAGTAATGTGGTCCAAAAATGAATAAAAGACAAGGGACCACATCTGAACCCAGAATAGGTTGTAAAACATGGTCAGAGATAAAATATTCCCAGTGGAAGTAAGTGGGAGAGACGCTATATCTCGTATTGTGGTCACTTAGAGAATTCTGCAAGTCATCCTTTATACTGCCACCAAATACCATTTTGTGTCAGTGCTGTTATCCATTTTTTGGCATTGCATATTTCTTTCCATGCTTTTTAGGGGTTACTATTTAATTATTTTAATCCCTTTTTTGTTGGTGGTAGGCTGTTATCAACAAAAATAGGTAGCATATGCCAGCTATTGGCCTCATCAGTCAGAGCACAGCAAATTTTGGATATATTAATATGCTCTGAATGAGGCATGTGAAGCCTTTACCCTTCATTTAAAAGTTTTAATTCTAAGGGCCTTTTAGAATCCCTTATAATCACCTCCCAATAATAAAACAAAAAGAGTCCACAGCACAAACATACCTGCATGTCAGCACCCCAAATGGATACAAGTGTGAGGTTATCTAAAAGAAATGTAAATAAAGTAGGTGTAGAGCTTATGAATCTTGTTCTAGTGAAATGCTGCGTGAGTAGATACAGATCAATTAAATAGTTAATGCATTATCCAGCTGCCACCTAAGTGGTGAGATTGTTCTGTTCCTCCTATGCCCATACTAGTGGTCCCCCTCTGCATCCACTCTAGCACTTTTTGGATATGCTGATCAGATTATTTGATAAATTAAGAGAAAATTAACATGATAAAGAAAAGTGTAGTTTTCAGGTCTTTCAAAGGCTGAAATCAATCAAAAGGGCATTTCCAGGAAGAGCCAGAGACACAGTAGAAGAGGAATGTGACCTGCAGAGTTGGGTATGCCGGCAGAAAATGAGGAGAAGGGCTGGGTGTCCACAGCCACCTCCTGTAGCAACAACTGGCTCATATCTGTCACTGGGTTACACCTTCAGAGAGAGAAAATCCCCAAGAGCAGAAGGAAGTAACAAAGCATGACATAACCTCTGTGATAATGTATCTGTCATTGAGTAAGAGCTGAAGGAAGTGAGCATTTATGTGAAATGCTAATAGTTCCAACTTTGCAACTCTATGGAGGAATACTGTCTACACCCCTTAAAAGAAAGAAATAAAATTACACCAGATAAGTAGGTGATTCATCAGTTTCTTTTCTGAATGGAAACAGTTTATGTTTTGTGATTTTTTTAATGGCTATTTATCTCACAGAAGGGACAGCAATTTTGTCACTGACGGGAGTGCTTTTAACAAAATGGAAGCAAATTCTGCAGAACCAAATTGAATTGGTGATTCAGGGAAAATGCCTGGGGAAGTATAAAATGGGAAAAAACCCCTAGATATCGAATTGAAGGCAAAATAAAATTAAAGACAAACTGATACTGCCTTCCTCCCCATTAAAAAAAAAAAAATCCAGAACCAGGATATGTGTTTCATGCTGTGTCCAAGAAATTTCTGTAGGTGTCCAGAAAAGCCAGCATGCTTGTTTGTCTTGTCCAGGTGGAGCAAATTGTGCCAATGTTAATTCCAAGGTAGTGAGCCAGGGAGCACCATCCCAAAATGCCACTCAACAGCTCAGGGTAGGCTTCGGTGGGAAACTTTCACTGTATAGTCTTACGGCAGAGAGGAGTGAAAGAAAACACATAGGGATGATTCCTAAAGCAGGAACAGGTGAATTGCCATGAATTGACAAACTCAAGACAGTGACCAAGAGGCTTTTCCTAGAGATTAAGACCTCTAATAAAGTGTGCATGAACCCACTGAAATTTGCCAGATGGAGAGCAAAACTGGAAAAATGTTGTAAGCAAAACTATTTTCTACACTGTATCTCATCTGTCCAATTGGATGGATTCTGCATTTTCATGAAGTATCTTGTTCTACTTGGTTTTACAATAAGATCAGACATGTATTTTCTTTAAGAGTAATTTCCTTGAAAATTCTGACCCACTGTAAGGATTTTGTCTAGTTGTCTAGGGAATCACAACTGAAAAGATTCCAGAATAAAACAGGCAGATAGAATAGGTGGCCAACTACCTACTTGTCATTTAGAAAAGGTGTCCTCCTAAGAAAACTTTGGTCAAGTTGCTGACAAAGATGAGCTGTAAGAAAGTTTGATAGACTTGAAAAATCACAGTCATGGATCTCCAGGAAAAAAGAGTTTGCTTTTATATTTAGACCACACAAAGAGTTTGCATAGGATTTGGGTATTTTTGCAACTCTTATCTACTTTTTGTAAACTGAGACCTAGCTGTAACTGGTTCAATTTGCAGTGAATCAATTTTAAATATTTAGGTAGAACTGTAATTGCACTTGAAATTGCTTGAAAATAAGATTAGGTCCCTCTGAGTTCTGAAATTTGCAAAGCTACAAACTTTAGAAGTACAGCCTTGTGACAGAAAATAATTTTGGCTCTTGAGTGAATAGAGAAATCATGTTAAATCCAATTTGTGGAACAAGGGAGTATAGCAGTAATGGGTACATAATATTTGAGAGTTGATAAGTGATGACATCATTTAAAAAATGAAGACACGGTGTGTAAGAGATATCATCTGGATGTTTCTGTGACTAAAATATTAAGAGCATGTGTCTATGTTTTGGGTTCCACCCCCGGTGGTTATACTTGTGTGCTCCTTTTGTGATGCAACTAAACAAAATAGAGTGTGTGTGTTGTCTTTGGTGAGTATATGACATACTTTCTTTTCTCCAAATATCTCGTTTGGTCACAGTATTTCTTGGTTGCCTACAGAAGGAGCTTTTCATGATTCAGCTTGTAGAAAACAGTAAATGTCACCATGATACTTATCTGTGTATAGTTTTCAATCATAATCTTATTACTTTCCTAGATTTAGATTTTTCTTTCTTATATAAAAACTGCCTTCTTTTTGTAGGCAATCCCTTTGATTACAGTGGAACCAGTTATGATCAACATTACTATTCAGAGTGAGTAAGGGTGTTGCAATCTTGTCCTTAATGTGTATCTTTTCCACACTTTATTTATAAAATGATCCTTTTGATTTTTTTTTCCTACCTTGGAAAAAATGATCAGAAGAAAAATTTTTCAATTGTTTATAATAAATTCTTTATGATATATTTAAGGAGAGAGGAAATTTTCTTACATCATTGTTTCTTGATAGGTATAGTACACACAGAATTTCACAGTGGATTTTGTTTGATTTTTTTTTTTTAAAGTAGTTCTTTAGTCTAACATATTTGGTTGATATAGTAGTTATTAAAACCCAAAATTAGTGAAAATGTTAATGTTTTCTAAGCAACGACCCCAGGAAAATGCAATATCCATTACTGTTAAAGCTCCTGCATTGGCAGAAAGGATGACAGATAAACAGGAATGTGTCAGTACTTTAATTCAGTTACATTGAAATGTAAAGACTCCAAAAGAATCTTTGTTAGGTTTTCAAAAAGCTAGCACTTGGATTCCTACCCAGCTGCAATGGCATAGTGCAGTACTGTCTATGACTGGTGCCAGTTTCAACGCCGTTGTGCAAAAAGGTTACTGAATATCCCTAACATCATTTGGGCTGCAAAATGAGCCCCTCACTCAAACATATCTTCTTGCTATGAAGACAGTACACTGAGGGCATTTGCTAATTCATTCTCATTCTGTTGTGTTTAATTATCACTTTCATCCCTTTTTCTTTTGTACTTAACTCTTTTTCCTTCCATTTTATACCGGAAACATAATAAGGTTCAATGTGATAAAATTAATGTTTATAGACATTATATTCCAATTACACACTCACACACCAAAATTTAACTTGATAGATTTCTGCTTTGCTCGTTGAGAAGAAGGATAATCTGTATATTATGGTTTTATGAAAGAAGGCTCTATGCAAGAGAATCAAACTGGGAGAGGTTTGAGTTCTAGGGAGTTAGTTATAACAGCTAGGATAGTAGCTCAAATATATGCATGGATTTATCTGAGTTGGGTCTAACCCAATTTTTTTTTCCCCTAAAGCCTACCTTCTGTGCTAAGCAGAATTGCGCTTGTACCTGAGCAGGTGCAGTTTATAGTCAAGTGTCTAAAACATAACACACTCATTTTCAGTTCAAGTTCCGAATTACATATGCTGGGGGTACTCTATTCACCCATATTGCTTCCCCTCAGAGGTGAGCATAGCTAGAAACAGGTCATCTACTGCCTATTCCTCCCTGTTCCAAACGGCACTGTGCCAGCAAAGAGAAATTTTGAGTTGCAATTGGATCTCATTGATTTCAGTGAAACCTCATTTGTCATAAAACTGGCAAATTCAGTTGCAAATCAAACTCCATATATTCTGTCACTGAAAAATTCAGACTTGTCCTGCTGTACAAAGCAGTGAAAGGTGTGGAAAAGCAGACTCTAGAGTTCACAGAGTGGTATGGCACAGTTCTTCAGATACTTAAAGAGCAATTGCATAACTTCTAATGTAAATCTGTCTCAGTATTTCAGTCTACTTCAGATAGAAGGAAAATACAACTCTGCTGCAGGATTTTAAAGTCAAATCAGGTGCAGTAGAGTAACCTTATCTGGAATATGAACAAATGGGCAGTTGCCAAGAATTAATGAATGATCTGCTTCTGCGCATAGATGGCTGATGGTAATGGTAAGGTAGTTTTCACCTGTTTGGTACCTTCTTTCAGTATTACCATTGTAAATTGGAGCGTGGTAATGATTTAAAAACCAAAACGAAACCAACTGTTGCTAAAAAAACAGTAGATTGTCTTAAAGGTAAATCTTAATCATGTTCTCTGGAACATTTTTATGGGAAGCCTGGGGTATGTATAACCTACAGTGTGAACGAGTCCTAGATTGTAAGTTTTTGGGAACATGTAGGTTTCAGCCGTCAGGCAAGAAGGGATGTATGTGCTTCTTTCTGTTAGGATATATTATAATGTTATAGTCAATGTCCTTGTCTTACACGTGTGGTTTTAAAAACAAAAACAAACAAACAACCAGCATTGTTGATAAAACTGTAAATACTCAAAATTACGAAGTTATGAGTCGTGCTCTTATTCTGGCTTCTGGGGAATGGGGCTGGGCCATGTATTTTCTCCTGTATTTACTGAATACTGTGAACACTGCGACCCTGATCTTCTGTTGCTACTCACATAAGCAATTGTATTTATTTAAATAAGAACAATAAATATTTATGACTGTTGTATTTTGGGTTTCATGATACAAATTCCCAGTTCATATTTACATTCACACCCTTACATAACAAGAACACTTAAAATCAACTTCTCTGAATATTAACTTATTAACTTATACACCTAGAAAAAAAATGTGGGTTTCTATTTTGAACACATTTTCTATATTGTTACATCCAAACTATGTAATTTTAGTTGTTAATTTTGCTTATAGATGATCTGCTAAAAGTTTAAGTGAAACAGTTGATCATTAGTGTGTGAAAAGGGTGAACAGGTTGATTGAAAAAAGTAATCAAAGGAGGCAACTAAATATGTTTTCAATGCTTGTCTGTAGTTTGGACGTATTACTATCCAAAAAACCGCATAAATTAAGTTGGATTAAATTCTGATTTCTTCAGAAAGGTACCTCTATCTCAAAAAGCATTGATTAAATGTGTTGAGACAAAAATGTTGTCAGTTTCAGTGTTCTTTAGGGGAGTTCCTATAGTAAGCATCTAAAAAATGGTATGATTTTCTTTTTCATAACACTAGCTCTATCGCTAAAGTGACACAAGTGGGAAATCCCATCTGTGAATATCATCTGCTGCCTGTTAAATTACTTTACTCAAATTGGGTTTGGTTATATCAATCAACCTCAAGCTTAATGGAATTCCTGAGGAGGTGGTTAACCTTAATATCAGTTACTGGCAAGAGTTTAACTTATTATTTTTCACAGGGTACTGGGACATACTATTTTATAGGAACATATTAGGTTTCCTCTAGTTAAACTAAATACTGAAATAAAGGTTCAAACCCACAGATTTGTGAAGGAACAAGTTTGGTTCAGGCACAGTGGAGTGATAAGACAATATTCTCTGCATTTAGAACAAGACAGAAATACTTGAAAGTATTAATGTAATATTAATATTTTGAGTATTTAAAATGCATTTAATAACTTTAATTTGCTGAACTAAAGTATGAGAATAGATATCTCACTACCCACAGAAAGGATATAATTGTTTTTAAGCAAGGAGCAGTTTAATGGTGAACCTTTCAAGATTTGACCAACAATGACCAGAGGCAGCTGCTAATCAGCTGACAGAACCTCCTTGTATCCTCTGGAGTTGAATCAGCTCCTTCTGGATAACCCAAAACTGGACTTCATGACAGACCCTAATTTCTAAAATTAGATCAAGCTGACCAGCTGAAATGTATTAATTTATTAGCTGCTATCAAATCAGAAATTGGAACCTTCTCACACCACTAGGGCTCCAAAGAGCTGGCAGTGACACAGCGCAATGTCTGTACTATGTTTCAGGTAGCCTTCTATTTTTATTATCTTTACAGATTGCAATCTGATTGTAACCATTACGGCAAAAGAGAAATTAGCATAAATCAATCCTTTTACTTCCTGATGTTCTTTTCCTGACTTGTTGAAAGGATCATATGACAGAATAATTTGTTTACTTTTCCAATATGTGTACTAAAAAAAAAAAATCCATTTAACCAGTGAAATCTGAAGTCATAATGCCAGATTAGGAGTAGGCAGTAATGGTGCCAAATAATAAAAGGCAAAACAGTCAATCACAAAGTGAATGACGAAAGTTATTTAAAATACAACAAACACAAAAAAGAAAACTTGTTCTGTGTATTGTTCTGACTAAAGGATGACTGGAAGATTGATTTACAGAAGATCATATTGAATATGTGTGTAAATTTTTGGCTATTATTTTCAGATTGAGAGAAATAAAATATGAAATAGCAATTCATTCCAGTTGACTGGACTTCATTTCGAAAGCACTTTCAACATATATTAAATATAATACACTAGAAAAAACACTGAAATGAAATTTATGGGAAAAAACTGCATACAATTTGATTAAAAAAAAAAGAAAAAGTAAACATTTACATCAAGCTACATACTGTTCTGGAAGGAAGTTAAACAGTGTTGAGGCTCACCCAAAGGGATGTCAGAGGTGTAATCTGACACATGCTAAGAGGGCTCTCTCTGCAGAGGCCTTTGAAAGAAAATGTGTTTCCTCTCATTCTCTCAAGATTATACAGTATTTAGAAACAGTCAGTAGTTCCAACTTTAGTACTTCCAGTTGGTCCCTGATGTAGGTTAGTCATGTATCATTTAAAACTTGCAGTGCTAGAGTAGCAAAACTCTGAAGCAATTTTTCAGGATAAAAAAATAACTAATTTAGGCTTAAGAATGAATGTAGGCAGAATTGTACATAAGAAACTGATAATACTCAGAATTAGTCTTTTACTTCTTGACAGCTAAATTTATTAGACTGTGGAATGGTCTCTCAGGGAAAGCAGTGAAAATTCAAGTATTTGATATTTTAAAAATAGGTTTGGCAAATGCATAGTAGAGGTACAAGAGCAAACAATTACTTTGGCAAGCAGAAAGACTATAGCTGTCACCCAAACTATCTCAAAATCTTGATGGGTTCAATTTCTGTTTAACACTGGCCCCAGCGTGTATCTTTTGCTCAACTAAGCAATTGCTCAGTAATGCAATTTTGAGACCATACCAATGAATTTGGCAGTTTTGAAATAGCCTGGATAAAATGGACTAAATCAAATGGAGCAGCACTTTTTGCACATGCAAAAAAAGCACGCAGAATCAGAAAACTCTGTTTCTTTCACTCTCTCTGGGTCATAGAAGACTTTTCATTTGTTTTCCTATATCAACAAAGCTTGAGGTTTCCTTCTCTTCTCCTGAGTTTGTGATGCTTTGGGCAATCATTTATAAAACATACGGATGATCTCTAGAGGTCCCTTCCAACCCTAACAATTCTGTGATTCTCAAACATGCTTTTCCAAAGAATGACCTTTGGCATTTCCATAGTCAGGACCTAGGAACTTTTTTGGCCTTATGGCATAGTAGAAAAGCAGTGGGATTCATCACCGGCACAGTCTTCTCTGTGACCTTTCCTGAGCATGTTAAATGAATTTGGCAATAGAGGTGAGTGGAATAGTTGGTCAAAATAGTCCATTTTAGAGGTGATTGAGGCTGTCGCTATTTCTCTTCAGTGAGGCTTCCTGACAAAGAGATCAGAACCATCCATTTCTTTTGCCTGAGTTTTTGTCACACATTACCATAAAAAAGTATTAACAGTTTCCCTCTAAGGAGCTGAATTGTCAGGTCGTGTCTGTTAGCCAAGACTTCTGAAATTATTTGATGCACTCAGCTAACTCCCCATTTATAAAGTACCCCATACCTCAGTTGCATCTTCAAAAGTTTCACACCTGTTTTTTCTTAGTCAACTTCAGATCTCCTCTCTTACACTTCAGGTGGGATTGAAGCTTCTTACAGAAGCTTTAGCAACTGGCAATCAGCATGGAGCTCTCTAACACACTGGTAACACAAGATGCAACTTTTCCTAGAAGACCTAAGCAGTACTGGTTAGCCTCTGCAAACTGTCACGGTTCCCAATCTTAAAAAATCTGGCAGAGGCTTTGTCTCTGCTAAGGAGAACATAGCTGCTACTGTCATACTTAATGCCTTCAACTGAAACTGACATCATCAACAAAATTTTAATGTCTTCTCTATACATTGGCATATTACAAGCAGCCTTAGGAGCCATAGTCAGCAAATCAAGCAGTCAGTTGTACTGAGAAAAGATGTGGCATGTAGGTAGAGGCAATCTCTTTTCTTAGAATAGCCTGTATAGTTGGAAATAGAACATACAATCCGTTCTGAAGTCTGTTGTAGAATGCAACAGACTTCAAAGTTAAATAGGAGTTGACGATGCCTGCTCAGTTTAATTTGTTTTCTCTTCACATTTGAGCCAAATTACTGGCTAGCAGTAGCAGAAAAAGAAAAAAGAAATGAAAAAGAAATGTACCTTTTTATCAGCTCACTTGATTCATCTTTTGTTTGCTTCCTTCCTGTACTTGTTCCTGCTATCAGCTGAATTATTTACTCCTGCCTGGTACTGGCTTTGAAATTCTGTATCTTTAACCTGGCTAAGCCCTCCATACAGCCCTTGTTGGTTTGGGTTTTTTATTTTTCTTTTTCTGCTGAGTTAGGGGCATTTTTTTTTGCCATTTTAATGAGGTGAATCAGTTTATCTTGTGATCAAATTATCACCAACACTTGTTTTAAGTAAGCTGTAGGAGTGTGGGCTAGTGCAGATGGAAGTGAAAAGCAAAAGTTTCTCCTTTGAGAAAGAAAAAGCTTTCAGTCCCTGCTGTACTTCAGAAGCCTACCCTGAAATGTGGGCAACTGGATGTTTGCTCCCAGGGACAATGGAAGTGTTTCTGAAGCTTATGGACTTTACCTTTGCCATATATTCAGGATAGATGTGAGAGGTAAATACAGTGGTTTGTGGAATAGATAACTGAAAAAATAGAAGCCAGCATTCAAAACATGGTTTTTCTTCCAGAGTCAATAGAAGTAAAAGTGGAAGTAAATTTTGTTGTTGGAAGGGGTTTCTTTAAGATAGAAATTCAGATGGAGCACTGTGTCAATATTTGCTGGAGCTATATGCATGACAAACTAGGAAAATTGCCTACCTATGGAAGGGGAAGAGAAGAGAAAGACCCACAGACAGATTAGAGCACGGTACTAATAACGCCAAGGTTGTGGGTTCAATCCCCATACACATTTACTTAAGGGTTGAACTCAATGATCCTTGTGGATTCCTTCCAACTCAGAATAGTCTGTGAATCTGTGAATATAAGCCCTTATCTTGCAACACACTGCTTTAGAGACTAGAGTGCTAGCAAAAATGAGATTTGGGATTCTAAGCACCAGTGGTTGTTTTAATGTGTTGACATTTAGAGGAAAGAAAGTATTATTTATATATGTCACAAAAATATTTTGTTAACCTAATAGAAAAAAAAACCCTCATAAAACTTTAGATTCAGTTGATTGCTTGGGTAAAATAAAGGGTGAATTTTCTTTATGGATAAAACTATCAACACAAATATTGGTAACACATGCTTGTCTTCCTTAACTTAAAAAAAAAAAAAGCTTTGATATTTCAGAATTTGTTTATTTGATCCCTCTCTTCATATGATTTGGAAATTTCGTGTGGAGAAAAGCACATAAAGGGACACATAAATCTGTTTTGTTTGGCTTAATTGTTTTTTTTTCCTCTAACTCTTCCAGTTGATGGGTGGTAAAGCAGTTCTATGTGTTCCTTCAGGTACATATCTCCTGATCAACTGCAAAGATAAATGGTATTGGAGGAGAGTAGCTGTATAAACTTTGTGAGAAAGCTAAATCCCACTAAAATATTCTAGTCAACACTTTGACCTTGAATTCATTTTTGCTTTAAATGGTAAAAGAAAAAAGGTTTTTGAAACAGAGATATGTACTTACTTTCAAAATCACAACTTCTTTTTAGGACTTAAAGGCTTGTCTTTCTACTGATTCCCTGTTTCTCATGGTTGTTTATCGTAGAGAAGAAGCTATATTTGTGCAAAAAAGCAACCAGAGACAAAGTGAAGATTTAAAATGTTCTTTCCATGCTTTTACCTCCCTTTCTTCTGGAAAATTGATTAAAAACATTCCTTTCAAATCCCACTTTTACCTCTCACTTCTCATTCTTATCCTGTCTTTCATTTCTCTTTGAGCATTAAACTTTTCCTTCTAATTTTCAGTGAGGAAGAAGGAAGAGAGTAAATAAATGTTTTGATTCTGTTCTCCAATTTCTCTTTAATTTTTTTTAAGTGAAAGGGAACATGGAAGGAAAAAATCCCCGTTGAAGCATTATTTTTTCTAAATTAGAAAAATTCAAAAGAATTAAAAATCATAACCTTTTGCAAATTCATTTTGCAGAAGTATTTAGCCATTTTATTTTGTAATCTAAACCCAATTAATTACCATTCTCCTCTTAGCTTTTTTCCATGTTTAGTGGAAGTCTGGTAGTTCAGGGTATCTTATTATTGCATGTGCACAGCACCCAGCACAGTGGAATCCGAATGATATTCAAACCTTAGATATGCCAGAAGCAAACTGTTTGTAAGTGACTTGCCAGTAGGAAACAGAATCTTTTATTGTTTTACAGTGGATAAATTTGGTAGAAATCAAAACATGGAACTTACCTATTGAAAATCTATGTAATGATCTGTGCAAAATGTTCTTTTAAAATTGAAATAAATTACAGTTAGAGAATTACCTGGTTTTACTTAAATTCTGAGAAATTAGTATTTTAAGCCACTAGATATTCATACCAGAACGTACGTCATTAATTTGGATTTATTATGCTAATTAAAGTGAACTAAAGAATCATATGGAACTGACTATTTTTTAAAATAAAATGAACATTCACAAAATATTAATATACAATTGGTCCTGGGAAGTGCACAAACTGAATGTCCTGTTCAACAAAGTCCCATGTGAGGTGAGAAATGGTTCTTAATGTATTAAAAGACTCAGAAAGATTTGCATCCATTTCTATTTCAGTATCATTGTAATTCAGGCTTAATCAAATATTAGTAAGTGCTTTAGGGTGATACTCAAATTCTGGTGCATTCTGTTGCCACTCAAACCAGCGCTGCTCTGCCCCCTGCCCCGTCCTGTTCCGTCAACAACGAGCTTGTTTTTTCTCCGCAAAGCAGCTTCCTGCTTTTCATGAAAGCATTTCTTTCAGCTACCACCTTAATATTCCTTTTTCTGAAATTTGTATAGAGTGTGGAGTTCCTTTGAACAGCAGAGAGAAGCCATACAGAGAGCAAGACTGGGAGAACAGAGATAGCTACCATCTGCCACTTTAGCTAAACTGAAGCAAATTGAAAAGGCTCTTCAGCACAAGTTCTTCTTTCTATTTATTTGTTTAAGCCCATCTCGTGGACTAGGGAACAAAACCCCTTCAGTTAAAAATGCACTCTTTTTCTGACATTGTATCTTTCTTTTGCTGATTGAACAGGGATATTTTCGAAAGTCAGGGTACTGTGTATGACACCAAATTTAGTTGGAACTGGGAGAAGAAGATGTAATCCAAAGCCCACTGACAGAATTTAGAGGTTTAGAGTGCAACAAACCCAAACGCTCCATATTTTCAAGTTGAATGCTACAGTAATGAAGAGGAAAAGCAGTCCTGTAAAAGAAGGGAATGTGCTGTTAGGGTTAATGCAATAAGAGAGAGCTAAGAAACTGCAAATTCTAACATTAACCTACGTGAGCAGTCCCTAGTGTCCTTATTATCCTCAGAGCAAGTAGGAACACAGAACATGTTTATGTCTGTTGGAGGACACAATGTGTTTGGGACTTCGATCAGTCACTAGCTGTAGTCATTGTGCGAGTCTTTTGTCTCTGTGAGTCACAAAAGACTGAAATCACTGAAGGCAAGGCTCAGCCTTATTCCATCCAGTTCTGGAAGATTTCTGGTTTTTCTGTTATTATCCTTTTCAAATCTGTTCTTCAGATCTGAAGAAAATTAAACTGAGGGCAAATCTTGGCCAAATTTATACATTCAGCATAATAAAGTCATGAGATGCAAAGAAGTAATAATGATTTCCAGGAAAATGCCTAAGAAGCATGATGTTTATGCTGTATGCACAATCAATTTAGAGTCCATATATGCATCTGGATAAACTTGTGCATACAACAAATAACTAGCAGTAGCTGTGACAGTTATGAAGATGAATGGGAAAGTTTTAAAATTGGAAGTCCATTACGTAGCTTGTGAAATTTACCTATTTAGATGATAAACTGTTTAATGGAATATAGAATCTTTTAGGCAATACTTAAACATATTTCCTTTCTGAACCTTTCTCTTATTTTTGTGACAATAATATCTGTAAAAATGTAGTAAGTCTTAAAACTATATTTCCAACCTGAAGGTCAAGCATTGAACAGAATATGAAATGAAGAAACATAATAAGAAACTGGACCATATAAACTCTGCAGTTATGTATTATAGTGTGACATTAGAACTTTGGCTACCTCTCGAAATCCCAGGAGTGATAGAAACAATCTTCATTTGGAAAAAATAATTTAACTCACTATATATTGATTACAAGATGTTCCAGCTGATAAGTCTCTAGGTGTCTTGAGAAGGCTAAGAAGAAGGAAAATTTTAAGTATCAGAGGGCTGGTGTTGTACAGAATGCTTATTAATCTGTCGACTTCTTTGGTTATATATGGTTTTAATATTTTTGAGACACAGGCGCCAGGAAGAAATGTAATATATGCTGTATTGTCAATGTTCTGAAATTAGTAAAGGGGGGGGTTTTTGTATGTTTTGTTTTGTTTGGTGTTTTTTCCCCTTCTTTTCCTTATTTTGTTCCTAGTGTGATTGCTTTGTTATGGAGCCAAGAAGATTAGTTTCTCTTAGGAATGTTCTCTTTGCTTCCAATTTAAATATATATGTCATGCTATTTTTTGAGACAGAGAAATAATTAATATTTGTATTTTGAAAACCCTACAATTTAAATAAAGAATAACCCTAGAAGTTTAGAAAAGTTTATATAGCATGAGAATATATATTGATCAAGCAGGGAAAACAGATTTAGTTAAGAGATTTTATAGTTATGGAGGGATTTTAAAAGAATTAGGGAAAAAGAGAGAAAAAGGGAAAAAATTAAATTAAACCAAGTAGTTAATAGCCAACATTTACTTAGACTGTACTTTTGAAAAATATGAATGAGTACAATGCACACAATCAAATAGATATCATTCATTCTATATCAGTATCTGCAGATAAGTTCTTTTAATTAATTGTGTCACAGATCTTACCAGGACAACTTATGCAGATCAAGTGTTTGTATTTGATTGATACCATGTTCGCCAAAAGAGAATTCTACAGACCTTTGAAGTGAAGTCATTCAACACCAGTTGTGGAGAATATAAAGTAAAACTTTGTGGTACACTGAAGTTATGAGTCTGACAGGTTTTTTTTTTAGTGAAAGGTATCAGTAATCTGACAGGAGAAAAGTCTGAAAAGCTAATCATTGTGGGCTCAATATGACTTGAAACTGAAACACATGGAGAAACATTAGTTAGTCACAACACATAGGCATTGGCAAAAAGCAGGGATGTGAGATTTTTCCTTTCTTACTGTGAAATCACTGAAGTGAAAATTAGTGAAAACTTTTCAACCCAAATTACAAGTGTCATTTCTGTGAAGTAATTGCTATCTATTTTACTCAAGTGGAAGAAGATACTTGCACACACAGAGCTGAATTTGAGAAGTGCTCCTAGTTTTGATCTAACTTGTTTTCCGTGGTCAATTTAGGTCAACATGGATTTGTAATTAGTTTTCAGAAACAACACGTACAAGCCATAGCTTAAGGCTTTTAAATATATATATATATATACACACACACACTCGGAAATTTTGACGTGCTGATTACAGTTTTCAAAGTACTCTGTGAGCATGAACTCCAGAAGGAAGTGGTGGGTGACAGGAATCAGAGATTCCCTCCTGTAGGATATGGAGGCACCCATCTGCCAGCCAGACATGATTTCATGTGAGTTTTGTTGTTCTGCAACATCTGGGATATTTGATATTCATATATTACTCAATGATAATTGAAAGGTTGTGGGGATTGGGAAAAGTGTCCTATGAAGGGAAAAGGTAGCTGTTGCACCTATCTTCTAAAAGAGGAGAAAGGACAGTATCTGGCAAGCTAGAAAGTGCTCCTGTGACGAAAGGACTTTCCTTCCTTTGGTCTCTGGGAAAATCAGAGAACTCTGGCACTGATAGGTGTCTAAACAGACGTGAGCAGAGTCACCTGGAGTGATTGTAGCCAGGAGGCTGAGTATTCCCCTTAGTCTTCCATTTTTCAGGCCACATACAGACTACTGCATACAGTTCCTCACCCAAAGCAAGAAAGATCATCAGGCTGGGGCAAACCTAAAGGATGGCCACCAGGCTGGTTGGAAGTGGATTACTTGCCCTGTGAGGAGAGGCTGTATCTCAGAATATAACGAAGTACAAATGTCTCTTAATAATGAACAACCACTAAAGTAGTACACCAAAAGTTTTTTAAATAATCCAAACTGATGAAACTTCTCTATCCATAAGAATGGTTACAAAAAAATATTTAGTCAATATTTAGCTGATGCTAAAATCTATTGAAGAGGTTTACAGGGTGGTTGTTGGTCCGTCGAGTCAATCAGACTCAGGATGTCCCTCATATCAAAGGGAATCCACCCAGGCTGGATTACAGTACACACAAGGGATCATATAGACCAAATGCTGTATAGACTGCACAAGGATAGGTATCTGGAAAGCCCTTTCATTTAGGTGAACAGCAGCTGTTTTGCATTGCGTTAATGGTAAAATTGAGCTCTTTAGAGTCTTGGAACCTACTGAACCTTTGCTATTGCTCAAACAAAGCTTTATTTTATATTAACAATATGTCTTACAATATAAGACCTAGAAATGTCTTTTCTTGGTACTAAAAAACCATTTTGATTCTAAAAGAAATGGAATGGCAGCCTTGGAAGAGCTCATACACAAAATTTTAGTATGAATTACCAGAAATGTTCTTATCAATTTACATTTGACTAGTTTTCATGCAGAAATTAAGAAACAGGCTGTACATTTCACACATAGGTCAAGAACTCATTTTAGCAGTTAAAATGAATTGCCTAGGTTAAGCATTTCAGCCTGAAAGGTTAAAGTGGCAAAAAACAGAAAGGCTTTTCTTTTCTGTTCCTTCAATAATGTCTAGTTAAATCCTGAACAGCTATAGATTATTGCACATGATTGTGTCACTTTGCATGTAATTAAGAAGATATTTATGAATTGTGATAAAAACATTCCATGTAGGGCTAACACACATCCTGAAAGTGTCATAGGTAGTTCCTCTTAATAATTTATGATGCCTACTAACAGTGCGGCACATTGACCTGTGGTTTGCATTGAACACCAACTGCCATCTGCACTGATGTATTATCTGCCAACATCTTTCCCTCCAGATACCAAAACACATTTAGTAGAGAGTGGCAAGGCATTTCCTGTTTGTTATATTCCAGGTTAAGGAAACTTGCGAAATGATTAGAAGAAATAGCAGGCAGTTAAGTGGAACTGAATTCTTCCAGAGCTGTGAATTTCAGTGAGAATAGAGAAAGCAAAAGATCTGAAAAATACTTTCATTTCTCTTTCACAAATCGTAGATTTCTTTGTTTTGGCTGGAAAACCAAATGTCAGAGTAAAATGAGAGTTTCACAGTTATGGTATTTTGGATTTAACACAGAAAAAAAGCCTTTTCTTACCAGTGCAATAAGACTTCAAGAAGACTTCAGTCTGAAGATTTGATTTCATTATTTTATTTAGACACTCTTTAATGGTCGTAGATTTACCTGTTCCTCATTAATTAATGATTAGTTAACATGAAAGCAATGAAACCAGTGCACTGTGAAGCAAAAGATACCACTGATCAAACCAGAGACACCAAAGAAAGCTTTGTTTGTCCTGAGGCCAAAAACCAGAAGTGCTGGGAACATGGACCAGAGGCAACGGATTTTATTTCCTTATTTTTTCCATTAATGATATGATACATATATCCATTTGTGTGATTAAGTTTTACCATCTTAAGTTATGCTCAGATTTTAGAGGGCATAAGGGATATGTCCTAATTAATGAAATAAGAGTCAGGACTTGGTGCTGGGGTTTGTCCCTGCATTGACATAATTTGATAGATTTTGATTTGCATGTGTGCAACACTGCTTGGCATAGGCTAAGCTAGAATGTGTCCTGTGAGAACTCCCCGATGGAAAGAGTGCTGAACACTTTATAAAATCATGTCCAAGAAATCATGATGTTACAGATTGCATTAGTTCAATGCATGGTACCGTGTATGCAGTACACAGAGGCTTCTCTTCATGGCTGGTAAATCCATACTGGAAAAGCTGAACTTCAGTGCATGGGCAGGCAACCTGTGCACAACACAAAAAACAAAAAACCAACCAACCAAACGAACAAAAAAAACCCCAAAACATCCTGGGAGCATCAGAGTCTAACTCTGCAACCTAGTCACTGTGGAAGCATGTATCTAGTCAGAACATTTGGGTCTGCCATGTATTGGTGGAGCTACTGTGCATTACCTGTTATTTATCTCAATAGTTATTCTAAGTATTTTTGGATTTAAGTGGGAGAAACACATGCATTTTAAGAGGCAGACTTGAAGTAATAAAGAAGAAAAAACAAATATTTTGTGAGCTGAGACCATAGAAAAGTACTTGCATGCTTTGCTGTTGTAAACCTCCTTTAAGTACAGTTTTTGTTTTCCTTTTAAGTTAAATGGGGAGTGGTGGAGAGAAAGTGCAACAGAAAATGATATTGTAGGCTATTTGCATTGTAAACCTAAAATAAAAATAAATGGAGAATACAAATTAAGGTTTCCATAACAATAGTAGTTTGCCAGTATTATGTATATGAAGCTTTGCTGACTGGACGACAGTGTGCTTTGCTGAATAGTTTCCACATTTATGCGTTAATGACTCTGTGGAAACCTTTAGCTCTTATGTTTATGGACTACAATGGAATAAATCAGCTAACTTCCAATTTGGTATTGTTTTTCATCAGTTTTTCATAGCTGAAAAGTTCCTATTCATTAAAGAATTAGAGCTTCAGATTTTTTTTACTATAGTTGACTCTTAGTTTCTGACATGTTTACTTGCTGGTAAGATCTGAGTGTACTCCCCTTCCTGTCCTTGGAGACCTTTATCTCTGTCCTCCCTGCCCCCATGCCTAATTATCGTAACTAGAACTAGTTGAAAAAAACAACGATTGGTTGTTCTCTATTGTCCTTAATAAATTAGAGCTAAGTACACTTAATTGGTCTTGTGCAGCATGTTCTCTTCATTGGTACCACAATGATCATTAGATTGCTTTTGAACTATCTATACTTATATGTTTATATATTTAGGTATATTTACATACTCATAAACCTTTTGACCCTCTTAATCCTGAAGATGTTAACAAGTCTCAGCCTTAGTTAGCTGGGTATCTAACTATCTTAGTTAGCCCCTCCAACTAAACCTACGAAACACAAAGGAAGACTGTTGCTTTAATTTCATAACTGAACCCTCAAAACCAAATTATTTTATAACCTGGAAAGATTAAAGGATGTGGTGAGAGGCATGTCAATCACAGCCAGAAGATCATTGTTACCACCGGATCTGATTACTGCTGGCCATTGTCTCCAGGAGAACAGGGGCTTCCAGTTCAACTATTATTACAGACAACTACCATCATTGGATCAAAAGCAGAACTCTTACTAACTCTGAATAGATATTTAGGTATTGAATAAAAATTTAATATAGTAGTAGAGATAAAAATGAGAATCTGGGCTTTTTAACTTGCTGCTGAGCGTAGCATGGCAGCAGCAAGTACTGTTTGATTTTTAATGCTGAAGGAACTGAGGCATGGACAATTACCTGGACTCACAGAAGCGACTTTCCAGAGATATTCTCAAAGAAGCTGCGTGGACATTAAAGAATCATGATTCTCTTTTCCTGTTTCATGAAGATTTTAGTTTACTACTGTAAAGCTCCAAACCACTGCTGGTGTATATATGCAGACCTTTGATTACTCTGGAGTAAATGAATACATTATATCAGCTACAGGCTAGTCATCCATATATATATGTCCTAAAGACAAACAAAAGTAATTTATATTTCAAAGTCTTGAAATGTGGGAGAATATAATAAATCTAATTAATTTTTTTAAAAAGTGGAGAAAGGAGTTTAAGAGGGGTTTTTGTTTGTTTGTTTGTTTTTCACAAATAAGCTAGTTAACAATGATGTTATGGGGACTGTGGGTGGTATCCAGTACTGCACTCCTGTTGCATCCTGTGTTGTATGTTCAGAATTAGACAATGGTGAATAAATAAGAATTTTCTACAGATATATTAGCCAAAAAGAAATGATGAATTCCTCCTATTAAAGAAAGCAAAAAAGTTGTGTATTGACATTCTTTGAACAAGCACATTTCTTTTTTGTCCACTTGAAATATTTTTCTGTAAATCTCAGAAATTATAACAAAATTTTTTTATTTCAAAATACCTTAAAAATGAAGGATTTCACTAATTTTTTGGCAAAGAAAAAATAAAAGAAAATCTAACCAGTAAAATTCAGAAAAAATTAGAAATTCTTTTTAATTTTTCCCTTCTGTTGACAAGTCCTCAGTGGTACATAGAACAATGCATTCACAACAAAGGAAAAGAACAGTTTCTTGTACTAGTCTTAAGAGTGGACTCTCCACAATAAACTAGCTAGCAGCTTTTAACAGCTGTGTGGTTTATTAACGGTGCATAAAATGAAGCAAGACTGCACAAGCTTGTCCTGCATTGCTCCTTTCTTTACATAGTCAGTAACTCATACATCCTGTATATTTAGCTAATAGGAAAGGAAGAAACAGCATATTTAGTTAACTAATACAGCTAGGATAATGGGCATTCTAGATGAATATACCATCCAACAGTTACAGTAACTAAATTAATGGTTGTTTCTCAACAGCACATGAAAATGCTATAAATTACTGGTCTCAGTTCATGAAAAGTAGCTGAATTTATTAAAAACAGGCTCAACAAGTACATTGTAAAAGCACTGAGAAATCAGCATATGATGCTGGACTTTTTGACTACTTTGTGTCATCTATGTACATCCTGTTATTTATACAGAGACACATTATATATATATATATATAACTACATATACATATATGAATATATAACTACACATGTCATCAGTAGAAGCCTGAGACAGCAACTTAAAGACCTCATTTACATAGGCTACTTTTACTGTATGTAAAAGTAATTTCACTTACTTTACTAGAATCCATGATTTTCAAGTCACATTTAAAGTAGAGAAGTAGCCCTAATTCCCAGTACCATGTGGGATTAGAAGGTATTCATTCTCTCATTTTACAGAATGAAAAATGAGCCTTTCTTTGTGTATACATATAATGATGTCTGCAAGGATAAATAATTGACATGGCAAGAGAAATACTGGGATAGTCTTAATCATAATTATATCCATAGGGCAATTTCAGTTCCCAGATAAGAGAAGAAGTTAATTTTTCATTATTGACAGTTGGATTAAATGATGGTATGTTTACACACCAAAATTTTCTGTACTGATGCAACAATCTTTAGTGACTCAAATGCTATGCTTATTATAGATTCAGTATTGACTGCTAGATATTCTGCTAAATAACTATCTATATATTTTAATCTGACTGGCTTTGTCCCAATTTCTGTGAGCTTGCTTGTCTTCCAGAAATAGTGCCAGGTTGTGAAAGAGAGGAAAAATATATTTTAAGTAACAATGTGAAGTAAAAGTAAATTAAAATTAAATAGTGTAATGAGAACTTTCAGATAGGAACAGTCAAAAAGATGTGCATTTCAGAGGAACTCCATCAGGAGAATGGTATTTGAAAAACAGGCTGATACCTTAATGTGAAGGGTTTCATTGACCCTCAAATTAACCTATTAGCTATTTTAAGTTCCCAGAATTTAATGACAAAGCTTCCTTGAAGGATGAAAGTTGTGCTCGTCTTCTGTCAGATTTTCCTACAAGAGTAGTATGATAGATAATATAAAAACATCAGCTGTGGTCAGAGAACTAAAGGTGTTTATTGCTAAGAATTCATCTTCCAGTAAAGAAATGCTCTTGCCACTTGATATAGCGAAGGCATTTTGGCCCCATCACTGACAAGATGGAGAACTTGCCTTTACAAAACTTCTGAAACCCAGAGTGTCCCAGGAAATACAGTATTACCTGTATGTAGATTATGAAAGTGAGAATGGAAAATCAATACAGCATCACATGCGAGATACATGCATCACAGCAAGACTCAAGGGCATAAAAACTTGCAGATTACCATATCTTTCTCCATTACTTGCTAATTATCTGCTTCTTTTTTATTTCACTGCCAAACTGCTGCTTCTAAACACAAAGAAATTCTCATCTATGTCTTCTAATCCATTTTCCACAGTTCTCAGGTGTAGAGCAATAGAACAAGAGGAACTAAAGTCTGAAATAAGGTCATGAAAGTGGCTTTCACAGAAATGCCAAAGAGGAGAGATGAACATGTGAAGATGAATATAAAAAAAATAAATATATCTGCTGCTCTCTAATTCCTGACTTAGGTATTCTTAAAAGAATAGTTCAGACTAATTTTTATATTAGTTTTTAAAAATTGATTTCTAAAGAATTATTTGTTGTAAATATTTTTCTGGTCATCTCCCCTACCACTATAGGAGTTTTAGTATTTAGAAGGGAGATTTTTTTGGAAGATAGTTTATATTTAAATTAAGTTAATCTACAAGATTGCCTGAAAACTCAAATATTTTCAGATCCTTTGACGCTGAATCAAAACCAATATCAGAACAGAGGGCTAGGCCTAGAACATTGGCAAGGGAATAGTTTAATTCTGTAACCAAGACTGAGCATTGCTAAGACAACAGACAAATAAAATAGGCCCTAGAAAGTAAATTACCCTATGCTCTAGTCAACTACGCAAGTAAAAGCTTTGATGTTCTAGTTACCCGTATTTCCTTTATTATTATTATTGTTTCGTTTGTTTGTTTCAACTCTGATAGCAGTAATTTACCTTTTCCCCCCATGATGATCCATGTCTCATTCCATTCCAATCTACAGCTCAGGAGACTCTTCCATGGAGAGTCACCCTCCTCAGAAGGCATAAGCACTTAAAGGGCATTGTAAAGACAGCTCCAGCAGAGCTGTTCTAAGAGAAACATCCTGAAGTCAGCTCATATGCCTGGAGTTAAAGGGCAGCGACTCCTGTGCCGGTACATGGACTTAAGAGTAGGACAGAAACAAAACCATCACAGCAGCATATGAAAAAAAATCTGAGGAAAACAAGGACAGGATAGGTGAGGTGTCCCCCAGACAGCGTCCCGTTTAGGCATACATACACATCACCTTAGCAAATGACTAATTCTAAACAAAAGATGAAGACACTGAGAGCTAAATAATATAACGAACTTTTTCTGACCTGAAATCATGATGTTCAAAGATGCTGCTGCCAGGCTCATGCAGAGAATAATTTTTTAATTTCCTTTTTATTCAAACCCTATGAGGGTGCGGGTAAGTGCCTTTTTTAATTTGTGCCTGAAGTGTTAGGACACTTGTGCCCAGTCATAGGTCAGCATTGAACATTAGCTGGCCCAAGTAACTGAAGATACTTTGCATAAATGGAGATGATCACTACTGCATTTGAATTAAAATGAACAAAGCAATGCATGTACATACACATCCATAGCCATGTGTAAGCAAGTATATTTACACATTTTATATAACCAGCTCTACAGTGAGGGAAGCAGTGGGAGCATTGCTTCAGGAGGAAGCCAAGAGAGAGATAAGAACTCCTTTTAGGCTCAGAGCTGACCAAAAGCCAGACTTGGATTTATGAATTAAGAGGTAGCCTCCTCTTGTTTATTCTCTTTGAAGAAAGGAGAATCTGTAATCTTCCTTTGTGAATAAGCTGAGTTATATTAAAGAGATAACCGAAATAAGAGTTTTTGTTCCTCTTGTGGTTTTTGTTTGGGCTTTTTTTGTTTGTTTGGGTTTTTTCATATGGTTTTCTTGGGGTTTTTTTGTTTGTTTTTTTGTTGGGTTTTTGTTTTGTTTTTATTTTTGTTTGGTTGGTTTTGGGGTTTTTTGTTTGTTTTTATTTTTTTTCCCTTTTTCCTCTTTTTTGTGTCTGTTGGGAACAGTCTGAAACTGATTCATTCCCAGCAGAACCAACAGCTTCTCCGGGAAATTGTCTTTGTAAATAGCTTTGCATATCTTGACATTATCTACTTACTTTTGGGTTATGATGGAAAGGAGCATTTTTCAAGAATATGACTTGAAAATAGTTTTTACTAAACAATACAAGCCTAATTATTGCACTTTGAACCAAAACATGTTCTTGCATGCTATGGAAGAGTGTCCACTTCCTTTGAATAAACAATCTTTTCTCTCTGTGCCTCTTTTTTTCCCCACTCTTCTACAGATCCCACACCATGCTTCTTTAAAGAGATATGCATTGTTCTTTGGGAGGAAATAAGCCTGTCAGCCCAGCTTGTGTGATAGTTTTATCAAGATTTACATGGAAAGATGCCACACAGTAAAAGACTATCTCCTCTGCTGAGCCATGCAAAGGGTACTACTCCTGGCCTTGAGAGGAGGAATTGCTGACTCCTACATGCCTGCAGAAAATGCTAAGATCAGAGATACAACTGTGTACTAGAACAAGGGATACACACAAACTTATAAAATAAATGTATGAACCTAAAAGTTCTGGTAAAAATGTGTTTTCTTGAAGGCATAGCTACTTGTAGGTGACGTAGTAGTTTGTCTCCTCTGCTTGTATGTCTGGAGGCACACAGATACCACACAAAACTGTTCTCCCTGGGATAAAATAAATAGATCAAGTAAAAACTGACAGATTGTTAACAATACGGGGGTTTAGTCTACTAGTCATGCAGCTTGGCTGAAGAAAGTATAGTACAAGGTGTATGAAGATTTTTAGGTAATGCCTTGTATAATTAAGAGGAGATTCCCCATGCGGATAGAGCCCCTTGGCTGAGGCTGATAGGACAAGTCTTTTCTGCTTAAACAAACAGCGTCAGGCTCCTCTCTTACTGATAATGCTAAAAAATTCTGCTGTCAGTGAATTTTAAAATAGGCAGCAGGAAACATCCATGGCCATAAATCCTAGTACTTTTCCAAACTGAGAAGTAAGGTATTTCTCATGGTAATTTTGCTTTTTTACAGCATTTGTACATTCAGTGTAAATTAAAATGTTTAACATCACAGGAAAAAAAAATTAAAAAGACTGTGGAAACACAGAATCATGTCAAGCAGACAAACTGAGATCTGCTTTACACATCAGTACTTCTTTGTTTAAATTGTGCTTGCTCTTAGCTACCACAGTGCTAAGTGCTTTAGATAATGTACTTTTCAAGGAAATTAAAGAAAACATCAAAAAATATCCAGAGAGTGCGTAGGTAGCTTCCATTAGCAGTAATGGGAGTTTGGGCAGAGTTGCAACTTACAAAATCCTCAGTTTAAAACCTGTTACCGGATACTTGTTGCAGGCTGGGAGCGGGAGCACAGGAGCTCTGAATTAACACATCACCTTTCCAGACCCACAGTCTTTGCAAAAGCTAATCTGTTAATCCTTTTTTTTTTTAACTTCAGAGTGTGGTTTCTTCTGAAGAATTTTTAGCCTGAACAAGATTTTTAAAATTGATATAGGAATAGGGAAAAAAAGTTTTGCTATTTGTTTTTTTTCCAGCTAAGAGAGTAGCCACAGTTTTTATTCTTTCAGTGTCATTTAAGGCCAGTCTGTCTACACATGAGATTGAAAGCCCTTAATGAAGTACAGAAAGTACATTTAGTTATTTTAAGGGTAAGACTGACTATGTTGTGTGAGATGTAGTACAGACTGTGTCTTTAGCACAGGATTTGTGAAGTGGACACATGCAAGAAATCCACCAGATGTAATGAATTGTCTTGGGAAGTTATTCGGTTAAATAATTGACAGTAACCTGAGGCTGAGTATTCATGAATTTGTTCAGATTAAGTGGATGTTTTAAAAAATCGTTTACATTTGGGTATTTGAACAATATTTTATGTAACAACGAAAACTCCCTTCTGAGCCTGGAAAGGATGATCCTTACAAACCAGAGCCTCTTGAGGCTGCCACCTACCGGGGCAGAGGGAAAACACACGGAGTACAGCAGGGAAATCCATTGCATCAGTCAGTGGTGCAACTTCAGGATTTATGCCATTTCGAGAGAGTTTAGGTGGATTCCCCGCCCCCTCCCCCCCCTCCATCACATTTAGGAAAATATTCTGGATTAACGATGTTGAAAAATCTATTTTTCAGACCAAGACTCTAGATTATTTGAGAAGTATTTGCAAATACATTTTTTCCTTAGTATTTACTAATGCCAGTGCAAGACCACATTTTCAAAGTTGTTGTGTGTTCATGAAGGCACATGTGTTCAGCACATCTGAAATCATCCTTGGCAGCTACAGCTAAAGTTCAGGCACTACCTGCACAGAGCCTCAGCTGTGGGATCTCAGGGTTAGGTTGAGATAGTAGTAGAGATACTAGTTTTGATAGGTAACTGAGCAGCACTCACAACTGAGTGGTTTAGAGAGATATTAACTTTCTTGTGATTATGTGGATAATAAATATGACTAGTGCTTCTGGACAGATTTGATTATTTGCACGTGATAAAACAAGCTAAGAAGTGGAGCTCAGAAGATATAAAAAAATCGGCTAAAGAAAAAAACATGAGATAGAGTGATTCCAGGATTCAATTTAAATAGAACTGGGAAAAAAAAAAGTTGCAGTTAAATTTTTTAGCAATTAAGAAGCTCCTTAATATCAGAATAAGTGAAAATCATTTCTTGGGTAGATGTTGAAACAGCTGCTTGGAATTTGCATCTCTTTCATACTCTTTTTCATGTTCTTCTGAATTGTCAGAGTTTTTCTAACTCACAATTTTTAACAAAGCATAATTTGCATATTCTTTTAAAAAGCAAAAATATACCCTTAATATTTATTTAGAGTACAACTAAAAAAAATCCAAACAGAGGTGCAATTTTGGTGTGCAGAGATTTATCAATGTACAAATACTTTTCCTGAAAACATCATTTTCGTAATGCATCACACAGAAGATAATAGACCAAAGAGTTACCTTAAAGTCAGAGCTAACGCTGGCAGTGCAACACAAAGTCTTTATTATCTTACAGATATGTATAATGTGAATTTCTCCTGAAACTCAACATCACAGTGATAGAACTTGGTCCTCATGCTTATTATCTCTGCATCAGAACTTCACAGAGATCAAAAAGGATACGCAGTTTGACTTCTGTCACTTTGCTTCCACTGGACTTCTTAATTGCAGTAGCTGTTACTTGTCTCCACTGTTGTGAAGGTCACAGAACAATTTCCATGATACCCTGGTGTTCTCACAACTTTCTGACACATTTCCCTTTGGAGATGAAGTGTTCTGTGCTTGGTCTCTGTACCAAGAGCAAAGTCCCTGTGGTTGGTTTAAAGTCCTGCGAGAATTAAAAGAAACACATGTTCTTTTTAAGTTGTCCTATTTTAACTGCAGACCAGGGAAGTTACTCTATTGAGAGCTGCTGAAACAATGGCCCAGGCTTCCATGGAGTAAATGACATCAGACAAACTGTGAAGTTTCTATGAATTTGGCCATGTCTGCTCTAAGCTGGCACTTTGTGTTAACAGTGCTGAGATAACTGAATTGTATTTTATTCTTAAGTCTTCACTTCATAAAACCCTTAGTTAAAACAAAAAAGACAGATTTTTTGCACTGGGGCCTAAAATATTAATTGGATCCCTCTACTGATTCATTTTCATGTTTTATCTCAGAGGACTTTAAAAACACATTTTCACATGTGGAAGGCCGGTATAATAATTTAATTGTTAAATTGGAGAGTTGTAGTTGATCGTGTTAAACACGTTTTCCAGCTGTTCAAAGCTGCAAATAAGAACTGAAAAAAAGCTGAGAAAAGCAAGTATTTTCTCTTTTCCCAACCAAGTGCCAATTAAGTCCACCCAAGTTGCTTCTAATCATGTAAACTCATGGCCCATATTTTTTGATCAGCCATAACTTGTATTTGTTCCTAGCTATGAAATTTTTAGGCACAGTAACATGGACAAGAGGGGAGATCAAAGAGCAATTTTCTTCGAATTCATCTCTGATGAAATATAACTGTAACTGACTGACTTGATCTGGAGTTTATTTTGTTTTTTCCTTTTCCTTTTCCTTTTCCTGCATTTACCTACCATTAAGATTTGGGACAATCATGCAAAAGCAACAGAATAATGATGGAAGTTAGATGAGACATTAAATTTTACATCAAATACATTTTTATTAATTAGCATGACACCCAAAAGTAAAGAAGGTGTAGGAAAACTTCCAGCATCCAAGATATTACCTATAGCTTTAGTAGTCAGTTCAGAAAACTGAAATGCAAGTTGCTAGATTTTTTTTTTACATGTGCAAAATCTTAAATAATTTATTCTTTAATAATTTAATTGCAAGATAAAAGTTGAGGGTTATTCCCTAAATTTCTTCTGATTAATCAGCAAATACTTTATGGTGACGAAAATGCCCATACTCAGAATTTTTCTAAGTTATTTTTCTTAATAATCTCAAAAAACCTACTGACCTCTTAGATCAACAGGAAATCTGGAGAAATGTTCATGTTAATCCATTTGGGTTGGTATCAGAAGCCCAGTTGGTCTTTGGGTTCTTTGGAACTAAGGAGCTGCTGATTTTAGGAAATTTAAGAAGAGCATTACTAGTCCTGTATGATGCATTCTGCTCTCCCACAAGTGTTCTTTTTAAAAAATCCCACAGCATTCATCTCATGAAATGCAAGGAATAAAACTGTTGGGTTTTTTAAAAAAAAATATGAGGCCATTGTTAACTAGACAATTTAGGAGAAGATAATTAAATATTTTCATTTATGACTTTCATACATTAGATCAACTCCTCAGCTGACATAAACAAGCACTCTGTTACTGATCTCAGAGGAATTACATGCCTGGGGCACTTTGCTTATGGAGATATACTGCTCTACAACAGTACCACAGTATCTCACAAGAACATGTTTTATTTTGACAGCTGAGCTCTTGGGTACATGGACACTATATCAGAAACTCTTTTTTTTTCAAAAATAATAAAACACTCGATGCTTAAGATTTTTTATTTATTCATTTCAGATGTCATATTCTACTCAGATACATGTCATATTTTGTATCTGTGTAAAGCAGTAATCCAGTTCATTTAATAAAAGGCAATAAGATTTTCAGTTCAAGCAGTATCATTTTAAGGATAGCTGCCTTATTTATTAGGTTGTGGGACTTTATTCAATTAAATGTATCACAGGTGACTTGGGTAGTCACTGTGTTCACAAAACCATGACTTCTCTTTCTGAGCTTCATTGGGCATTACAAGAAATTAACTTAGGAAAATAAATTGCCTAAAGCAAATTCATATGCTACTCAAAATAGAAAAAAAGGTGGCAGAAAATCTGGCTTTGCTGGCCCCCAAAAAATCCTGGAACAGATAATGGAGATATATCCACTTAATCACTTTTATCTACAAGAGTATGTAGTTGTATATGCTGATTTCATAGTAATAATTGTGATTATTTCATTTTGTATTGAATTCAGAAAAAGAAACCCAACAAGAAATGAGAATTTCTGTGACCTACATACTATACACTATAAAAAGGCACAATTATTAGTTATGCATAGTTCTTAGAATATTAACTGTCTATATTATTCATTTCATTATTCATCTTAGAATTGATAAAACAACTGTTAAGAGCAGAGAAAAGTTGTCACTCATATGCTTGTCTGTCAACCCACAGCCTTTAGCATTGTTGTTTACATACAACTAACAAAAGAAAGTTAAAATAATTTGTAATCACAGCTACAAACACAGAAAAATATTCATCCCTTTGCAATCTGTGTGCAAAAGAAGGAAAATGCCAAACCCATAGTCTGTAGGTAATGGGCTTTCAAGGACAGAATGTTTCTATAAATGAAGTTAATTGGGCGGTATTCATTCTTGCTCATTATAGTGTTTTGCAGCATTTCGGAGCCTTACACAGTGAATGGTGAAGGCCTTGATTTTTTATGATACTTCAGGATGCCAAGTGGTAAACAAAAATTATAAAAGGCATAATACAGTCCCAAAGTGCATGCAGAGCTACATTCATAGCTTTGGATTTGCTGATTCACAGAAACTGATTCCAGTTGTATTCTCATGATGATAGCTTATGATGATAAAAGGACTCCCTAAATAATTTCAGTCCTTGCATTCATTCTGGAGCTTTTTTTTTTTTTTTTTTTTGTTCTGTGAATTGCTTCTAGCATGTGCAGCTCTTACTAAAATATGCATTAAATAAATGGCTCGGACCACAGCTGTTCTGAGTTGTTTCTTTATCTCTATCAGAGACAGAGTGCCTTTCATTTTCTCCTGAGTCCGTGGTATCTGGGAAGTGTGGATACCACATACAGCCTGTGTTTTAATATGTGTATTTTAGAATGATTGATCAAGATTCATCTTGCTGTGTTTTAGAAGTCCATTTCTCAGCTAATCATTCAGTATGAGCTCCTGGGATGCCATTTAACTGATGTTGCAGCACAAATTTATGATAAGGCAGATAAACTGTGCCTGTAAGTCCCACTTTTCTCCTGTTAACTCTGAAGGGAGCCTTGGGTGACTAGTGAGAGATCTGCAGTCTGAATGCGTGATATTAGCTGATATAATTAGACACTTACATTGTGATTCAACTCATGGCAGGCACAGATGAAGAGTGAAAGCCCCAAGATCCAGTAGTGCAGTGTAAAAAATAGCTTTATAGAAAACTGCAAGTGGTTTTAAAGGGTTGCTGGGTGGAATGATCACTCGGGGATCATTCCATCAGGCCGAAAACACTTGCCTTTTACTTCCTCTTCTCCCCTTGAATTCTCTCCTCACTGGAAGATAGCTGTCTTGGTTTGAAAGACAGGTTTCTGCTAAGGAAGGCAGGAGCCTCCCTTGGAATGGAGGATGAAACCCTCTTCCCTCCGAATTATTATAATTTTGGAATTAAGGGCTTTCAGGCAAAGATATGAGGAATAGGAATAACAGTTATTTACTTATATATATATATACACATATATACACATATATATAAACAACAAGGCAACCAACAGCAATAACTGTGGCAGTAACAACAAAACAGAACCAGTAACCCAGTGCCAGCCCCTCTCGGCCGCAGGCACCTTCCCCTTCCGCGCAGTGACGGTCACAGCAGGCAGGGGGGTTGGTGGCTCCCGGTGCGCAGGGTGGGTGCGATGGTTTCTTTCGGCTGCAGGGGGGCTCCGGAGCGAGCTCGGGGAGCACACGGTGATGGCAACTCTCCTGTCCGGGGGAGGATGGAAGAAAAGCTTCACAAAAGCTTCACCGGACAGCCGATTCCGATGTTCAGCCAGACCCTCGGGAACAGCAGGCGTGCAGTGAAGGCTCACAGGAGCACAGCCCAGGAGCGGCGAGGCAGGGCAGCCGCGGCCCAGCTTTCAGCGAGGCAGGGAAAAACAGCCTTGGGGTCCCGGCGATTTTCTCTGAGGCACGGTGGTGGGAAAAAGCCGGAGAAAAGCCGGACTCCGCAGTGGTGGGTTCTTCCCCAGAAGCGAGCGTGGCCTCTCTCTCCCCCCAAACGCCGAGAGAACACCGCGCCAGGGTCCGCACCCCACCCCAAGTAAAAAGAAGCAGCTCGCAGACCCTCCCTTCCTGTGGCCAGGTCCTTTTGTCTCTCTTAAGTACTCAGTGATTTGTCTCCTAGCTGCCTGCATGGGAAAAATTCTTTAAGAGAAAAGAAAAACAAAAGGGTCACTCCTAAAACCCAAACAATAGCAAAGCAGAATAGACAGAATATATCTGGTTTTAATCACAAGAAATGATACTCACTTAACGTCTCATTGTTCACTTTTCTCCCAGTAGAAGTAAAGGGCCATCAATTATATCCTTAGCCTTTGTTTCACTAAACTATGCAAGCCTGGTCTTTGGGGCTTCTTTCCTTTTCCTCTTAAGCCCATGTGATCTCCTCTATGTCTATTTGAAATTTTGTTTTATGAACAGCCCCTTTCTTCAACAGGTCCATCAGAATTATGCACAGCTCCTCAACTTCTCAGCAGGAAAACAGAACCAATAGTTTCTCAGCTGGAAAGGATTATATTTGCTTTGGTGGTACTACAATGACAACTCATAGGATCAGGGGAAACAAAATTGGTTTTCATCCTCTTTCATTTTAAGGGTGCTAAATTTTCAGTTCAGAGTACCAGTGTTCTTGTATGGGTCTCTGAATGTGATCTACCATTTTTCACTTCTATACTTTCCATTCCACTAATCCAGCTTTTAATACTGGTTCCAGTATTGAATATCCCCATTACACCATGTTCAAAATCCATCTACAGATCCCAGGTTTTAGTGTGATGCTCCTACAACCAAAATTTGGTATAAAACCAATTTCAAGAATGATCTGGAATAATCTATTTTCCCCGTTTTCAATCTGGATGGTGAAACTTCCCTTTCTGCACTTGTTGCCCCCTTCACTTTTTCCGGACCCTCAATTCATTCAGAAAGTAATTTACTAAGCTCAACTAATTAACTAATTCAACTACTAATCTAAGTCCTTGTGTAAATAAAAAGCTTCTCAATATGGCATAACATCATATGTTTTACTAGATTTTATAGAGTTGAGATCTTTTTCACCACTTTCATCTAGTTCTGTTTGAGCCTGTAACAATTTTCTCGTTTGGCAGCTGACTCTCATCACTGTGAACAAAATGGTAGAGTTAAGCATAGATATAGTAATTTCCCCATCCCCTTTTCTGGGAACTGCTCCTAATGCTAGTTTTATTTTGATGGTTGTCAAGAAGGAAGAAATAAAACATCATATCTGAATGAAAGCCTAGTTATTAAATGCACTGAACTATTTTACTGTTGTTATTTTGTAGGAGCTGCTTAGCACAGTGATAATGATTCACAGTATTGTGACTAAGTATAAAAATATCTAAGATAGTTAGGCTTTTAGCGAAGTTAAAGCATCGTGTAATTCTGTAAACCAACTCCATTTACTTTACAGAAGTGTATGAAAACAAGGGTTTTAGAAAACAGATCCCCTTTCCATTCCAGGGTTATGAATTAGGGAAGATGACTTTTTGATGACAAGTAGCTGCACTGGCAATGTCTATGTTGTTTACTAATACAGCTGTTGGAGTAAAGATTGAATTTCTAGGAAAGTTGTCACGGAAATATAGGAGGAAGACCAATAACATTCTTAGTGATGAGTAGGTTTTGGAATGAACAAATTATAAGCTCTTTAGAATGATAATGAATAGATTCTGCTCAAGTTTTCATATTCATTCAGAGTTGTAATTTTTAAAATTATCTTTCAGCCAGTTCGTGGCCAAGAAGTTTAGCACTTCCATCCCTCTTCAGTCCCCCAGACTGTTGGCCTGCCATCTCATGAACTGACACAAAACACTTGCAGGCAGTGCAAGACTGGTTGGTAGCAAATGCTCTTAATCTATTCCACAGTCTCTCATGGATGAAAAAAATCTAGCAGGGATTCTGGTGGAGGAGGGCATTTCAAGTTTTAGGACCCAGTCCTCTTAAAGCTAATATTTAACCACATGTAAAATAAATGGAGAAAAGCAGATGCCATTGAAAGACTCCTGAGAGAGATTTGTTCAGTATTCTAACTTTGAGTGTGAACACAAATTAAGTTATCCTAGCAGAAAAAGAATATGATTAATGAATGGTTAAGACAGATTTCTTACCCTGAAAATGCTGGAACAGTCATGCTTTAGATTTATTCTAAAATAAAATGATATCCTTGCAATAATTTTCTAGCTTTTGAGATAGGTCTGGTCTTCATCCCCTGAGGTCAGTGGTACTTATCTGTCTGTAATTTTATTTCTTTTCACAGATTATAAGAAAAAATCCTTTGTCGTATAAACTGATGCTGGGAAAGATATTTGAGAAAATGAAATATATACAAATCATTTGAATAAACATTTTTATTCTTGTTAAATAACAAATTGTTGTTTTATTTAATTTTTTGTTTTGTCTCTATATATTATTCCTTTATGGGAGAGAACCCCCAAAATAGTTCTAGTAAGTGCACTATTTGGCACAAAATCTAAATTCATCACATGAAACTAGAGTATAATGTCCAATGACAGTTTCGGAGCTATCTCCTTACACACTTCACTGGGTATCTGCTCTGAAGTAATTGAGTCAAGGAAAGAGCTAAATGGGTCTCAAGTAGGTCAGGGATGTCAATTTCTCGAATGGCCGCGAGATGGCAGCATTAATCAAGGTACTGCTTCACTTCAGGGTGTTCCAGTAAGGACGAGACACCCCCGGAGAATGGTGTGAAACATTTAGTTTTATTTTCCTATTTTGAAAAAGAATTCACATTAAATATTTATTGCAAACTTATGCAAGTTCCAGGGCTTATGACTTCATAAAATCTGTTTGTGCGAGTGGTACAGGAAAGGGCAAACAGTGCTTTCGAAACGGAGATTAATTAAAATCCCGTGAGAATAAAGAGAGGGAAGTGGGAAAAGTCTTGGTATAGAACTGATACAGGTGGAAGGGATAAAGGATGCACACGTTTCAAAATGAGGAGTACAGGTTGGAGAGGTCAGGGAATGCCAGAAAAAGCAGTGGAGGTTAGTGGAAAAGCATG
Source organism: Edolisoma coerulescens (assembly GCA_013397115.1). Taxonomy (NCBI): domain Eukaryota; kingdom Metazoa; phylum Chordata; class Aves; order Passeriformes; family Campephagidae; genus Edolisoma; species Edolisoma coerulescens. The sequence continues at coordinate 602,212 of VWZW01005638.1, forward strand.
GGGAATCATAAGATTTTGAGTAAAGGATCTGGGCAGCAAACCAACAGATTTTGCTTCTTATGTATCAGAATTACTGATCATTTAACTGACTCACCTTCAGTGACCTACTACTATTTAAAAAGAAATTTTGAATTCAAGTTTTGTATTTTCTAGATAATTGACAAGGATGAAATCATAAGCTATGCAGTCGTTGCCCAGTGCCTGGTTTTTCAAAATGAGTCATTACAGTGTATTTGCTTGACTCATGAGATGATGATGGCAGAACGACTCACCCACCTGAGTCACTCCCAAATCTTAGCAACTCTTGCTTCAGGACAGCTTTTTACCTTGAAATCCATCTGCCTGCATACCTGCCACAGAACTGCTGGTCAGACTGTTATTCCCAACAGGATGGTAAAGCTGCCTGCCAAGCTATCACCTCTGTGCAGCTGGTGCCTGATAAACTGGCCAAAATTCTGTAAACTGCTCTCTGCAAACTAGAGTGACCTCTGTCTTTGTGACCATAACCCTCTTGTTCAGTGGAGAGAAAAGAAGAAATGCCCTATTCAACCTAACAAGTCTCTTTAGCTTGTTTTTTCTGCTCAGCAGAAAAAGAAAGTGGTGGTGATGAATCAAAATTTTATAACGGTGATGAAATTACCATGAAGTTCGTGCACAACAGGGTCACAAAGCCATAGACAAAAAAGAGATTTTGGTTACTTCTGGTCAAAGTGGGAGTTAGTTTTAAGTGGATGTAGTGTGTTGACCCTGGCTGGATGCCAGGCACCCCCCAATGCTGCTCTGTCACTCCCCTCTGCAGCTGGACAGGGGAAAGAAAATATAATGACAGGTTCACGAGTTGAGATAAGGACAGAAGGACATCATTCACTGATTATTGTCATGGGCAAAACAGGCTAGAATTAGACACATGAACTGAATTTCGTACTAACAAAATCAGAGCAGAGATTTAATGAGAAATAAAATGAGCCCTTAAAAAACACCTTCCCCCCACATCTCCCTCCTTCCCAGCCCTACCTCCTCCCCCAGCAGTGTAGTGAGACAGGGAATGGGGGTTTTGGTCAGCTCATCACGCATTGTTTTTCCCATTGCCCAGGGAGAGGAGTCCTTCCCCTGCTCCAGTGTGGGGTCCCTCCCACCGGAGAGAGTTCTCCATGAATATCTCCAACGTGAGTTCATCTCACAAACAACAGCTCTATGTGAACTGCTCCAATGTGGGTCACTCTTCCACAGGGTGCAGTCCTTCAAGGACAGGCTGCTCCA
>VWZW01005638.1:605452-617173 GCA_013397115.1 Edolisoma coerulescens
CAACAGGGTCACAAAGCCATAGACAAAAAAGAGATTTTGGTTACTTCTGGTCAAAGTGGGAGTTAGTTTTAAGTGGATGTAGTGTGTTGACCCTGGCTGGATGCCAGGCACCCCCCAATGCTGCTCTGTCACTCCCCTCTGCAGCTGGACAGGGGAAAGAAAATATAATGACAGGTTCACGAGTTGAGATAAGGACAGAAGGACATCATTCACTGATTATTGTCATGGGCAAAACAGGCTAGAATTAGACACATGAACTGAATTTCGTACTAACAAAATCAGAGCAGAGATTTAATGAGAAATAAAATGAGCCCTTAAAAAACACCTTCCCCCCACATCTCCCTCCTTCCCAGCCCTACCTCCTCCCCCAGCAGTGTAGTGAGACAGGGAATGGGGGTTTTGGTCAGCTCATCACGCATTGTTTTTCCCATTGCCCAGGGAGAGGAGTCCTTCCCCTGCTCCAGTGTGGGGTCCCTCCCACCGGAGAGAGTTCTCCATGAATATCTCCAACGTGAGTTCATCTCACAAACAACAGCTCTATGTGAACTGCTCCAATGTGGGTCACTCTTCCACAGGGTGCAGTCCTTCAAGGACAGGCTGCTCCATGCATGGATCCCCCATGCGTTCACAAGTCCTACCAGGGAAACTGCTCCAGCATGGGCCCCTCTCTCCGTGGGTCTGCAGGCCCCTGCCAGGACCCCCCTCCAGCACAGGCTGCCCACATGGTCACAGCCTCGTCTCAGGCACTCACCTGCTCTGGTGTGGGTCTCGTCCATGGGCTGCAGGTGGATCTCTGCATTCATGTGATCCTCCATGGGCTGCAGGGACACAGCTGCTTCACCATGGTCTGCACCATGGGCTGCAGGGGACCCTCAGCTCCTGTGCCTGGGGCACCTCCTGCCTTTTCTCCACCAACCTGAGTGTCTGCAGAGTTGTTCCTCTTGCATATTCTCACTCCATTCCTCTTTGGCCACAATTACATCTGCGCAGTAACTTCTTTTTCTCTTCTTAACTATGTTATCGTGAGGATGTTACCACATTTTCTGATTGTCCCAGCCTTGTCCAGCATCACGTCCACCTCTGGAGCTGCCAGGGATTGGTTCTGCTAGACATGGAGGAAGGTTCTGGCAGCTTCTCACAGAAGCCACCCCAGTAGCCCCGCTGCTACCAAAGCTTGGCCATGCAAACTTCATACAGTGGGATTGAAAGTGACGGTGTCCTGGGCCGTGGCTGCCCTTCCTGTTCCCCGGGAGCTGGGCTAGCAGCCTGAACTGGCCAGCTCTGATATTCCTTGGGTCTGTGGCCTTGAACCCAACTGCTGAGGAAGTGTGGGAGGAGAAAAGCTGGGAGAAATTAGGGAGAAGTGGGGAGGCTCCCGTTTATACCCTTAGGAACTGCTCAGGCCTGCGCTACCACGTCTCTGACTGGCCTCATTCCTGCTGATCCTGGCCCTGTCTTGCTGACCTCATATCCTGGCCTGGCCTCAGCCTATCTCCATCCCAATCCTGTCCCCACCCCCAGGGAGGTGCCCAGGGGCTGGGGCTGCCCCAGTGCCCCCAGTTGTCCTGCTCCTGGCAGGGGGCTGTAATGATCCCTGGCTGGCCAGCCCCTATCCCACTGCCTGGTGGGGAGCCCTCAGCCTGAGGAAAACCTGGATAGGCAACAGTACTGGAGAAAGCAATTTTGAAATCATGCTTGAACACAAAACTGAGTCGTCCATGCTGTGTGCCACTAAACAATCAATTCCCACTCTGAAGTGCATTAGCAGCAACACTGCACATGAACCATGGGGAGGAATTCATTGTCACACTCTGACCAGAGTGGAAGAGGCCTCACACAGAGTACTCGTTCCACTTTCAGCACCTGGTATTAAAGAAGACATAAATGGTTTAGACAGAATTCACAGGATAGAAATAAAATATACTGAAAGGTTTGGAAAGCATGAAGCAGGCAGGGGGAAAGCCTGCTCTGCACTGTTTGATCTTGAAGATGGTTAAGATGTAATTTTTAGGAAATGATCAGTTATACAGAGAAAAAGTGTATGACAGTAGTTTAATTGGAAGAAACAAACAGCTTCATTTTTAGTATGAGAAATATTACTCTGAGTTTGAGATTGGTGCAACACTGTGAGACTGTGGTGTGTGCTTCACCGAATTTTTGCACAGTAAGTATAGAGAATGGTTTGCTTCCATAATTTCTGGTCTCTTGAAATATCTTCCAGACCCTCATTTCTATGGCATGGCAGATACGAACCACTTCTAATTTTTTGATTTTGTTTTAATATGTATATATTTTTTCTTATTTCTCTAACACTAGTGGCAGTTCTCCATTGTAAGGAGAGCAGAGCACTGGAGGTCCTTTAGTGGAACTGTTATGATGGAATTTTGCACTAGAATGCATGCACGGCTCAAGCCCTCGAGAGCAAGGCCATCCTTAATTACACTTCATTAACTGCTGTTAAAGTTCCTTGAGATATTGCAACACAGGTATCAGAAGCATCATTACTAGATATTTTCTGCATTACCTGAACTGCACAGGTTATAGCTTGGAATTTTATTAATTAGAAGCTCAATGATATCTTATAGGGTCAGGAAATGTATCTATTTGGTGAGTAGGCTAAAGACAGCTAGCTTATTTTGTGGCTGAAGGTCATGTTTATAGCTTAATAAAACATGGCCTGTAGCTTTATTACAGCAATCATCCTTGTGGGTTTTCTTTTTGTGACTACAGTTGGTTTTTTTCTTTTCCCCTGCAGAAAAAAAATACTGTATGGTTTAAGAGTATGTTGTCATCCCTATAGATTTTTACAGGATTCTCTGACAGGAATACTGGATTCTATAAGATGGTTTAAAGCTCCGTAGGAAGGTTCTTGTTCTATTTATTCTAAGCCATCTTAGTGCAAGAGAGACATATTCCTTCCGTAAAATTCTTGCTGATTATAAAGGTTATTTTTCAACATTAAATTCCATGAAGATAGCTACACTGAAAACATTGCTGCATAGCCAAAATCAACTTGAAGTAAAATCATGAAGTAAAAACACCCCTATATTATTTTATTATTAAAGGAAGATAGAATAAGAAGCTAGGGATCAAAAGGACTGGAGAAGTAAGAGTTCTTCAGTTCTTGTGGTTCAGTTTTTACATTTAGCTAAGAATGGCATAAAACTCTAATTCAGAGGTGTCTCCCTGTTTTCCTGCTTTGTCAGTACTACTTATATTTTCCATTCTGACCTTTCATTTCTTGATTTCTAGGTAAAAAACTATTTTATTTTATATTATCAAAAGATATTTTTATTTTTATGATTTCAATACTGAAATGGTTGTAGTTTGCTTTTAAAACAAATATCTGTGCGATTGTTACACGTTGCAATCAACTCTAAATGTTATATATTAAAATAATAACAGTGTCAAACCCAGTAAAAATAATATAAAAATGTCATTTCTCTAAATTATGACAATGTAGGATTCTACCAGTATATATTTTGTTAGTGTTACTATTACCACTGAGATATTTACTCTGCCACAACATGGGAATGCTGCTAAGTTTTTCTGCCTACTAATCTAAAAAAAACCATTAGATGGCAATGTTCACATGGCAGTACCTTTGCAGCACTGCTGGAAACTTTAAGTCATTGTGTATTTCTATACATTCGTTTATTTCTTATTCTAAGCATTAGTGTTTTATCACTTTTCTACTTTTTTTCCTTTCTTTCTTTTTCCTTTTAATACAAGGCCAAAAGAAACTACACATAAAAAAAACCCCTGAGGTTCTCTTCCTGTAATGTCATACACTGCAGGACTGCTTCAGAGCTGCAGCTTAGTCTTTATTATTATAGCTTCCCCAATAAAACTTCATTTAAGTAATAAGGGCAAGGCCAGGCAGAGCATCAAGTAGTGCAGATTTATGCACACCTTAGCTGTGTAATGAGGCATGAGGCAAAAGCACATCACCACCTCATCTGTTTTTTTTATAATGCAAACAAAAAATACATTAAAAAACCCCTAAAAGCTGGAATTTTAATGTTTAGATCTCAATGTGATTGAGCTTTAATATCCTTAGATTTTAAAAAATATTTTGAAAATATCATAACAAATTGCTGGTAAAGTAATTCCTGTTTATCTCTGAAGTTCTTTGATTGCAATTAACTTTCTTCTATGTTAATATTATTATTAATCTGTCAGGCCTTTATTTTAAATTTTAAGCCAAAAAGTTTCTGTATTAGACTTTTATATTGCTTCTTTCTGCCTTACAAATTCTGTAAAGTCGAAAAATTATATAATGCTGATAGCAGGATTCGCACTGCCTTCTCTACCAGGTTATTACAGTGGAACTTCTGGAGAGGCAAGTAGTCACGTTAAGCTACTTGGCTGGATTTTGTCTAAGGCTCAGCCTGTGAGGTTCAAAGAAGGGACCAGATCATCCACTGATGCAGAACAAACGAATATTTTGGAAGAAAGTGTTTGAGTATTCTTTGTGGTGATCAGAAGGGAATTGTATGAAAAGATCACATTTTGGAAACATTCAGAAAGCAAATCCCCTGGAGCCAGGAAAAGGTAGTACATTGCAAAACATAAACTGCTAGAACAGCTGTCCGTTACGTGTGCCAAAGATTCCAGTAAAGCCTTCTTTGTTAAATACGTGAATAGGTCTGAAGGATAAAGCAGAAATGAATACTTGCTGAATATAATGAAGTCAATGCTGTTTTAAGAAGTATGGTCACTTCAGCACATGTGTCTAAGTGTAGTGTCCCCATTGTGCATGTCTGTGCTAATAAACTTAGAATTCTTAAAGAATAAGTGGAGAGAAAATAGACTGATGAAAGGACTGGAGCACCTCACAATCGAAGAAAGGCAGAGAGAGTTGGGGCTCTCTACCCTGGAGAGCAGAAAGCACAGGGGAATCTCATCAAAGTCTATATAAACACCTTGAGAGAGGGTGTGTAGAGAACAGAGCCAGGCTCTGCTTGGTGGTGCCCACTGACAGGACCAGAGGCAATGGGCACAAACTGAAGCATGGGAGGTTCCCTCTGAACATTTGGAAGTGGCTTTTTTTTTGCTTTGAGGGTAACTGAGCAATGCCACAGGCTGCACAGGGAGGTTGTGGAGTCTCTGTCCTTGGAGATATGAAAAAATCATCTGGACATGGTCCTGGACAGGAGACTCTCTGTGGCCCTACATGAGCAGGGGGTTTGACAAGCTGAGCACCAGATGTCCCTTCCACACTCAGTCATTCTGTGATTCTTTGAAAGTTTTCAAGTTCTGTTGAAGTGACCCATTTTAAGCGGCTAATTTAGAATCAGTCAAATCTACAAAACAGTTTTGCTTTTAAAAATCACCACTTTTATGTCTAATTTCTAAAATTTAAAATTCAGCATTAACATTTTAATTCTATTTGATCATTCTAGGAAGAGAAAGACAACATATTTCATTGCTTACATCATATGCCTCTATTCAACCTCTGACTAAGAAAAAGGTAGAATAATGCATGGTGAGAGAAAAAAGTAAGTATCAAGGTCCTTCCTTTTCGTTACAGACTCCCCTATTTTATAGTTTTATATTATTCCCTTATTTTAGGCAGCTAAGGGTTCTCCTGCATATGTTATCTGTCAAAATTCTATTAAAAAGTCCCTGCTCTTTGGACTTTGCTTTTTTCCTGTATTTTCTTTTCCTTTAAGAAAAGCAGTGTCTTGGTTAGGGGAATGCCATAGGCATTCTGTTAGTGAAAACGAAGCACTTCACTTTTTTTTCCTCAGGATATTTCACTTGTCAGAATAGTCTTCTACACTTAATAGAGTAAAATGAACCTTCTAATCAAGAAATAAAAAAGGAACTAGCTACACCCTTTGATTTTCTAAATTAACTTAATAATTTCATCATAAAAATTATTTAGTAGTTAAAGCCTAAAAAATGGTGTTGGAGACATGCCATGTAGATTTGAGTCTGGATAGGGTTCTTAAGGTACTCTTCCTTAAGGACTGTTCAAATTGTTCATAGAGAGAGGAAAACCAATCTATTCAGAAATTTAAGGTAATACAGGGTTCATCCATGCTATCAAGCCATTTTAAAGAAAGCATATTTTTTGATGCAACTCTTCAGCTGTTATGAATACTCTTTTTTTTTGTTTACTCTATAGCTGTGACAGTTTGCATGGATGGACCCTTTGTACCATAAATTTCAAATGCTGTCTGTAAGGATTTTCCAGTGTAATCACTATCACTTTGACATGGAGTCATCAAATGTGGACAGAAGTGATCACCATAGAGGGAATTGGTAAGGTCTGGTAGTCTGCCTCAGATATGAAACATTCAGGTTTTCCAGAAAATGAATGCCAGGAAATGGCTTTTTTTCACTTGCTTGTTGGTTTGGTTTTTGTTGTTTGTTTTGTTGTAGTACGCCTCTGTCTTAAATGTAAAGCTATGTCAGAAAAGGTCTTTGTGATCCCCTTTGTATATGTTTGTACTGTGTTTACCAACAGCAGCTCTTTTGTTCACCTGAGTTTGAAGTGCCTGTGAGACTCTGTCACTAGAAAGTAGTTTTGGAAAAGACAGTCTAAAACTCCTCTAACTTCTTAAGAGATGCTTTCCCTTGCTGTAGCTTGGACTAGCACTGGCCCTAGGATTTCAAAAGAAAGTCTCAGACAAGAAGTAGGATGGATGTGAATTGTGCTCTGGACCTTGTTTTCACTTCACCCCGGTATGGAGGAAGATGGTGGAATCAAGAGGGGCTAAAACTAAAACATGGTCAAAATCACTGTTTTCCACCCAGAGCCGCACAACCTCATGCTGTGGTTTAACCTCAGCTGGCAACTAAATCCCATGCACCTGTTTGCTCACTCCCCCTGGCCCAGTGGGATGGAGGGGAGAACAGAAAGGATGAAAATGAGAAAACTTGTGGGTTGAAAAAAAGACAGTTTGACAGGTAAAGCAGAAGCTGTGTGCACAGGCAAAGCAAAGCTCATTCCCCTCAGTTTATAAACTGAGCCATGTGCTGCGCTCCCTTTGCTCAGTTGTGGTCACCTGTCACAGCCCCTCACAAATCCTTGTGCCCTCCAGCCTGGTGGAGTGGGCTGAGAGGCAGAAAAGGCCAGGAAACTGTGCAAGCATTGCGTAGAAATAACAAAAACCTCCTTGAGTTATCAACACTGTGTTCAGCATGAAATCAAAACACAGCCCCATACCAGCTACTGAGAAGAAAATTATCACAGCCAAACCCAACACACTTCTTTACACTAACAAGCAAAAGTCACCTGAGGTTATTAACTTAGTTTCCACAGCTGAATTTTCAGGAAATTATGGGAAAAAACCCCCAAAACCCTTGGCTCTCTTTCACCATCGTTTTTGCAAATATATTAAGAGAAAAAAGTATATATATAACATGTATTTTACATTTCTTTGTTTTGTAAATCATACTTTCATTTAAAAATGGATTATTTTAGTGAATCCATGATAGCTGTAAATGAATGACCTATTCAATATGACTTGCCATTTGTATATAGTTGGGGTTTTTTTTATGAAGGCACAACAACATGATAGGTATTCTTTATATTTTCTTGAATGAGGGGAACAAATACAAATCTTAGGACTCTGTCAGAGCTGGTCTTTTGAAACTGTTGATATGATCATGGCAAAAAAGACAGGGAGAGGCTTTGTAATATTGCTGAGAAAATTTTTTTTGGGTGAAATCTGTTTCTCTATTTTCAGTGAATTTTGAGCAATTTAATTTTTTTAATTTTTGCAGTTTATGTAATTTGTTTCCTGAAGAGCAAATGGGCATTTAAAAATATTGCCAGGAAAGGGAAATATAAGTCTTGAAGAAAAAATGTTTCTTATAACTCCTCTGTGATTGGAGGGATCGGAATATTTTATTTTAGAAAGAAATGGCAAAAACCTAACTTGAGAAACATTTTTTCTCAACTTATCTACACAGCAGACATCAAAACCTGTTCTACTCCATGCTAGGTCACCTTGGTGATCAATGGAGAGAAAACCATAACCTCTAAAAGCCAGTACATCTCTCTCACACATCTGTCTTAAAATCACATGTATCACCTCCTGAAAATGCTTACTTCTCTCATTTGGTAAAAGGGGCACATGTGATGAACGGACACACAGAAGTTTTACTTTCAAATTTTTATGTAAGAACAAGTTACTCATACTTTGCTAATTGGGTCTTCTGTACTATTCTAAGATCAAGTTCTCTTTCAAGATGCCTTTACTTCAGGTCAGAAGCAAAGTCATTTTTTAAGGGTTTGGCAGCTGAAAAAACATAGCAAATGTATTTTTATGGTGCAATTATTAATTCCTCTCTATATTGCTGTTGGCTCACTTATGTCTCAGATTAAAGCCTCTCACTTTGGGGGTCCCTACAGTGTGAACCTCTCAAATTTATTTGAAAACAGGATTTGCAGAGGTGGCCGCCTTAGAAAATTTTCCATTTGGGGGAGCAAAGACAAAAAGGCTGGCTTCCTTGGGTGTCCCATCCCCTGCTTACCCTGGAATGCTAGAGAGGTCCCAGGGCCAAGAGAATCTCCAAATATGCTGTTAGTCCTCTGGCACTCCCTCCACAGATGAGCTATACATTTCCATTTGTATTTCTGCCTTGTTTTATGTATAGAGTTCTGCCCAGTTAGAGATGTTAATTATGCTCTTAATATTATCTAAAGGAGAATTCTAAAAGCAAAAACATATTATTAATGAGTTTAGATAGAATATATTTCCATTTTTTAATTCTTATTTTTATTAATGCTGCCTCTTTTGAATTACATTAATGTTAGTATCAATCTCTTTGCTTTACATTTATGAATACAGAAGCTACCATACCGGTGCCTAATTTCCAGGCACAAAGCAAACCATCTCTTTTTTAGATAAAACAGTTTCAAATCTACTTTAGGGTAACCTCCCCTTCCCTCTGTGTGTTTTTTTCCCCTGTGAAAGGTAACAGACTTTTTTAGAAATTCACTGTAAGTAGTAAAACACTTCAAGTTTTTCAGCAAATCAACAGTAATTTTGCAACAGGCTTTTAAAATCGGTGTCATTTAATAATCCATGCTAGTAGGGTTTACAATTTTTCACTTTGCTAGTTTGCTGTAGGGCTACCCTTACTAAAACACAAGGTTAAGGGTAGTGTAGGACTTGTCACATCTTGAGTGTTTATTGTGGATTGTTACAATGGTAACAGAAAATTTCACTCCAGTTAATGATAATTAATTCAAATTAAAGAATTAAAATGATTTCAAATACTGTCACACAGATATATTCAAGGGTCATTAAGGTAAATAAAGAGCTTTCCTAACATGTCAGTATGTATTTTATTTTATAAAATATATACATTCTCTGAAAGTAATGAATTTACACATTATCCAAACAATTTTGATTAATTTTTGATAATTCCACCTCTTCCTTAAGTACCGTCCTAATGTATCCTCAAGGAAAATAAAATGAAACTACATTTTGATACAGAAAACAGATCAAGATCCCTTTTTTTCACTCCACTAAGAAAACCTATGCCCAAACGTGTTGGTCCTGAAAAGCAAAAAATTCTTGGAAATCAGGCTAGTTTTCTCTGGGAAGGTGGGTAGGGCCAGGCCCACTAACAGGAGAACAAAAGACACAATAATCAAACGGTAGCACGTACAGAGCAAAGGCCATTTTGCCGCCTTCGCTGCAGGAGAGGCCTGGCTCCCTGCGGCTTCCTTTGCGCTTTTCAGTTTCAAAGGCTGACACTGCAGCAGGGTGTTTGACCTCTCCAGAGCTGCTCTGATCACAAGATGCCCCGAACGTACCCTTGTGTTCAGTGGAATAGCCCAAGCGAGGATGCTCAGCACCAGGAAATGAGCACACCCACAATTTCATTGAGCTAAATTAGGTTCCTCCGGCTTCAGTTAACCCTCGGAGAGACTGCAGAGCTGGTGTTGGAAGTAGCCCACACACTCAGGCACAGCTTTACCTTTTATTGCTGATGTTAGTAGACTTGCAGCTGTGCTGACCACGGATACTGTGCTTAGCACTGTTCACCCAGGCACATGAAGGAAGATAGCCCATAGTCTGAAATTTCGTGTTGTAGATGACTGGGAAAATCCAAAGGAAAGGATGAGCAGAAGATTTTCATAGCAAGAGTAGAGGAATACTAGAATGAACTTCCAAGAAAGTGATACAATGAAGGCAGGTTATTAAGATTGGAAGTAAGTAGATGAAAATTAGTGATCTACAGTTAAGGAAAGGTCAAAGCTCTGCCCAGTCATTACTTGTGGACTGAAAATCCATGAAACTCATGAAACCCGTTTCTGGTTATTCAAAAAGTTTAAAGTCCATTGAAATATTCAGATAAATGGAATTAAGGATAGACTATCACAAGATTAATGAGCAAGCAAAAGCATGCTGCAAGGAGTAAGCCTAGATTTAAATAATTGGCCGTGTACGAACTGTCTTTGCCACTGCTTCTCTCTGGAAAAGCAAATGCATTCCTACACTGTATACACTCTAGTTTTGAAGAATTTTTCCAAAATAATGCTATTTTATGTGCATTGGAAGTGCATGGTCCAGGCTGTAAATCTGCATAACCTACTCCTTTGTAGATTCTGTTTTGCATTAAGGTCAATGAAAAAATTCCTGTCAATCTAAATGAAATCTGCACGTAACTTTTATAGCCTTCTTAAAAATCATGGGATTTATCTATTCCTGTGACTCTGAGAGGTTTCCAGCTTATCTAAGTAAAATCCTAGAGCTAAGGAAAAAATCCAGGAATAGTAAAATGTTATTATAGTGTTTTATTACCGTGTTCTATGCCACTGTCTTAATTATGTACAGAAATTTAGGAGAGATAATTAATATCAAGTAATCTGAGATGTGATACTGGTTTGTCCTGAGAAAGAGAATATATTATTTAGTGACTATTTTATTCTACTATTCAGGGAAGATCTCAGGTAATCTGGAAAAGGTCATATGAAGAAGTAACTCATAGTATTATCATTTTGCTGTTGATGAATTTTAAAATACTTAATGTGAAAATGTGTCCTCCTGAAATGGTCAGTGAAAACAAAGTGTTCATCTGCCTTAAACCCAATGTAACCATTGCACTTTAGGACTTTCAAGTAACCAAAAAATTCACATTTGTCTTTTAACATCAGCTGGATCTCTTTTAAATCCAGTGGGAAATAAAAAAAAGTTATCCAAGGCTAAAATTGGTTAAAGAGGAAAGTTCAACAGGACAGGTGGAGGTGATGATCTCTGGTGACATTCATCTGTGTTTCCTTAGGTATCCTACCCTGGATGATTTCTTCTATCCTCTGTGATGTATTATATTCAGTGCCTCATTTTTTGATAGTAGTTTCCTGGATCACAGGTGACATTTCAGCAGTGGGTTACTTCTTTGTTGGGAGAAAATGATTGGCATGCCACAGGATAATTTAGCTAAGCTGGTGTAATTCTGCTAAGTGCATAGTTCCTCTTACTATATTTTCAACAGAGTTATTAAGGTAAGACAAGTGGATTAAAGATTATTGATTCAATCCTTGTAGTAGAAAGTTCTCTGGAATGGTGGCTGTATTTTGTTTTAAATTTGACTGCTCCTGACACAATGGACTCATTCTTTTGTAACCGCTTAGAGAGATTATAGACACTACAGTATTACAAATTATTATTAGATACTCAGAAGCATAATTATTAGAAAACTTGTAAGATTATAAAAATATTGGCTCTGCTTCATTTCCCTGGTTTTTTTTTG
>VWZW01005638.1:617186-808426 GCA_013397115.1 Edolisoma coerulescens
TTTGGTTTGGTTTTTTTTCTGGATGGTTTAACTGATACTGTACGAATCCTTATTCATGTGTGAGCATCCTTGGACACTTGAGAGCTGCAAATTCCTAATATGAAATAGGCCAGCGTTTACCTTGCTAGCTGAGATAAAAGCCTTTTTTTTTTTTCTCCAAATATATTGAAAATTATTCTTCATATGAATGAAGTTTATGTCATTCAGCTGGTGCTTCTGGGCATCAAAAAGTTTTAATAGCAAGCCCTAAACCTTCTGTGCTACCGACTGTTTATCTGAATCACTCTTCCTTTGGCAAGAGACTTGTCAAACTTGGCTCAGTACTGGAATGGAGGGGTCACATATCTATAACTCTCTAGATTTCCATGTCCACCCATAAGGAAATAATTGACCACTTTTTCCTTTGAAGTTGTGAAAGCTAGTAGGAGGCATAGTAATGTGTTGCACCGTGGATTGCGAGTTCCCACATCCTCCCTGCAGCCCTGCCTTCAGCTCCCCATTGGTTGTCTGTAATCCCTCCCCTGTTCCATCCTCACTGGCTGTTTCCCTGTTGATCCCTCCCATGTTCCCTTTCCCTATTGGATTATACCNCGCGTAGCCACAGTAATGATTACCTAAACAGAGGTACTTCTGAGCTTTGCATTGTTAGCTTCCTGTGTGTGGGGTTGTCTCTACAGCATCAAGGCAGAATTACTGCACTGGTATTTTTAATTAATTGTTGTCTCTGATATTGAAGCATGTCAGTAGAATATTATCAAATAAATACAATTATTAATCTGTAGAAAACCCTGCCTGAAAGCCTCACAACTATAATTTTCTGTCCAGAGTAAGAATGCATGTATTTTCTTTTCATTTTTTTTTTTTAAGTTTGCACATGCCTAAGTAAGTCTAAACTGTTCGTATTCAAAAGTTAAAATTGGAAGGTATCTCAGAATAAATAATAAAGAATTTCCCATTTAACTCTCATGGAAATAGACATTAAAAATGTCAGTTTTCCTTCAACTTCTGGGAATAAATGAGAAAAATTTTTTAGAGTATTAATTTTTTTTTTCAAATAGTATCAGTAGTTAAAGATAGGTTCAAGAAACCAAGAGAATAGTCACTAAACGGAGCCAGAATTAATCTTGTAAGAAATCCTACATGGACAAATCCCAAAGAGTTTACTTCTAGAAGACTTGCTGCTGAATCAGTGCTTTGTTGAACACAGAAGTTAGTAACAGTAAGAGATATCTAAAAAGAACTGCACAAAAAGCTGTTCTGTAAATGAGAGATTTTTTTTTCAAGTGTTCTAAAGAATAAGTTCTTGGAGTTCTAACACTTTTTAGAAACAGAGAAAAATAAGACATTTTTTCAATTCTTGTAATGACCTACAGAAAAGCTTAGCATATGAACTCTCCCTGGTTCCCCTGGACCCTGCCTCCAAGTTTCAAATCTTCTCCTGTACATTTTGTAGATGAGTTGAATCTGGATCACATCTCTGCAAACCCAATAATTTTGCTCTTCTGTCAGGGTTAAATAGAAAGAATTCCAGATATCATTGCCCTCCTCTGTCTTCTCACATAATGCCATATCTGTCTACTAATGATAATTATCATCTTTAAGACACCTCTTTCCTGAATCCTGTGAGCTGATTAAAAGTGATTCAGATTAGTTAATTCTAAACGGATGCACCATTTATTCACCCAAAGGAGTACAGCCAGTGAGATGGGGCTATACCCACAATACACGCATCTCAGAGATGTTTGCCCTAATAGTAAAACACAAATAAGGAATTTTTACCCTTCTCATCTCTTAAGGTTTCTTGGGCCTCTGGGTTTTTCTGTCTGATATGATTTATTTCTGGCTTGTTTCTTTTTGTAAAACTCCTTTCAGTCAAATCACATTTTTTTCAAATAAATTAACTGAGTCAATTTTCAAGTAACACAGATCACTCATTTTCTGTAATGTCAAATATATGAAAGTGATCAAAGAGATAGACTTTGGCATCTTGTTACTTTTAATGCTATATTTATAAAAATATTTTAAGATACAATGGATTTTGGAAGGGTATCTTTATAATGTTTGAAATATTCAGTGATAGACTGAAAACATAGAGATTGGGAGTACCCTATGTAGAAAGAACAAAAACATGTCTAAATCACAGAATATCATAGGGAGATTATGAATTCCTGCATGGAGGCAAAAAGACCCAATGATGCTTGCAGGATTTTGGGACTGTCTGTGAGTTGGTTTTGAGGTTTTTTTGGTGTGTTTTTTATTTTCCGTAGAAGACAGTACATCATCTCTTCTACAACACGATCCTAGAGGATTCCTGCAAGAAAATCTTGGCCTGTCATTGATTTTTCTGTTTTAGGTTATAAGGGGATGACTCAAGCGTATCTCGTGACATCAAGTATCTACCCATTCCTGCATTTCCAAATTTTAAACACATGGGAGAAGCGGTAAAGCTTAACTATAAAACTATTATTTTCAAGGATGCATCCCTGCAAATTGTTTCCTTTGTCCTTTGACCAGATCTTCCTATGTGCTAATGCTGGTCAATATGATGCTTGACTCCATCTTCTAACTTTTTGCTAGAGTCTGGTTTTTTCCATAAGGGCTCCTCTGTAACTAAGGAGAATTTAGTCATTACTGAAGGAGACTAGATATCACACTTTCTCCTTTGCTTTGAGCATCTTTTAGGGCCATGTTTCGTGATAAGCTTATTGAATGAGTGGTGCAGATAGTGAAAAAATCAGTAAGAAGTTTACAGTCCAAGGAAAAAAAGTAGAACAAAGGACTGAGAATCGAGGAAAATAGAAATTCTAGTTTGTTTTATTTATTAGTTCATGGGGCAGATTCTGATTTAAAAACACCTGAGTTCAAAAGCATTTCTATTTAAAATGAGACTCACAACTTTGCCACTCAAATTAGAAGATCTGCCACCTTCATTTTACTAGTGTTTTATTTCTTAATGCGATTTTTGGCATCCTTAATCTTTCCGACAAAGGGGAAAGGATTGTGGAGGAGTGTATGGATCCTGTATATTGGACTGGTTGTGCAGCTGATGACGGTAATTGTAAAGGTGAGGGATTTTCCTGTCCTTATCTGATCCCATGACATTTAAAATATTGTTTTCTCTCCATCCTGCTGAGGAGGAGTGAGAGGGGCTTGGTCAGAACCTGGGAGACAGTGTAGGTTAACTCACCACACTGAGCATTATTAAAATCCATCTCACTCCATTTAAGCAAAAGAAAAATTTCTCTCTGTGAGGACCATGAAACCCTGGAGCAGATTGTTCATAGAGTCTGTGGAGCCTCCATCCTTGGAGATACTTAAAACTCAACTGGACATAAACCTGGGCAACCTGGTCTAGCTGCTCTGCATTGAGCAGCAGGATTAGACTGGATGATCTCCAGAGGTCCCGTTCAAGCTCAGCCATGGAGTGGTTCTGAGGAGAAGTGAAGATCAGTCTTCACTCACATGAACCCTTAGGAATCTAAATGATATATGTCGACAAGCATGAGGAATGGAATAAGGACTTCACAGGATCTGGACACTTTTAAATTAAAAAAAAAAAAATTACCCTATTTTCTCTGAAGAACTAAGAATTAAATAAATTAATTATTTTGAACTTACCTGAATGACCTTATTTAAAAACTTTTGACATTTTATAAATTTTATTCTATTTTGTACTAGTCACAGTTTAATAAATCAAAAAGACAGATGAAGTGAGATAATAAAAAATCAACAAATTATTAATCAAGTCAGTCATAATGTTGGCAAAATGTGGAATGCATTTTAAATCTTAAATTTAATTCAAACTTGACAATAAAAAAATATAGAAGCTCAGTTTGAAATTGTAGAAGGTGTGAATAAAATGGTTTGTACCTCTTCTGGGGAAAGTCTCTGGGGAAAACCCTGATTATCTCAGGTTTTTTTCCAAGTGAATGTACACATTGCAGAAATAATTCAGGAGTGACTGAATCTGTTGTTTCCCTCGTTCAGGGATCATGCAAATAGGTCTTCCAAAAACCCAACCCATCACTGAATGCCTCTGGAGCTGTAAGTGGCCATTCACAAGTTGAATGGATTCAAAAACCTTTCTGAATTATGCTGGGAACTGCAATAATTCTCATTTGCTTGGACAGATATGTATTTGTTTTGTGCCTTCCCTCTTCATAATAACTAATCCTTCAAGGTGTGAAGCATTACTCCTGACATAACTGTGTATAGCTGGAGCTGGCAGTTTATACATTTCCACCAATAATGATTGTCAGCCCACAACTGAATGAAAAACCAGACTCTAAATGATTCAAGTCTTAGCAAAAGCAAACAGTAAGAGCAGACACGTTCCGTCTTTATGACGGACATAACTATGACATGGTAATATAATCTTTGGAATGGTGCCATGATTTTTACATCAAGTTTTAGTGATTTGAGGATGCATAACCTTTTTCATTCCAGAAAAGTAGTATATAACGACTGTAGATACAAGATATAAACAAAAGTTTTCTTTACTCTTGAGGCCTCCGTATTAAGTTGAATGAGTTGAATTAGAGCCTGAAAGTATCAAAATCAAAATGATAGGCTAGAATTTTCCGTTGCTCACTTCATTCTGATGCTTTTCTCTGTGAGACTCTTATATTTGGCCTTAGAAAAGCCATTCTGCCTCCATGTCTTGTATGTGTCTCAGTATTGTTTCCATAAGATTCTGCTCTATGATCTTCCCAGGCAGAGATGTGATGGTAACCGGTTTGTGGTTACTTGTACCTTCCTTTCTCACCTTTTTAAGAATAGGGGTGATATTTCCTTTGTTGGACCCTTACTTGGTCTTCAATCTTTTCTAATAACAATCATTATTCGAATAATCTTAAAAGGATCAAACCCATGAAAATGTTGGGGAAATGCGTATGGAACTCAGTTAGTATTGATTTTGGTTGGTTTGTTTTTGTTTTTGGTTTGGGGTTTTTTTTTTTTTTTGGTACAAAACAAGATGGAAATAAAGGAGGAAAAAAGCATCAATATACTTTTTAGAGCAGTATTTTTATTTTTGTTTCATCTTTAAAATTATGTTCCTTTCGGAATTCATAAAGTGAAATGTTTTTCTCATTTTCTTTTTCTTTAAGAAACACCAAATTTTATAAGGCTTTGATTACATTTATGTTACACAAAATTATCGATCCTTCTCTAATTACTAGTTGAGGTGAAATATTTTTGCAAGTGATTTCAGTGAAGTGCAGTTCTATACAGAAGTTTTAGATACCTCACCTAGCTGATGAGCATCCAAATTTATTATCTGTATTGAGTACTCCCATGCAACTTTCTTTATTCCATTTTTTTCCTGTACATCCATCAAGGTAAAAGCTCCAAGGTTATGGTTAAACACCATCTACAAAAAAACCTTCTGTGCAATTGTCAACAACTTATGTGGGTTACTCAAAATGTAAAGTACAGCCCTGGTAAATAAAACGTAGAGAAAAGATTGTCCACTTCATTCTAGCTCTGTGCTGTAAATCACAATTTTGTGGAATAACCATGAGCAACAGAATTAGTAATGAACTTTCCTCTCTTCAGAATGCAGCACTAGTCTCCCACTGGATCTGGAAAGTTCCTTTTAAATAATAAGCAATTTCTTGCTGTAAACCAAGAAGTGACCTTTCATATATTTGATAGATGAGTTTATAAATGCAATTTAGTTTTGGGAGACATGACATTGACAAGCTCTCCAGAATCTGAACTGGACAAATTTTCATTAAGTGGAATATTTTTTTATCTATAAACATGAAAGTCCCAGAAAGGTTGAACTCTGCAGAAACCCAGACTTTTTCTTTAAATGACTAACAGTGTTTTTCTTATACATATATAAGCACTCTAATTATAGACTTTGGGATCATATTAAGCTTTTGTTTCCTCCATTTTACACCCTTGTTTGAAATGAGTACAAGTTTTGTTGAGGTAACAATACAATGAAACACAATCTGTTAAATTGAAAGCTTTTTAAAAGCTGCATAGGAAAATTTCTTTTAACATAATTTCCGTATTCAGGATGGAAGCATGTTTGAAATAAATGAACTAACAAAGAGCTAATTCTAGTTGTGTTGATTGCTTTTCAGTTAGTTCCATAGTGTGAAGTTTCCCATTTCGAGATCCTGCTGTCTTGTACCAATATAAATGAATAATTATAAAAAACACAATTGAAAATCAGTCATAGAAAGGTCTTGGAGTATCAGTTGATTCTATATAACTCTTCAGTTGAGAAATAACAGTCCTTTTCACTGTGAAGTGGAAAAAAGCCCCCATTTTGTTTATTTAAACATGTATGTACCTAACAAAATGAATATGTATATCTCAATATATGTGTGTGTATATAAATTAGAAATTACAGCATGTCAGAGCTTAGTTACAGGTCACTAACACAGGTTCAAGATGCAGCTGGATTTCTCTCCCTGCCATATCCTTTTTTTTGCATTACAAAGAAAAGAATTCTTTAAGCTATCCCTCAAAGTTAAAGCATGCATTTTTTCACTTGTTCTTAACTGTGATTTTATTACCTGTGTAATGTTTTTGAGGGACCAGTTTTCTAGTAATCCTGGACAAGAGGGTGAGATGAAATAATATTTTTTATGCTACATGTGAAACTGATTTAGTGATTTTCTTCTGTTTCTGTGAGAGCCTGGTAATTGCAGTTTATAGGTCAGTGGAATAAATACTGCTGGTTAAAACTGCTGACATCTGAAATTCTTTATGATGTTAACAAATATCTTAGTAAATATTTATTTTTTATATTGCCTTAGTTAATAAAGGTGTTACATAAGTATATAAAATAACAAAAAAAGGGCTTTCTTCATGATATTCCTTTTCATATTTAAAAACCCTAGGAAGTCTGTGACCTCTTGTCACTTTTCCTGAAGAAGGTATATTACATATAACAAAGACCAAGGTTTATGATAGGTGCAGATAAAATGAGATATATATTTTGTGGTCCTAGACAAGATTTAAGACCTTAGATGTTGTGGTGGGTTGACCTTGGCTGGATGCCAGGTGCCCAAGATTCTCTGTCATTCCCCTTCCCAGCGGGACCGGGGAGAGAAAATAAGGTGGAAAATGACTTGTAGGTTGAGATAAAGCAGTTTACAAAAGCAAAAGTGAAAGTTTTCATCCTCACAAGCAGAGAAAAAAACAAGTTTATTCTCTATTTCCTATCAGCAAGTGATGTTCAGCCACTTCCCAGGAAGCAGGGCTTCAACACCTGCAGCAGTTTCTCCAGAAGGCAAGCATTGTAAGTAATGAATGCCCCCACCTCTTCCTCCTCCTTTCCTTCGATTTTATATCTGAGATTCCAAGCAAATTTGACTTCTGTAGCTCACTTGTTTGCAGCACGTTTCACATTCATGAATGACCTCTTTGATAGCCTCCATGATCAGGTCTATCCCTCAGTCACAAGTCTACCTGTATGTTGTATCTCTTCCTAGATGTCCTGATATTTCATGGGCCCATGGGGGCTATAAATAGCTCATCCTTCCACTTCCAGTCTAAGTCCACCTCAGCTATTTCAATTTTGGCAGCCTTATCTACCTGTTCATTGTTTTGATTTTTTTCAGTGACACGACTTTTGGGCATGTGAACATCAGAGTTTGAGCAGGTGAACATACCTTCAGAGTCATGTTTTCTACCTGTGCAGTGATGTCCTGCCACAATGCAGCAGCCCAGAAGGGTTTGCCCCTGCGTTGCCAACTGCTCTTCCATTATTACAACCACCCCCACAGGGCATTAGCCACCATTCAGGAGTCAGTGTAGAGACAGAGCCAATTTGGTAATTTAGCAATCCCTCGGCCTAGTTGGATGGCTTTCCCTTCTGCAGATGGGCTTGACTGGCCTTTGCCTTCAGCAGCCTCAAAGACTCATTGTGTGGGACTCTACACAGCAGCTTTTCACCTCCGATGGTTTCCTATCACTGGGCAGGACCAATCAGTAGATAGAACCTAGCCTTTTTCACTTTCTCATAACTCGTTATTTGGTGGGGCTTCTTGGGCGCAAGTCACCTTCTCATGCAATATTCCAAAATCTCTTCCTTCTGGTTAGTCCGTAATCTCCTCCTGAGGAACTGGGTTTTCCCATTTGGGCTTGTTGTGTAATCAGTGCTACCCAGTGTAGCACTGGTTGCGATGCGTTGAGGGGATGTTTCCTTTGAACATGCAGTATAGCACAGCAATCATGATGCCAAGAGGAAACAAGCTTCTGTCCCAACAACTTCTGAGGGAACTCAAACCTCTTGGGATGCTAATATCTTTTTTTCAGTTGGAGTGTAGAGGGTTTCTGACCATGGCTACAAAACCCTAATGGTCAGCCTCAGATTTCTCCTGATGTCCTTTGTCAGAGGCAAAAATAAACTAAAAATTTCTGGCCTTACCTACTTTGAGTTCTGGACTCAAAGACCGTCAGTGTTCTTGATCATGACTGAATTTCTTCATAGATCTCTACACTGTCTCTGAAGGTAGAACCATGGTATATGAACTACAGAAAAATATGCTGGCTTACTTTTCAACTCTATTGGTTCCTGACCTTTCATGAGCACTTAATTCCTCACGTGGTAGGAAACAATCACTCTGTAGAAGCCTGTGGACCATGAACGGTAATTGGATAAGAACTTCTGAAAGATTTACAAGCCTGCCAAGGATTGTGCTGGCTTAAAACTGTTTGATTCAGTGTGAAAAGATCTGAACAATTCTGACCTAAAGGTGTAAAGAGAGACCTTTCCTGTGAGAGTGTAATTTAGACCCTGTAATAAAAGTGTATTGAAAAGCACCACAAGGAAGAAAACAGACATAAATTTTAGAGCTTAATATTACATTACAGGACACTTTTCAGTGACATATCCTCATGTCTTGCAACACATCCCCTTTGCCTCAAACTGTTTTTAATTGTTTCTTCTAAGGGTTACGATGGTAGCTCATCCATAAAAGGATAATAAGAAAGCCATTTGTTTAATACGTCTGAGAGTGTGGACTTGCTTTCTCTCTCTGTATAGGGAAACATACACGAAGTAAGACCAGGTCTTTGAACAGTATCACAAGTAAGAAATAAGGGGAAGACTCACAAAGAAAATTAGGCAATTTATGCGCACAAGGTAGGTTCTCTAACTTCTTGTTTAATATCTAGGCTACCTTGAATACCCAGCGGTACTGAATATGCACCCAGTGGTAATATTCTCTGTGCTTATTCATTTCTATTCCTGTGCAGCTCTATAGGCTAGTGCAGTGCCCAAAACACTGTAGAAGACAGAAAGAGGATGCTTTCTCCACTCTTCTCACCTGCAAGGTGCAGCTGAGTCAGCCCATGGCTCAGATGAACGTGAAATAAGGCAATTTCCTCCTCTCGTCTAGAGCACAAGTCCTATGAGGAGCAGCTGAGGGAGCTGGGGTTGCTTAGCCTGTAGAAAAGGTGGCTCAGAAGGAACCTTATGGTTCTCCACAACTACCTGTTGAGGTGGGGTCAGTCTATTCTGCCAGGTAACAAGCGACAGGATGAGGAAATGGCCTCAAGCTGTGAGGATGAGGAAATGGCCTCAAGCTGTGCTAGGGGAGGTTTAGATTGGATATTAGGAAAAATTTCTTCACTGGAAGGGTTGTTGAGCATTGGAACAGGCTGCCTAGTGATGTGGTTGAGTCACAATCCCTGGAGGTATCTAAAAGATATGTAGATGTGGTATTTAGGGATGTGGTTTAGTGGTGGACTTAAAAGTGATCAGTTAATGGTTAGACTCAATGATCTTAGAGGCCTTTTCTGACCTCAGTTGCTCAGTGGTTCTGTTTTATGACTCAAAGCTTCCCGGTGGTAGAGCAGTAACAAACCATGCAAAAGTTTCGCCCAAAATTCTTACGTGGCACATAAGCATCAAGCCCTTCAAAGAGGCATTTTACTTATCTTTGATAACAAAAACTTTACAGATAAAATAACTTTAAAACCTTTGCAACAGAGCTGTATTGCACACAATGAGAAATACAATATAAATTGTCTCTGGAATTTCTTGGAAATATGCTCATGTAAACTGTTACAGCATTTGTCTGTATAGTAAAGATCTCTGCATTTCCACCGGCTCTTTATATACTATTTGAATAGTTTAAAAAGCAAATCACACGTAGTTGTCATCGGTTTTAATGAAGGGGACTAATTCTCTCTTTCCTTTGAGACTTGTGATTAAGTCGCTGCTGGACTTAAAGTGTATGTACAGGGCCAGTGTCTCTCAGAGCCGTGTGCACTGCTTTGCAGTGCCCAGACACACAATACCATTGCTTTCAATGAAGTCCTTCAACTTTTCTTCCACAGTTTTTTATTGACCTTCAGATAAGCTTTCCTGTCTTCCCTCATGCTTTCTGATTGCAGGCCTATCAGGTTTGTTACTCTTGTGTTCTACCTTTATGGTGTGTGCCCATGAGCAGAGATTTTTGGAGGGATGTGACATGAATATAGGAACGAGTAATAACTTTATTCAGACTCACAATTACTGAATTTTAAACTAAGATTTGCCCTTAGGCTCCTGTTTGAATTGCAGTGGTGTGAATAACATGCCTCTAGGACAGCCAAGAACAATCTCTATGTGGATACTGGAGGGGAGTGTATCCAGACATAATCACAGCATGGACCTGCAGCACCAGCTGAGGAGGTATTCTTGTGAGGAAAAGATCAAAGGGCAACTATGAGATAAAGGGAAGATCTCTGGGGCACTTCCAAATTGTAAAAAAAGCATCAGAGACTCCACCACAAACGAGAGCTAGAGGAGCACAGGGAGTGAGCCAGTGAATCTGCTTGAAGAGTATAGACTGAAATAATATATTTGCAAATTTAGAGTTTGAGATAAGGGGATGGGAATTTCACAGAGTACCTAATTTGCTGTTAGCTGAGGGATTTGGGGTTTTTTTGCTTGGTTGGTTGTTTTTTTGGGGGTGTGTGTTTGGTTTCCCCCCATGAAGCTGAGAAAGATAGACTTCATTCTGGCCAGATGTATGCTGATGTATACTTTAATTCCATTAAAAGCACCAAAGCTCCAGAGGTGCCAAAATATGGGAAAGCCAATTGGAATCTGACCACAGGGCTAAAAATTAGGAGTTAATTTTTTTCTTGAAATACATATAGCTTCTATCTATGTATCTACCTATAAATTCCTAAGCATAATTTTTTAAACTAGCTGTAGCTTTGTAAGTATGAAGGAAATTAGGATTAGCTCCATAATATCAGATCACCACCCTGTTTTCACATTCTGACAAAATTTAGACAAAATGGCATGTGGTAAGGATGACAGCTGAGCATAATTTTTTTTGATATTTCATTTTCTGTGGATAAGCCTTCAGAGTGAAAGATTACCACAGACAAATTAGAGAAACACTGTCATGAAAATAATTAAGAGTTTGACATTTTGCAGGTACTCTGTGACATGATGATTGCTGCTTTAGGAATATTTCAAAGTGCAATTAAATTGCATCTCTTACCAACAGACTATAAATCATTATCTGTAGTACAGTGGGGTATCTTCAGACCATACATTTTAGAGAATTTATTGTAGTTTATCATATTGGGTACCTTTAGGGAGTCTTAATCTTTAAATAATTGCAGTAACAGTTGGGAGGAGACCTGCATTAGATGTGCTCAATGAATCAGGTTATTGACACTCTAAATCAAAGGAATTATCTTGTACTGTTTTCACAATACTTGGGTATATTTGTGGTGGGAAAAATACATTCTATACAATATTATGCAAGATAGTATTTATTTATCATCTTTGCTTTCTTAATTATCTTTTTATCACCTTTGCTTTCTTATACATTTTTCTACGGTAAAGTAAACTATGTATTAGGACATCAAAGCTAAACATTTTATGCTCCATGAATCACAAAAATAGATTGCTGTCATGCAAGCATGCATCTCCTCTTCCTAATGGAAGATTTCCTCAATAAACACTATTTACCCTTATGCTCCCTTTGCACTATTATGCTCTGCTCTATCCCATTTTAAACAATATAGAAAAAAATCTATCTTTGAACACAAATCTTATCTAATCATTGTCTTTTCAAAATTATGTTGAATGTTACCACTCGACTCAATTATCTATGGAGAATTGCAGACAGTGGAAAACCCCATTGAGAATATAATGAGGAGAAGTGCTAAGGCTGCTCTAAAAAGAAACATGGCAGATGGAAAAGGGAAAAAGACAGCAGAGTGACTGGTTGACAACCAATTTCTCTGCAGTCTCACTGTTGTGCATAACAGAGACTGGAGTAGGAAGGCCTGAGTCATGCCTACCATGTTGAACAACTCCCACCCAGACACTCCCGTATTCTCTTCAGTGGGGCAGTGGAAGAAAATGGGACAAGAAAGCTCATGGGTCAAGATAAAGATAGGGAGAACATTTGCCAATTACTATTGTGGGCAAAAAATTATTTATTCCTAATTAGAATACATTCAGGGAGTGACAAACAAAGACAAACATTAAACCAACAATTTTCATCCACCGTGTCTTCCCAAGCTCAACTTCATCTCAGACTTCTCCCTTTCTTCCAGAGAAAATCAGGAGGGTTGGCAAATGGGGGGTGTGGTGCTCCTCCTCCTTCATCACACTTTTTCTCTGTTCCTGTGTGAGATTTCCTCATGGTCTATAGCTTCCTTCAGGGATATCCATCCATCTGCTCCAGAATGAGATCCTCAGCTGGCTGCAAAGAAATACCTGCTCCAGCAAGGGTCCTTCATGGGCTGCAGGGGAGTTTCTGCTCCTGTGCCTGCAGCACCTTCTCCTTCTTCTGCGTTTTTGCTCTTTCTTAAATATATCATCACAGAGGCACCACAGGCTTGGCTGATGAGCTCAACAGTGTCGTGTGGTGGGTCCATTTTGCAGCCAGTTGTTCTGGCATTGGTCAGTCCCTGCTCTCATTTCACAGAGGCCAACCCTGCAGCCCCCCACTGCCAAAACCTTGACACCTACACGTAAAGTAACTACATATGCACTCTTCATTCCCTTTGCTTGTGTAAAAACCTGGCAAATACCTCAAAATTTTGCAGAAGAGGTAAAAATCACATTATACTATAATATTTGTAAATAAAAAACTTCTTAGAGTTTTGTTATAGGGATGATCTGGGATTTTTATTAGATTTTCTTCTCTTCTGTATTTCTAGTTGAAGTGCAACTGTAACCAATCCAATATTGTCCCCTGATGAGCAGAAAACAACTGGAAGAGTACAGAGAAGGCAAGAAGCACTGAAAGATTCAGAGGATTAACTTAATTTAGGACTAGTGTGCAGAGAGCAGCTTGCTAAGCAAAAAAAGAGATGTTAACATTTTACTCATTTTCAGAATTGTTTTAATAGATATAAAACCCACACACGGATAAATAGAACAAGTCAAGTGAAGTTTTCATACCATGCCCTTGGAAAGCAGTCAGCTTGCATCCATCACAGAGGTACCACACCTCATGGCTGGAGGATACATGGCCTGGTCCTTAACTGTTTTTCTGTCATTCTGTACCTCCAGCACACTGATGTAATTTCTCATCTTCCCTCTGTGGCAACATCTGACCACACAGGCATTTGACACAGGATAATAATTTGAACAGTGTAGGAATCTACAAATTGGGATGGGGAAATCAGTCATTGCCCAGGATCACAAGGAAGATGTTTGTGTTTTGGGGAAAAATTAGCAAAGCCATTTAAAACTTGATTGTTTGATGTTTCTGGGTAGTCACTTCGGTTCAGTTGTCATAAATTGCCCAAGAAGACCAGATGCTGATATGTATAGATGACCTATCAATCTCAAAGTCCTCTAAAAATGTCCTTTAAAGAGAGCCGGGAAATATCAGGAAACTTTGCCAGATAAAATACTGAATTGTTCAGATGAAGCGGAAGGAAGCACCTTAGGAAATTATAAGATTAAAGGGATTTAAATGCTTTGCTATCACTTTAATCATACTTCCTAGACTTCTTTTAGGACTTGCATGTTTGTACCTAAAATTTTAGCCTCGTTGTCATTACCTTATTTTTTCTTCTTTTTTTTTGTCTTTGCAATTGTTCCTGAGGTTTCAATATTAATGGATTCTGTAGTTCTGTCAAAGAAAATAGTATATTCACACACAGTCATATGTGTGCCATTACAGATCCAAACTCTGATGACTGCTCATCTTAAGAAAGCACAGAGAGCCCTGTATTTTGCCATTTCCCAAAGACTGATCTTTTTCTTGTTCATTTCCAGCAGACTCTACTAACTGAAAAATGTGCTTATTAAATACTCTCTCTCAGGTTATGACTTTCTTAGTAATTATTAATGCTACACCAAAGCACAGAACAGGAATTGTAGTCATGACTGGGGAATGCTTTTAAAATGTACCTTTGTCTTCCTGTATATTTCAAAGTGTGGAGATTGCATTATTGTCTCCTTCTTCGGCACAGCCTCTAACTATAACAGTTAAGTAGAAGTTTCTTTTCTAATTTTCCTACTTGCAACTGTTATTCAACTAATGAGTTTCAGACACTTCTAGATCTTTGCATTTATTTTCTTCATGTATTTGCACCCAGTATTTTCCCTTATGGCCTGAAAAATTCTCTCATCTTAACAAAAGTAAGTCTGCAGCTGTGAGATTGTACTACCTCTGCAGAAGTATGGATTACTCCCAATATTGATGTGTTTTGCCACACTCACTTTTTCACAATCATGGGAGATTCACAACTAGGAGTTCTATATATTCAACCAGACCTTTATTACATGTGGCTCCTGGTTATATGCCCTTCTTCCAGTTAAATCATTATAACTTCCTATAAGTACTGATCTAATTCAGGAGGTTTCTAATTGTGAATTTGCTTACATTTGCATTTGATGAGGGAAGAGGCATTAGAGTTATTCTCTCTGTTAGCTAATGTTTACTAAAGTATTCTCTAGAAAGAAAAACCAAAACACAATACTAAAGTATTCTCTAGAAACAAAAAAACAAGAAACAAAAGTATTTCTGTAGAAACAAAAATAGTTAAAAGTAGACAATGATGATATGGCCTTTTAGGACATCCTTGTTATTCTGCAGCATGAAGTGTGACACAGTGTATAGAGGGTAGGCGTAAGGCAGATGTGAGTTCAGTGACAGTGCAAGGTTATTCTGAGACGATTACAAAAAACTGACATCAACGAGGCTGGCATGACACCCAAAGAGGATGGGTTTATAAAGTTACAGCTAATATGGACTTCAGGACTGGAGCTGACCCACCTCTTCACTGAAAACTGAGAAGAATAACTGCAGATCTGCTCAGAGCTCAGGCAGCACTGCCTTAGCAAAATGCTGTGTGTGGATAGGTTATAACCTGCCACAGTGGATATATCTGTGGATATACTGATGACATTGTGATGTGACTGTTCCCTGGCCCTCCGCTCCCTAGAGTCTGTAAAGCAGCAGCTCTTTAAGATACACTAAGGACTTTTTGCTGTTTTGGATTTCTGGTGAACGTGTCTGGAAATATTTTGTACTTGTACAGGGTTTGACTCACAACATCTAAGAGTATTCTTCTTACCAAAGGAAAGAAAAGCTGCGATCAAAACAATTCTGACCTCTGTGCCATACATGTCTCAAATGTATCCTGATAAGAAGAATCCTAGAAATGATAAATTCCAAGGCTAGCTAGCCTGACCTCTTGCACAGAGCAGGTCATAAGATTTTGTTCTGCAACTCTTTCAAAAATTGTAAAATTACATTAGTGCTGAACTCCTACGTGAAAGTTTAAATCTTTTGAATTCACTGTCACAATTATGCATTTTCCAGGTGTAGTTAGCACTATTGACAGGGAAGGAGAGGATGTTAACTCAGACCACAGGATGCAATAGGGCTGAGTTAGGAGTGGGGAATAACTTTAGTGTTTAACATGAAGAGTAGCAAAGCAAAAGAATGTTATTTTGCTGATATCTGATTTTGCATTTTTTTTTTTGTTTCTATCTAGCACTCATTGTATGTAATTTAAAAATTTTTCACTGCTGTCCTGAACAGGTCAGTTGCTTTGATGGAACTACTATTCTCAAATGCTTTCTTTTATAAAATTGAAAGGCTTTTTCTTTCTTTTTTATCATATTGATCCTGTTGCCTCATTCTGTTCTGAATAATACATGCAAATGGATTCTGAACCAGTATAAATACATGAATACATAGAGTGCTTTCTTTTCTTAAATATAAAAAAAAAAGTCCAGATTTATTTAATGGGCAGCTCATTTCTCAGTACAGGCCAAAAGCAAGCAGGAATGAAATATGAATATGTTAAACCATGTCGGAGAAAGGAATGACTTAGAAGTAAGTTAAATTGTAGGCAAAGAGACTTTGAATCTTCTAAGGTTTTGCACTATCCACTTTCAAGACCTTAAAATTAAAACTGTAGAAAGTATCAATCAAGTTTCAACTACTTTTCTCAAAAGAAGTTCTCCTTCATTGAACACATTTGATAAATTCCTTTATCATTGGTGGAACACGGAGGCATACACAAACTGTTTTTTAATTGAGTCTATTTAATTAAGATTTTAATCCTAATGTTATATAACAATAATACAGGTCATTTATCAGCTACTATTGAAAACTTGATTATATTCTTAGCTGTCTCAATCAATATTATTTCAGGAAATTGGAAAGGAGTCACAAGCCAATTCAAAAATGCACATTGTTCTTATTATACTGCTGAATGAAAAATCTGCTGGCCTGAAGGTCAAATTTATCTTCGAGACCGTTTTCCATAAAAATTTTTTCATTTCTTACTGTCTTCTCTTTGGTTATCTCTAAATCCAGCAGGTTGTGTACTTGTAGTTACACTTCTACAACTGTAAATACTTAAACACCTGATGCTATTGAAGTACAAAATTAATAAATAAACTGAGTGATTTAGGACTTTGTTACTGATGACAGTTTGGGAGTATTTTAGATCTGTGTCAGTTTTATTGCAAATTTCTGCCCTATTAACATTACTAAGTAGGTCACAATGCATGTGCATGCAGATGCATACACATCCTTTTTAATCTCCCTTCAGAATTCTTTTAATTTTTACTTGTTAACATGAAAATGAACTCTAAAACCAGATTTTTTTTAATATTTCCTGTGAGGAAGAAAAACAGTGCAAAACTGATATAATTGACATACATCTCTTAAAGTAAAAGCAGAAAAAGTATGAAGCAGGAGTAAGCAAAACGACACTTGTTACACTACTATAAAATTGGTCTAATTCTGTGCCTTTGAGAGAACAGAGTTTCTTTATATTTCTTTGAAATCACTGAAGAATATTTTAAAGAAAAATATTTTTCCTTTATAGTTTCCTTACTAGAGACATTTACTTCTCATATATTATCTTGCATAATGGGATTATTAGTTGCAGCTCTCTACTTTCAGAGTTTGGCATCATAAAGAATTACTAAATGGAGCAGAAAGTCTAAACCTCTTCAATAGAGCAAATCAGCTTTAATACTCAATTCTCTTTCCAATGAAATTCATTATGCAAGTCACAACTACAAGTGCTTCACAGGAAAAAGAAAAAAGATGTGGGTATTCTCATGCCTCCTTTCCTGGATTCTATGAGTAAGTTCTCTCTTTCTGTCCTACTGTTGCAACTACCTTGTTTTTAGTTCTAGCCCCCAATATATCTTTGTCTTCAGAACACATCAAATCTACAGTTAAAAGTAAGGAGTTTTTTTCTTGCTCTTACCATATTTCTCCTTGCCATCTCTTCGAATATTTGACTCTCTTTTTAGCTATCCATAGGCATCTACATCCTTTATTAGATCTAAATATATGCACTTCTGAAAACTGAAGATAGAAGCCTGTAGTTGATAAAGACACTGAGATGCTTTATTTTTAGAAACTTCTGGCTATCTGGTAACAATACTATGGAAAGATATAAAGGAGCTCAGATCAAGAAGCAGTATAGTGACATTGCTGCAACAGTTTGGGCAGGGTGACCAACACTGTGAAGTGTGTTGTGTAAATCCAAATGGGGAAAAACATACCCAGAGTATTTCCAGTGCTCGGTGTAGTTAAGCATGGAAATGTGCTGAATTGCTGCAAGCAGTTATCTGCCATTGGAAGGGTCAGAGATATGCATGTCTGTAAGCATGCATGGGGAAAATCAGATTCTGAAGATGATTTTAGCAGGGTTCATTATATTGAGAAGGAAGACATACAAGTTACTCAACAGAAAATATTAAAGAGGAGAACAGTTTCCTCAGGCTTTTCCTCAATGAAGCAGCACAATGGGATTTAAGATGGCCATGTCTGAAGTTCAGAAAATTGCTTTTCAGCCTTTATTTTGACTGATTTGGAACAGGTTCTTGAATTCCAACTCCAGCCTTCTAAAACTGCTCTCTATTTGCCAGGCAATGGGGTGTTTTGGGGCAGCTTATTCCTACTGCAGCTCCTTGGATGAATTTATTCCACTTCATACAAAATATGTGGTATCTGGGGGATACGATTCAAACTCTTCTGTGTTTCAGCTGATCTTTGTCAACTCAAGAGCAGACTACAAAACTGCAAAATCAGGGGTTTTTTTCCTTTTTGTTTTTCTTTTTGTATGACTTTTCCCCCACTACTTTCAGAAAGGAATTTCTGCCTTAAAATATGCTGTATTTGCAGGCTGAGGGTGTTCTACATTTCCTCAGGTGTAGCTGAGAATTAACCCTCTGAATGCTATCATTGGATGACATAGTCCCAGCTGTCTTCCCTGGCTGCATTTTGGCAGAAGCTCAGTGCAATGGAAAGGGTCTCGCTGTCTGTGGCCAGTGATTATTGAGTCAAAAATTGACTCCTGGCCTTACAAGATGGGTAATGCTGATTGCCTCCAGGCCAGCGAGGGCTAGCCCTCTATGTTTCAGATTCATCCTTAAGGGAATGAATTGGGATGGTACAAAACATGTCCAGCGAGTAAACGCAGGTACAGTTTCTATGCTCAAGGGCTCAGTGCTTGAGCTGGCTCTCTCGTCCTTGTGTGCCATGTAGCACAGATGTGCCCACAGTGCCTCTCTCTGTGTGCCTCCCAGCTGCTTGAGGAAGAGCAGGTAGGATGGTGTGTTGTTTATAACTCCCTGTAGGACACAGCTGTGAAGTACTCCTGATGGCCCTGAACAGGATGTTGCCTGGGGATTTGTGGGCATGTCTGGAAGCAGAAGCTCAGCTGCCAGCCTACCTGCTTTGCAGAAGCTGTTTGCATAAGTAATGCAGGAGCCCTGAGGATGCCTGGCAGCTGAGGCAAGCTCCTGAGGACCTACTTTTCTGACCTAGGCAACTACTGATACATAAATGGCACTTAGGTGGTTTTATGAGCCCCGGCAAACATTTCAAGTTACTGAGGTCTGAGGCTGGTACGGTTTTCAGAGAACCTTAAATGGCATTTAAGCCAATACTAAGAAATCCCAAGAGCTGCCAAAATATTTTGAATATAAGCTACCTTGGATTCTTTTTAAAATGTCATCTTAGTGTGAATTGTTTTTAGCAACAAAGAAATAATTTTATGAACCTATTGTAAATCAAACATATTTGTTTGTAAGAGTAAAAACTCTGAGGAAAAAATGTTTTTCTGCTTCATACACAACTCCAAGGCTGAAATGGGTGCAAGGTATCCATTTGAGTCTAATTACCCAACTAGGTTGAGCACAGCCAGTCCAACAAATACCCAGCTGTAGTTTTTAATTGCCTTAAATGAGCTCCTAAATAACTATGTGGAGTTAAACCACAGCACAGAAAACACAATATAAGTGCATAGAAACTCTGAACACCCAGGGCTCTAGAGTGCTCAATTAAACTTTCCTTGATTATTCAATACAACAGAAGTGTGCAAATTAAAGGCTTTCATGCTACAGCAGGCTATGACCTCATTCTCAAGTTTCAATATTGCAATGTAACTTAATTAAGATATTCCCCGAACAAAGCATAACCCTAGAGGTAAGTTTTATTCCAAATACCTCATATAGGTATCTCTCCTGCTGGTAAGCGAATGGCTCTTGGTGAAGCAAAATAAATATTGTTCTGGCATAGACTCACTTTTTTTGTATACACTGAGAACAGAGAAAGGAACAGTATGAAATCATTAAAACATTTAACTCACCATGCTGAAATACAGTTGCTAAAAGGCCTCATTCTCATTGCATTCAGACTGTAAAGTGCCTTAAAATAGTTTGTGAAGAACCCACACTAATTCATGATTTTATGATAGATACTCAGTTTGAATAGGAACAAATTGTATGGAAACTTGCAAGTGTAAAAATTTTGGCCCTTTTAGGTCAGTGGTACAAAACCAGTAAAATCGATATTCAGTAGAAAGAACAGCTTCATCTCAGGATGTTTGTTGGTTCATATGGTGTCATGAAATGTGGAGGTTTTTAATAACTGTGAAGTACATTAGAGTCACTGCACAAAAGGCCTTTTAAATTCAATGAGGTATTAATTATATGGACAGAATGCCAAACACATGGGAAATGGTCATGTAAATATGTTGGGTTTGTCCTTTATACTTAGTTTAGAACCACTAAAATGTATTAATCACTCTTTTTAAATTGCCCTATTAAAATGGAAATCTTAGACAACAGATTAATTTCATCTCGGTACCAAGTTACTTTTCACACCAAAAATCTTTTTATACAGTTGGAACAATTTGTGCCCTTCTAAATGTTTAAATTAAGTGCCAAATTACATTGCTAATAATGATGTAAACAGTATACTGTTGCTTTGCTTTGAACAGCTTTTTTCTCCAAATAGTTATTAGTGAATTCAATTACTGAAAGCAAAAATACATCTTAATTTTATTATGCAGTTTGTTTGACCACATTCATCTAAGCAGACTGAGAAAGCCATGTCACTTTATAGTTTTTCAGTTATTAGACAAGTTTTTCTGTTGCTTTATATTATTCACTCTTTTCTTTGACATTTCCCTGTCTTCCATTACTTATCCTTGTCTTTTATCTTCCATTCAAAAGGCAGCATTAGAAGCTGATGTTTTGATACCATTTTTTGACTGCACATCAGTCGGTTCTGGTTTTTTTCAGAATGAAACTTTCAATCCCATTTCAGGAAATTAAAAAACAAGAGTTCAACACTGACACAAGAATAATTTCCTTTGTCCCAATATTTTCTTCATGTGGTGTATAAGACTTAATCATCCCTGAGGCATCTAAAAGCTATGCTTTGTAATCTCTGAATTTTAGGCGCATAAAAACTGTATTAGGTCTTAGTAACAACACTGAAGACAGAGACTCAATATAGGTATTTTACTTCTGAACATGTATGTGTAGTATATTTTCTAAAAAGATTAGTATTTTTCCCCTCAAATTAGTTCATGTGCAATAACTTCCAACTGCATAAAAATAAATAAATGACAGATTGAGATACAGTTTTCTGATAATTCTTTTAAAATTTTGAACAACATTGTGAACAATGTGAAAATTATGCACTTTTGGCAATGCCAGCTCATAGCAAACTCAATAAATCATTGTTATGGTCCTACCTGGAACACTTTGGAACAACCAATAGACTCAACAGCTGATGTCTGTACTTTCTCACTTAATACTTGGATGTTAGATCATGTTATCACAGAACAGCAGAGGCCTTTTCTCAGTCTGTGCAATCCTGCCAGTCAGTTCACATGCTTTTTAAAAGCCGACTAGGCAGTGACACTGAAGGCAGAGGAGAATTAGATCAGGAAAAGGGGGGGAAAAAAAGGAGATAAATTTGCATCAGGTACAGATGAGGTGGAGGTAAATATTTTATTTCATGTGTATTTTTCATCATTATATTTCACATATTTTTTAAAGTGGGTTTTGACATATCTCTCTGATCTATAATAAATTATCTACAGTACAACTTCTGGATAGAGACATAAATCTACACAAGTGGGAAATCTTTCTCTTCAGCTTGCTGTCAGATCCTTTGGTGGTAGGGTATTCAATCAAGAATATAAAAATGCCTCTTCACTCAAGCTGTGTGTAAAATGACATTTGCAAAAATAAAAAGTTAAACCTAAAAAACTAACCTTATATCTGTTGTATTTTTGTATGTATATAATGCCAGCATTGGTTCTCAGACAATCTCTCTCAAACTACCCTGACAAAAATGTGAATCATACTTATGAATTTAGTGTTAGGAAATGCTAGAGTGCAAATATAATTCTTCTAAATGTTTCACCAATTGGAAAATAAATAATGTAAAATACATGGTCATTAAATGTCCTCTGGAAAGAGAGAGTAATGTTAAGTGAGATATTGTATCATTAGGACTTGCTAGGATCAGAAACAATGAGGGAGGAAAGCACATTCATTACGTCAACAGATGATTCTCCAGAAGAATTTTTTGTTTGTTTCCTCCACCGTCTGATGGTTTTTTTAGAAATTGTAGTTGAGAAACATTATTTAATGTTCAGTAAGTCTGGCAAATAACTATGCAATAGCCACCAAACTGATATTTAAAACCAGTGCACAATTATTTTTATTGTGCAATTTTATGGTATTATGAAACTGGTAATGAAAGTATTATCACTAGCTTCCAATTTTTTAATGAGTTAGCAGTAGTGTAATATTTTCAGGGAAGCAAGTGAAAATCAAGCATTCTTTGTTAAAATAGAACTAATATGGAAGTACTATTAAGGAACATCTGTTCTCTTACCATTTTCAGCTGCCCCAGTTACAACGATCATCCTTTTTAATTGCTAAACACCTGTCTTTTATTATATTTGATAGCAATTCTAAATTTCATTTAATTTCCAGTCTCTTATCTGCTTTTGAAAATGTTTTACTTCTATAATGCCCATTTACATGGTTTATTACCTCAATTCTTCTACTTAATCTTGAGAACCCTAAAAATGATTATGGGATTAATTGTGCAGGGAAGTAATATTTCTCCCTTTTAGTATAAACCAGATACCTGCTCTCCAGTCTCTGTGGGAAAAAGAAAAAAAGAAAAAAGAAAAAAGGAAAAAGGAAGACAAAGAAAAGGAAAAAGGAAAACAAAGAAAAGGAAAAGGAAAGGAAAGGAAAGAAAAGAGAAAAGAAAAAAGGGTGTCCTGAGAATTAATAGTTTCCAGTGCCAAACATAGATTAGGATGAAGATATAGTCCTGCTTCTCAAACTACTGTCACTGCTACTTATTTTTGAACTCATTTAATGTCTGAGCATTGCAAATACAAGCAAGAAATAAAATTGAGCTGAGGTGACCCTTTCTTTCAATAAAGAGGAACAGGGTAATAGTATATGTAACACCTTGTTCTCACTTGCTCTTAGCATCTTATTCCCACTTTCTCTCATGTACTAACCCATGAAGTGATTTTTGGGTTCTGTGTCAAAACCCATGACACAGGACACAAATTTGGTATTCCAAATGAGGTTTTTTGACAAGACTCTTCTCTACTGTAAATAACTGCTCTTTGGTATGTGTTAAAAAAAAAGAAGCTGATGAGTTACTTCCTCAAAACAACCAATATTTAGATCTTCCTTACTCATACATGGGACCAGGATCATGGAAAGTGTCTTACTGAGTGGCATAGCCATTATTAGAATCATAGAATAGTCTGAATTGGAAGAGGACCTTTCAAATGCCATCTAGTCCAGCCACTCTTGTTCTTGATGAACCCATGCTGTCTGTCTGGAATCACCTCCCTGTTCTCCATTTGCTTTAGCACAGCTTCTGGGAGGATCTGCTACAAGATCTTCCCAGACACAGAGGTGAGGCTGACAGGTCAGTAGCTCCCAAGGTGCTCCTTTCTACCCTTTTTAAATACGGGTACAAATCTGGCCTATTCCAGATACCTGACACAGGAAATCTTTCAGCAGGTACAGTGTGTCTAAGGGAAAAAGTTTTTCTTCAAATCTCATTAGTATTATATGCCCTGAAGAATGAAAATTAGTTTCTATTTTATAACTCTTGTTGTTTTTTGTTTTTTTTTTTTTTAATGGAGTTTGGTACTGTAACAAGATTGTCTTCATGGGGTGTGCATACATCCATATATTTATGTATGGGAGAAGACTGCAGAAACAGAAGTAGCAGGGGTTTTTGTTTTGCATCAGTAGCCATGCAATGATTAAATGTGAAGATCTGCACATCAAAAATTTGAAGAAAAATACTGTGTTCGGACCTAAAATTTTGTTACCTAAAAAAGCTTAAATATTAATATCTCTATTCAGGTGAAAGACTGTTGCATCTCCCATTATCATTTTCATGACTGTTGAAATTTAAGGCATACAACAAGAAAGGCTCACTGGCTACAATTGCAAGCATGCTGCTTTTAGTGCTGTGTGTCTTCTATGTTCTTATTGATACCTCTGACATTCATGCAAGTTAACAGCCTGCATAATATGATTGTGCATTTCTGTAGTTGTTTGCATTTTTAGATCTCAAAGTGTTTTATCAAAGGATGGCAGAATTTTCATATTATGCATGCTAAAAGTAAGCTAAAGGAATGTTAGCATTTTGCTCTCTCAGCTAAGGCAAGTGGAAAAACTGGCAGAAGAGTTGCCTCTCTAAGCTGAATCATTTGCAGTTCTCATTGCAATTATGAGTCTTCCAGTGCCAGCTCTAGGCATAAACATAGAAAACACTGGCTGAGAGCAGCAAATTCTAGGAATGGCCTGGGTGAGCATATGTCAAGATACCTGGACACACATCTGTGCCACCCCTCAATGGACACTTTAGAGCTGCACCCGTGGTTATAAGCCATGAAAACCACAGATCATATAGGGCCCTGCCCCTGGACCTGTAGCACACAAAGCTGCTCAGGTGTAGCCACAGAGTTACAGTGAAATCAGGAGTCCACCTACTTCAGTTCAGTATCATGACTGAATTTATTGATATTCTACTTCTCTAAATTTCCAAATGAATATACAGAGTGTTCGTGCCTTTTCTACCACTGACAATCTGTTTTTGAGCTCTACATTTTCTTCATTGCTGCTGTTATTTTTGTTCAGTTACAGACTTAATCAAGCCCAAACCCAAAAGCTGAGCTTCATTAATTGAAAGTTCAGTCTCAGTGTTTCCAATAAAAAGCTTGACATCAACTCTAATGACCTTCAGAAGTGTTTAATTCCTTCCAGAGGTACATTTTTCCTCTTTTTCTGTCTTTCTGTTTCAGATGTTAATGGCAGTTTCATTACTAATAACAAGGAAATCGGAAGTCTTTAATGTGTTGGTTATGCAAGGCAGTTTGAGATT
Organism: Edolisoma coerulescens; assembly: GCA_013397115.1. Lineage (NCBI taxonomy): Eukaryota > Metazoa > Chordata > Aves > Passeriformes > Campephagidae > Edolisoma > Edolisoma coerulescens. Next base: position 642,344 of record VWZW01005638.1, read on the forward strand.
TTTATCACAGCTAACATTGGCAAATCTTAGCTCTAATAGCCTGTGGGTGCCTCTGAAAATACTTTGATTTGTTTGTTTCTCTTTTTGTGGCTTTTACTGTTATCTAACTGCCAGTGGTCTGAGTGAGAGTTCTCCTCAGATAAAGATTGCTAGAGCCAGATTACTTATTATCTTTATCATTCTGCTTCTCTAAAACAGAGTGACAAATTCAGATGTTCAGATGTTTTCACTTTTTTAGATATTACAAGGTGATTACTATGTGGTTCAACACTTTAGTTTGCCAAGTGCTTACTCATTTGAACATACTAATGAACTTGCAAGGAATACTAAATTGGTCTGTTACGATGAACAAGGTGCTCAATAAGCCTCCAACATACTACTATGTCAGTCATCTTACTTTGTGGGACGTGGGGTTTTGTTCTGAAAAACTTAATTGACCACCTTCAGAAATGCCTAAATACATAAGTAGGTATGTTTAGTTACCTTAAAATTGTCAGGAAATCATATTAGATTTTTTGATAATTGCTATCAACCTAGTTCTATTTAATTAAGAACTTGTGGAATTTTAGATGTGATTCTTTCCAGGAAGAAGAGGAGGGGAAGGGTGAGAGGGGGAATTAGGAGGAGAGATGAGTAGGAGGTGGGAAATGGAATAACAAAAAATTCCTCTTGATACATTTTCTCACTCCTACTTCTGACTAATACAGTTTGGCTTTGAAAAAGTATACTTTGAAAAAGTGCACAATGTTAACTGTGATTAATGCTCACCAGTAGGTCTAGCTAACTTTTTTGGGACTGAAAAAATGGAGAAATCTAGCGAAAAATTGATGCTGTTGATAAATGTACCTGTGACTCAGAAGTGTGCTATAACAGGTTGACTTAAGATAATTGAGAAATTAATTTTACCCTCTGCTGTGTTCTAAGTAAAAAGGCTTCCAAAAGCTTGCTACCTGCTGTCTTTTAATATAGTAATTATGTCTGGGCAGGTTTTTTTCTGCTGTTAATCTGTGCCTTCAAAAGCCTGATGCCAATATGTAAATACTACATTTTCAAACTGGGTGTCAAATAATTTAACCATTTCACCTGGGGAAAGACTGTGAAAGGTAGTACTCATTTCAGCAGATAAGAATATTGTGTCTGTTCTTACACAATCAGGTAGCAGCTAACTAAAGGTGACTTCTTCCTAACCTTAGAGTTGACCCTGCATTTCTCCCGGTTGCACATGATTTTCCATTCCTCAAGGTTGTGGCACAAATGTTTTCAGAAGGAAGAGGAGGAGATTGTGGCACAAATGTTTTCAGAAGGAAGAGGAGGATGAATGCTGGTGCCAATAAACTGTCTCTCTTATGTTATGAAGAAATAGTATAATTTTTTCTATGAAATATTTAAATGTATATTGGTGTAGGGTCTCTAGTTTAGCCTGATAGCACAAGATTGTGACAAGCTCACTGCTAACTTTCCACTGATTGAAAAGCTTCAGGCATGCACAACATAGCATGGGAGCCTCACACTGGATAGATCTCTAGCCATCAAGTTCATAGAGGCAACTACGGTGAAGTTGGGTGGTTTTTTTGTTCTTTTTTCAACCAAACCCTGTAGGTTGTTGTGGACAACATGGACAATGAAAACAGTGGCACGTATTATATTGTCAGAGTTTTAAGCATCATTGGACTGAAAATATCCTCTTATGTATAATATGACCTTCATGCAGCTTAAAATCATTGTCATGATTTTGATTTAATCAAATTGTATTGGGTTTGCATGGCCTAGTTTTTGGTAGTGGGAGGGCTCCTGTGAGAAGCCGCCAGAAGCTTCCTCAGTGTCTAGCAGAGCCAGTCCCTGGTGGCTCCAAAGATGGACGTGCCTCTGGCCAAGGCTGGGCAAATTAGAAATGGTGGTAATGCCTCTGTGATAACAAGTTTAAGAAGAAATCAGAACGGAAAGTGAGGGCACAGTTGTAATTGCAGCCAGAGAAGAGCGGAGTGAGAGCATGTGAGAGGAACAGCTCTGCAGACACCAAGGTCAGTGCAGAAGGAGGGGCAGGAGGTGCTCCAGGCATCAGAGCTGAGATTCCCCTGCAGTCTGCTGTGCAGACCATGGTGAAGCAGCTGTGTCCCCGCAGCCCATGGAGGTCCACAGGGATGTAGAGATCTGCCTGCAGCCTGTGGAGGTGCCCATGCTGAAGCTGATGGATGCCTAGAGGAGGCTGTGAGCTGTGGGAGACACATGGAGAGAGAGAGGTCCTGCTCCCATGCTGGAGCAGCCTTTCCTTGGAGGACTGCACCCAGTGGAAGAGTGACCCATGCTACATCAATTTTGGGACAACTGTTGCCCATGGGATGGACCCATGTTCAGCAGGTTGCAGGGCGCTGCTGCTCGTGAGATGGAGCCACGTCAGAGAAGTTAATGGAGAACTGTCTCCTGTGGGAGGGACCCTGTGGTGGAGCAGGGGAATGACTCCTCTCCCTGAGCAGCAGGAGAAGCCTCGGGTGATGAACTGACCCCCATTCTCTGTCTCCCTGCACCTCTGGGGTAGGAAATAGAGCTGGGAAGGAGGCAGGGGTGGGGGAAAGGTGTTTTTAAGGCCTTATTTTACTTCTCATTATTCTGCTCTGATTTTGTTGGTAAGAAATTCCCTTCATATCTCTAAGCTGAGGCTGCTTTGCCCATGATGGCATTTGATGAGAGAGCTCTCCCGGTCTTTATCTCAACCCATGAACCCTTTGTTAAATTTTCTCTCCTCTGCCTGGCTGCAGAGGGGAGTCAGTGAGCGGCTTTTGTGGGTGCCTGTCTTCTGGCCAGCATCAACCCACAACACAAATTTATAGTGTTTAAAACAGCAAGAAAAAGGATGCCTTAAGGTCACTAGAAAATGGGATTTGGAATCCATTGCAACTGTTCTCCTTATCCAAACGGTGTATCCCCATCAATGTCATATACCAAACAATATAACATCTTCTGATCCAGAAGATGTAGTGGAGATCCTGCAGTTCTGCACGTGTAGTACATCTGGTAGCCTTCCAGGCTCTGCTCCACTGGCAGGACTGTGAATGGTGTACTCAGGTATGCAGCGACTTCTCTTCAAGGACAAACAGTGGGCTTCTCCTCAGGTTGTGAGCTAAAATGAAAACTAGCATTTATTGGTCACGTCTGGGTTGACCTCAGCACTGGAATTTCATTATTCTTTGATCCCTTTTTTAACATTCTTTTAAGTTTTAAGAAATACATGGTGAAGCTATGCATTGTATTGTAAGAGCAAGTAGTGGTCCCAGTTGACAATAGCTCATTTATATATTACAAGAAAGAGTGGGGAAAGACTGAACTAAAACCCAATCTTTTTGCCTAGATGCTTTATATCTTGAGATCCAATAAAGTCATCTAGAAAATCATAGAATGCTGTTTCTCTGATCTTTTTCAATCCTATTCAGTACTTGCCTATTCTTAAGAAAAAATTAGTAGTCCTATTTACACAAGGATAATGTGCTGAAACAAATATATGAAAAGCTGTGGGTAGTCTTTCATTTAAATGCCACCAACATTTTCTTAAAGCTCCAAATAGTCTTTCTTCTCATCTTTGGAAAGCTTTATAAAGTGTATAACTAACTTCAGAAGTTTCAGATTGAATTGCCCTATAGGGATAATGATAACTTTCAAATCTCAGAGTGGCCCTCTCCAAAAATCAGCTCTTTACCATTATTGTGACATTTCTATTTTATTGTACCAACTCCTTTCTGACTTATTCTTTGGAGACTCTGTGAAATGGTTGCATTAGAAATGAACAAAATCAAACCCCAGAAATACAATACCAAATCCCTGAAAGCACTTGTATAATATGAAAAATGAGTTATTAAGTAAAGATACAGTAAAGCCAGTTATTGCTTGATGGAGTGTAATTCAGTAGAAGGGAAATAAAATTATATGTGAATTATGATTTACAAAATGTTTCCTTTTATTTTACATGTGAATTATAGTTTCAGAGTAGGAAATTATAGAGTTTGATAAGGAAAAGATTTAACAAATAATTAAATATATTATGAATCTGTTTTGAATAAAAGTTGGATGCTCTCTCTCTTCAGTTGCTTTAAATACATGTTATATTACTCTTTTCTATCAGGAATGCACTGTATAGGTCCATAGAGACTTCTTTGATCCTCTGTTTGGGAAACGGATGCCACATGGAATTTTTGTTATTTCTTTGCTGTTGAAGTAGTATTTTTGCAGCAATGTTTAGTTGAAGAAATTCAAGTAGTAGCCAGGGGAGGCTGATTACGTGACAGAAAGTTCCTTCTTTGCTCCTACCTGTTTAAGATTAAAATCTTTGCTTCACACAATCTCGTTAAATATTTATTTATTTATTTTTAATATAGTGCTGTCTTTTTCATGTAAAAGTAAGTTATGTGGGACAAAAATCTTGTCTTGTACAGCCTCAGGGGGTATTAAACTAGAGCAAGTTGAAAAATGAGTGCTTCATCATTGTCTTGTTGCTTATGAAGTCATTTGCATGAGTGCAAAGGAGGCAGAAAATGCTACTGTTTTGTTATGAGTAATACAGAGAAATAAGTAGGTGCAGCTGCAGCTGTGCTATTAATGGTAGGGAATTGTGTTTCGCCATGAGCACTATTATATCGTGTAAGTAGAAGCTTGCGTATTGAGTTGATCAGTCATGTTATCTGAGTTATTCTGCTCTTGATTTATAGTTTGCAAGTAGTGCAGAATCAGCCTTAAGGCATCAGCACAACACAGGATAATGGATTTGAAAGAGTTAGAAGTTTAACTATTTAATGAACTAAAGTTTGTGTTTTATTCTTGCAGGTCAGTATTACTTGTTCAATGAAGTTGGTAACATGAGAAGAATCAATATTTTTCAGATAAGTGTATAAATTCTTGTACCTTAATATTCTTTTAAAATGAATGATTAGTTTCTTGGGTATGTGCTTTACAGGTTATTAAAAATGGACAGAAAAAAAAGGTGATAGTCTGTTGATGTGACTTCTACATGTACACAATTGAGCTGTAATTTATCTGACTCCCTAGCAGAAGTCCTGGAGACCTTGACATAGTTCTCTGACAACATCAACTCAGTGCTCAAGAGATCAAAATGCAGTGCAATGTTAGGAAATGTTAGACCTAGTGGGAAAGACCATAATTGTGCCATGGTGTATACAATGTATACATGTTATTTTATATATCATATAATCACCCACATCTTGATTAATGTATGCAGTTAAGTCCACAGGATTTAAGTAGGACAAGAAAGGCCCACAACAGAAGTAGGGAAGATAAAAAACATAAGGCAGCATGGGCCAAGATATGGAAGAGTTTCAGAGAGAAGGAACTTTGTACAATAAGTCTCTTTACTGAAAAGAAATTCAAGGTGTCACCAAATGAAATAATTGCACAGTAGATTTTAAAATGGCAGGAAGTTTGGGGTTTTTTTCTCTATGGATACAGAACATTAAGTTGTAGGGCTCCTCTGTGACAAAGCATTCTGGAAATAGAAAGTGTGTGTTAGTCCAAAAATAGTACTGAACAAAATCATCTATCAAGCACAGTGTTCTGGAGTCAGCATCTGAACCTGGAAATCCTAAACCAGAGGATTTCTAGAATTTGGAAAGATGTACCTGTGGAACCTTTTCATACACATTTCCCCTTAACATCTGCTGCTGGCTAATGTTGTGAAGATTATAGGATATGAGGATGCCATGACTGCTTCTCTACTGCTAAATAAAACATGGTAAGGGACCTTCCTCTGGCCTTGAGGCCAAGTGTTACATCTTGGCTGAAACCAAACTTCACTTGACTCTGGATCTCTTCTGGGCTTTGTGCCATGCTTTTTTGTTCCTAGAAAATAGTTATAATTTTGTGGTAGTTTTGTTTGTTTGGGGTTTTTTTTCTTTTTCTTTTTCAGTTCAGAATGTTTGAAACAAAATGAGGGCAGTTCACTGAGCTGGTACCAAAAGTCTGAGAATATCTTTTACAAGGTCTGGGATGTGTCACAAGGGTCAGCAGGGACACTTCAGGCTCTGCAAGTCCTGTTGAGATAGTGTGTGAAGGGAGCCAAGCCTGATGCAGTCTAATTCAGACTACATATTAGGAATGGCAGATGGCCTATGATGTCTCCTGACCTTTGCCTAGGCACTGCCCCAGGGGATGCTACTTGGCACAGTTTAAACCTGACCTCTGTAGCTAAGAGTTAAGCAGTTCAGGTGATGGAAACACCACTTCTCAAGCTTCTTGCCTCGAGTGTTTTTGTTTAGCAGTGTTTCAGATGCACAGACTGATGCCTTGCTTTCCCAGTGAGGCTGTAACATAGCTTCTGTTTGAGTTTCTGGGGAAGGTAACTTGAAAATGTGATGTGTTCACTTTTTATCCGAAGGGAAATCCTGGCATGAGTTTTTATGATGGGGTCAAACACGGTTGAATATTATATTATTCATAAAGACATGTTTATTCTTTTAAGCTGTTTCAAGTTAGGGTAAGCTAACCATAAAGTTCCTTATCCCTAGATTTTTAAATCCTTATATGGTGTTCCCCCTATCACCTTCTTTGTTTTTTTCTGTAGAATATATAACTTTTATTAGTCTGCTGTCTGAAAAAAAAAACCTCTTGAAAAATGATTTAATATGCTCTCTCCATTTTTTTTGTGTCTTGGAGATGTGTCATATACAGGCTGGAGTACCTCACAGTTTGTCTAAAATATCATATGAGAACAGAAATTATGTCTAACTTGTCAGTGACTTTCACTATGGTCTGTATTTCTATTCCAGTGCATTTTCAACAGTTATTTTATTCAGTGGAAGAGAGATTTCAGTCAACAGATATAGTTAAGTTTTATGCAGAACTAGGGTTTTACCAGGACAAAGAACTGAGAAGTTTAGTAGAGTAGGTAAATGAAGCTGTGGACAAAATGAATTGTTTATCTGATCTAGCAGAAAAAATGCCTATGTTGGACTATGGCTGAGGCAGTTAAAAACAAGGACACAGTAAAGTAGGATTTTGGAGCTTTCCCAAAAATCAGTTGGAAAATAATTATTTTTATTTGGTTGAGAGCTTTAAAAACCATTCTAGATGCTGACTGCAGCTGCTGGGAGACTGGAGATGGCAATGACTACATGAAGAAAGGGATGCTCTCCTCTCTAAAGCCAGGCCAGCTGAGAATCCTTGGCTCATGAAGGGTACTGGCCTTCGCGAGCAAGGTGTTTCACTTGTGACAGTAGAAAGTCTTGTGTCTTGAATGTCTTAGAGTTAGAAGTTGCCCAGGAGCCAGAGACTTTCCACTCTTGCATTACAAGAAAGGTGGACTGCAAAAGAAGCAGAAGTTTCAGACTATAGAAACAACTCTGGAAGGCAAACCAGAATCCTGACCCCAATTTTCTCTTGTGCCACACAGCAAAAATGAACACGCAAAAGATGAAGAAAACATTGGAAACTGCAGAAAGAAGGAAAACTGGAAAGAGACTTATTTACAAGGTAGAAAAATGATGGATGCATACATCGAAAAAAACCCCAGCCTAGCAGCTGAAAAAACATACAAACAAATAACCCCCGTGATGTTAAAATTTAATCCAGGAGACTTAATGTTTCATTTAATTTTGTAAAGCTTAGCTCCAAGTGTAAGTGTTAGAGAGAAGAGCAGTACACAAAACAGTATCTCTCGCTTCTCAACAATGTGTAGTCTCTGTGGCAGGTCCCTTGAAATCCCTCAGTTCGCCCCGTGAAATGACTGTTGCATTGTTCTTGGAGCACATTAGTTGTCTGCAGGCTCCATCTCAGCTATTCTTTGAATTCAGTGAGGCACTGAAGTACTACTCCAGGCCTTTGCCTGGTGATTCAGGACTACAGCAGGTGTAATTAAGCTCAGGCATGCTGGTAGGAAACCCAGGACTGCTCTTACAGTATGTGTGCACTATAAATGAAGCTCCTGTTGTTATAAAAGAGTCTGTTTTCAGTATCCTGCCATTCCTACTGCAGCACAGGACTGTTGTGCAGCAGGGAATCCTTTTAGGTAACGGCAATGAGAACTGACTATGATGGGTCGCTTGACATGTGTCTGCAGGACCTGGGTAAGGAGTTCAAACAGTAAGATTACAGGCTTTTGAAGCCTTGAATACCTAAGTTAACTCTTTGATGCTTACAGTGAGGATTTTCTGATACTTAAACAGCACCAAAATAATTCATGTTAACAGTGGGATTGTTATTATTCCAAAAAAAATTACAGAGATTAAATGTGAACTCCTGGACTGTATAAGTGTGCTATGTCAGAGTGTATGGTGCATTTTCAGAGGAACTTGCTTGGTATTGAGCTTTCGTCTGAGGAAAGCCCTAGTGGCATTTGTCTGTAGATGCGTGTCTAAATTGCAACTGCCCTAATTTAAATAAGTGACTGTTTCTGGTAAAGTTAAATCTGACTGATATGCATACAGATATGACTGTGCAGTACATTAAAACTAAAATCTCCTTACATGCCTCTTCAAGAATATGGATTGTTGCAAATTAATTTTTCCTCATGAAAATTCAATGGATGGATTTTGCTATCCTTAGAGCAAAACTCCAATTCCAGAATTTTTAGCAGAGCTATAAAAGTCCACTTATACTCTGGATGCACCACCCACTAAACTGATCTTAGGGAGAGCAGAATATTTGCCTTCTTCAAAACCAGTTCTACAAGAACATATAACAACCTTGGTATATTCAGTTGCATAATGGCCTTTTATTCATTTAGGTCCCAGTTCACCTGGGTACTTAAGGAGGTACATTGCTTCAAATGCTCAAATAGTCCCCATGAAATTAAGGAAAGTGTGCCTGAAGTTAACTACCTGTTAAAATTCCCTAATGAATAAAATCTGAGAATATGAGCTGCTTTTGCAGAGACTTTATATATAATTAACCTCTTTTATGCAACTGTGCAGCTTTAGAGTGCTATTGAAATGCAGCATTAGAATCATGCAGCCTGAGAAAATAATTTGATTGCCATATGGGTTGTGCCCGTATCAGCAAGAACTCTGTCAGGATCTCTTTTCTCAGAACTAGACCAAAACTCCTCTATCCTCTACATACTCAAAGTCATGAACATAGGAGCATTAAAAGTGAAATACTGTATGCAAAGAGACATATTTTATGTGTAGTTAAAAATACTGTGAATGACTTCATGGCTAGAGATTATATGGAATACAACAGTGTTAGTGTTTGCTCTTAGATGAGTGTTGTTTTCCTTGATATTATCATAAAAAAACCAGTCCTACAGCAATAGGCCACTGCTATTGGAACAGTTTATACGGCAGGAATAAACTGTCTGAAATTAAAGAAACTTCTAAAGCCAACAGAAAAAAAAAACGCAGTCAGCAAATGACACAAGATGCTGCTTGCTATTCTATTCCCTTCAGAGAGTCTCTGCTTAAAAATGGGAATGTCTGGATGTCTCAGGTAAATTTAACCAGCAAAACCAATGAAAATATTAGCTCAACATTAACATCAAATATAGCTTCTGATCCTTAAAAAAATCCTTAAAAATAGAATATAGCTCTTATATTTTGCAGTCATAGATAGGAACAGATGTCATTCTACTACCCACTCTAACATTGCTGTGATTCAGTCTGAGTTCAAAGTGACCATTAGAATCCCCAATTTCCAGACTTTTTTCATTTGTTATCACTCCATCACTTTCATGATTAGGGCAGTTTGCTAAAATAGTGGCTGAAATGTTCTGAGTCTCACAATAGCAGGTAAATTGCAACCTTAATGTGCTGGTTGCAGAGGGGTAATGACAGTACAAATTGTGACCAGATTTGTAATCTTTCTGTACAGCTGTATCAGGAAATGAGCCAGTTTGGAGCAAAATTCTAGTCAGAGGCTCTTTGATGAAGCATGAAGACAGCTTTAGAGTGTAGGTCAGTTTTGGAGATCATACTGGTTTATCAGGGTTTTTTATTTCTTTACTTTTGGATTTGGGACGAATTCGCTCATTGAATTTAGAATACTTTAATTAAAAATAAGACAGGCACTATGGACAAAAAAATCCCCCCAAAGCCAGCTTTTCCAATCAGTAGAGCAGTGAGCCATAAGAGCATTGTGATAGTTTGCCAGTGCTTCAGCTTCTGCTCTTTGCCTGGCTAGTGTGTGGAGACAATGGGCCCTCCACAGCAGACAGCGTGGGTGGGGTTCATTTCCCAAATGCAGACTTCTACATGTGCTCTAATCACCCCGGGCCCCTTTCTAGAGTGCAGCTCATCTTATCCTAATTTGCAGGTCTGAAATAAATGGCAAGGATTGTGCTCTAGAACTGCCTATTTGTCTCCCTGGATTTTCACAGCACCTGCAGTGAACAGCTCATGCTGTTGGCATCCCAGGTTAGGTGAGACAAACCCTGTCTTTTGCACTGGTACAACAGAGCATAATGCACACAAGGGACAGTTCTCAGGGCAGGGGGAGGCTGCACTGTTGCAGCGCTGTACAATAAATATTACTTCCTTTGAGATAGCTAGATATTGCTGTGGGCTGCATGTGTTTTACCCCCTTGATGAGTTACTCTGTTTGTGAGCATTTGCACAGAAATAAAACAATAATGATAATAATAATACTACTACCTTCTTTTGTGTTGAGTTTTGCACCTGTGCTCAGTGGCCACAGTCTTTGTTGGTGTTGTGTCATCGACTTTTAATCAGTAATGAAAAATTTTAGGCTTTTAGAAATACCCATTCTGAGGCAGAAGGGTTTACACAGCATTTCCTGTCAAGGGACATCAGCTTTCTGCTCATTTTTTCAACTACTAGTAATATTTCATGCCATAATCCGTATCTTTGAAGTAGAAACACTTAGGTTTTAATACATGTAAGGGACTGTGCAGGACTAGCTGTGTCTTTTTAATACACCGTTACAAAGTGGGCTCATTTATGTGGCAGATTTACGGATCTGCTGTGGAATCCATCACCTCTAGTCTGCATTTTCATTGAAAGAAGCATGTGCCGAAGCAGAACTCCTCACATGAGGTTGTACACTTATCAGAACCGTGCACAGAGAAGACAAGACTATTAGAAGGAAATAATTACTTTTCAAAACTGATTTTAATAACTTTTTCAGTGCTGTCCCTAAAAAATAAAAATGCAGACAAATGTCCTGTTCTCTATTTGGCTGTCCCTTACTCATTCTGCCCCCTCTGCTGGCTGATAAGTGCAGAATCGCTTTTCACACGGCCTTGGTTCCCAGTAGGTAGCACCTGAAGACCCTATTTTATGGATGAGAGTGCTATGAAATACACGGGAATTTAGGAGCAACTGTCCTACACTATGTAAAATGCATTTTTTTTTTCCTGTTCCTTGAATTTTCTAGGTAATTTTCTCAGCTAAAAGCCAGGCAGACCTTTTGGAACACAGCTAGCAAAGCACAGATTATGAGTCTAGGAGTTTTTGAAGTATTGCTTTCTCCTTGAGAGTCTTCATGTTCTAAAATATGGGCGTATAATCAGTTGGGTACTCCCTATAGTGCCATCCTCAACAGAAAAGGAGGTGCTTTTGCAGTCTAGGAATAATTGCAGCAGGTGTGTGCCATCCACGCAGTCCCTGTGGAAGGTGGGATACCAAAGGAGACAGATTCACTGACTCGATAATTATTTCTCTCCAGGGGAGTGGCACAAAGCAGCTTTATTTATTTATTTTTCAGTAGGAAACCATGATTCATATTTGTGTTTTGTTTGGGATAATCAATTTAATCTCAAATCTGATAAACTACACATAGGGATTCTAGAGAATCCTGAGAAAGTAGCTATGTAGCTTGTTTTAACAGTAGATATTGAAAATAGATTGAAGAATCCAGCTATTTACCTTTATTTTTTCCTATAGCCTCATAGTACAACATAAGGTGAATGATTCTGCTTTACTGCCCTCCTAACTAGAAGCAATGTTTCACTGACCAGGGATTAGAGAAAAGAGAGTGGAGGGAATTAGTCCATTCTTTGTGATTGTAACAATTGACATTTTTATTTTCAAAGGATCTCTGACTTTGCTGCAGTCTCCAGTGGTAACCGGAGACCTGATAATTTGTTGCAAAGAGTCCTTTCGTAATGTAGTCCTGTCTTTTTGACACCATGACACTCAGCAGGTTGCTCCTTTTCTCATGGTTTCCTCACTTGTAGGTTAATTTAAGTGACATACTTAACCCACAAGCCAACCTGGGACCGAGTGTTCAGAAATATATGTATATATTTTAGTATAATTTATTTATATTTTTGTCATGCTCTACTAACTTGTTTTATGTTCAATTTTGAAGGAAGGCCCAAAAGACAGAGATGTCTAGAAGGTCACCAGCTATCCTAAAAGTCATCTACTATAATTTGCAGCAAATTACTCAGCCAAATTTAGCTCTTTTTTTGAACAAGAATAGGTCTCTGTGGCAAAAGTAGAAGTAAGGTTTATACATGCACACAGCATACAAATTTGAGTTCTGTGTCAAAGACGGCAAGCCTGGGATCATTATTTGGAAAACAAAAAAACAGAAGCAACTTTCCTCTCTACCACACTCCTTTTAATGGGGAATAATCCACTTGTTCCTGCTTTTTGTGCTTAACTTCAATTATTAAGAAACTTAGCAGCAGGCTGAGCAAGCTACTGCAAGCTACCTTTTTTGCTTTAGGGGGATACTGCAACTATATGAGAGAAAGGGTGTTTGTGTGCTCACTATGTGGACTGAAAAAATAAAAAACCCCAAATGGTAGGTGGCATCCAGACTGAGACGTGCTTTAAGAGTCTTTCATAGCGGTAAATGAAGAAACTATTTACTTTATCTAGTCTTACAATTTTAACTATTTTTTTGAGAATGATTGTTTGAGGAAAAAAAGAGATGCATAGTGTTTTCAGTTACTTAAAGTAAGAGAAACTCACTTTAAACTGACAAATGTCTTTTGAGTTTCTGTGCATATGAAGAGGTAGAAAAGTTTGGGTATCCGTAGTTTCTCCCATGTGCACGCTTCACTTGAAATGTGTACAGAGCAAGGCACTCCCCCGCCATGACCCTGGGCATTTGGACTCTATTCAGATGTGATTTTAAGATCAATCCTCTCCACAAATACTGAAGTTCCAATGCCAGCTGGTATTGCACAGTGTTTAAGGAAGGGCTCTTCTAAAATGGAAAGAGCAGATAGAAATGGCATAGATAGAAATTCTCCTAATAAGGAAAACCTAATAAGGAAAAAATAAAAAAAATAAAGGTTATTTCTTAGATGATACATCTTCTGGTAGAGTCGTTTTCTATTGAAATTAGTGTCTACTACCTGAAACACACAGGTGGTTAACAGTGTGGCATTAAGATGACTGATGCTATCTGCAATTCAAATCCCCTTCTGCAGAGGGAGGGGGGTAGGGTGAGAGAAAGAAATTCCTCTTAATGCAAAGCTTGGATAGCAGCCTTATATGCAGTTATACAGGTCGCTGCCTTCTGCATTTTTATAGTAGCAAATCTCTATAAACTGTGCTATACTTGCTCTGCTGTTCAGAAATATACAGTAAATTCCCTAGAGACTATACTGAATTTCTAGGACAGGTATGTCTATTGCAAAATGTGATTGGATTTTGAATATTCTCAAAATCTTCTAATGTGCTTTTATTAACACCAAGCCTTCTTGAACTTGTCTGTATATTCTAGATGTTAAATGAGGCATTGTATTTGCATAAACTAGTCCGTGCGTTTCCGCGACTTACCTCAGCTGGAATCCTCATTACTCGGGTAATGTAGCTTCCTGTCATGTTTGGGAGGGATTCTTGTCAAACAGGATTAATTCAGACACTCTGCTCATATTGGGTCTTTCAGCAAAAGATAGGCCTTTTTCCTTTAGCATGCTCTCTTTTTTTTTTTTTTCCCTTCATATCTTTTTTTTTTCTAGCAGAACTGAATCTGGTGGTACACGAGAGGGCTTGAGTTCCACAGTGAGTACCCAAGAAGAAGCAGCAAGTGGGACCGAAATGAGCTGCCTAGCCTGAGACTATATTTTGAACCCAGGTGATGTGTGATGTATATCATCCTCTACTCACCTATTCCCTAGTCTCCATGAAAGAGAAGATGATTATCTGAGCCAGGAATGAATGGCAGCATCTCCCTGATCCAAGAGTGGAAAACAAGCACCTTGAAGGATGAAAGATCCATCTGAAAACAGCCTATCGCACTGACCTGTCATGTTGCCAACGGTGTTAGCAAAAACAAAATCCCCTGTGTCTTCTTCCTTCCCAGGAAAACATAAGTAAATAATGAAAGCAACTTTGCCCATTCTGGTATTTTTGTGAAAAAGACCAGCATGATAATTGGACTTGGAGTGTGAGAACTGAGAGTTAACAGAAAGCAGAAGAGAAAAAGAACAGACTAAATTTTGCTTGATGTAATCCCCACAAGTGGTACATTATATGTTCACAGTTTAAAAGCACTTCTGAGCAATATTAAAAAAAAAAATAAAAAGAACACGAACTTAAATGCTTATATAAAAATGTACATATTCTATATATATTCCTGAAACAGTTGACATATTTCAAATTAAACACATTCTGTAAAATTTCCTCTTTCTCAATATCATTGTCTTTTTCAAGGTAGAGGTCTCATTCATGAGACATCCTTGTACACAAACAATGATATTAAAATTGTACTTATTGTGTGCATAAGAAATGTCAAATAAATTAGATTGATACCTTGAAAATGAAAAATATTATCTTCCCAGGTAGAAATAGATTAGAACAATATTTTGTGATTAAAAAAAGAATTCTCACATCTGTAATGGGGCTTAAGGTTTATTCAGTTAGCAGATGGTCTTCTTCAGGCATTAGTTTGTTAAAGGGTAGCACTCAAGTCTCTGTTGTGTGGTAAGATGAAGATGTCTATCTTTGAATGCTGCAGAGATGAAGCACTGCAGTAATAATGCCTCTGTGAGGGCTTGTCACAGTCTTATTCCAAATTGACTCGATTTTGTTTTAATGCTCTTCTTCATATGGGATTCTAAAAAGGGGTCTTTGAAGCCTAAGGAAACAGTCTTGGTTTTCCCCAAAGCTGATGGTGAGAAGTCATAAGGAGGAGATGACATAAGTGCTGGATTTGATGATCCTTGTGGATCCCTTCCAACTCAGAACATTCTGTGAATCTGTGAACAACTGAAGAAGCTTCTTCACTGTACAGGATCTGGATCCATTGGTGGGTGTGCAATAAGGAAAGTGCCCAAATCTGCCCAAGTAAACACTAAACTTTTGCCTGTGCTCTAAAGAAAGCTCCACTAATACAGCACTAGTGTCTCTTTGACACCATCTCTTTTCCCACGTGATGTTATTACTGGCCTGATTAGGTAAAAGAAGCTGATGACTGTGCACCACTGCAGTCAGTTCATGTAAATTTGGTCTCTGCTGCTAAATAGGACAGTCAGAAAAAGATCCATGGCCTCAAAGCCTATAGACATGCATACATACAGTTGGACTAATTCAGAACAGGTCCACAGAGAAAGTTAAAAAATGGTATAGATAGGGAAATCAGTGCTTGACTGTGGACATATATGCAGGGGCTGCCCAATAACAAAATCACACCACAGCTTTGAGTTACTTTTTTGACACTACTTCTGGATACATTAATGAGATTTTAAAGCTGGAATTATATTTATATATTAAGAGAAGTATGCAAACACTGAAGAAATTCCAACAGTTCATACCTTTGCTATGATGCTTATAGTTGTTACTCATATGCAATCTCCCAGTGATGCCAAACACTCTGAAATTATAGGCTCATTTTCTCTGTGCAGTTTGAATCCCCATTTTTAAAATTACAGCAAATAAAAAAAGACATCTTCCAATCTATAGATTTATATATTTTTATAATACATCTATGATTCCATCCCTTTTTTTATTTGTAATTCCTTTTTTTTTAATCTTTAGTCTTAATTTTTTAATTTAGTTTATTTATTTGCCTTTTTTTTTTTTTAATCTAAAGACAATATAATCTTTCTGTTTTGGTTCAAGTAGGAGACCTGTAGTGTTTTTTTCTTACAGTAGGTGGCAGATATAGACTACATATTTCTTTGTAATGTTGTAAATATCTAAACTAGAGGATTATTCCATTTTCTAAAAATCTGTATTAATGTTTAGGAGCACCTTCCTGTTAACAGTGCTATTCCTTCCTAATAAATTTTGTTTTAGGTACCACTGAACTCTCACAATTCCTTAAATATTCATAATAAAAATTAAATCACAGGTTAGAAAGAGAATGGCTTGGAATGAAATGATTTCTGCTGCATTAACCTTGAAGTCAAACTTGTTCATTTCTCATGTTTTCATTTTCCTGGAGTTAAGAGTGAGCAAAACTGTTTCTGTAACAGAACAGTTGTTTCCGTACATGTAACAAGCACTATGCTAGATAGCATAAGCAATATGCTGTCTGAAGCTGTTTTAATTTCTTCTAATGCCTTTATGCAACAATACAGAGCCTCTTTTGATTAGAACAGATTTACAGTTGTAGAATTTTAAGGAAAAAATTAAAGTATTACACAGGTATTTTGCTTCGTGGCACAGCTGTTGAAGGTATGGCAGACACTGTATGTGTCTTGTTGAGCCACAGATGACCTCAGAGAGGCACATAATACTGAACTACTCTGAAAGACCAAGGGAAAGTCAAGCAGTCTGGAAAGCAATATGGGTTAGTGCTAAATATGAATGATAGAAAAGAAGCATGGACATAGGTTTCCAAAATCTGTTAAAGAACATTTTTCTAGTGGAATTATTGGTGTTTGCTTGCTGGTCCAGCTTTTAATTTATTCCAGCTTTGTCAGACTCTTGCAGTGTGGGTTGTTCTATTATTTTTTATATGTGCTCTTACACTGCACTTATCATCATAATACCTGAGTGTCTTATGGTAAGTGCATTGAATAATTAACATCCACTGCATATTTGTGCTGTCAGCTTCTCCCAAGGAGACAAGTGTGTGTGAGAGAGGGTTTTTTTTTTCAGGCAATTAAAGCAATGCACAGGCACACAGTGATGTGTGTTAGAGGGCACACTCTGAGAAATATGGCTTGTAATTAGAGCGATCTGATGATTCTTTAGTTCCTGTGGTTTTTTTCCTTCTAGTTTTTTGTTAGCTGTATTTTCTGTACATTTGGGTGTTTTGCAAAAGGGTGAAGCACCATTGTCTCATGAGAGCATATTTATAGAAATTTTAGCTTGTCTGTGTGAATGCAGAAATGGTGGATGCTTATTTAATAGGCTTGCAATGAAATCAGTAGAATTACAATGGGAATTGGAAGGAAATCCTATACTGCTCTCTATACAATTTATATTTCATTAATTGTTGCAGTCTTACTGTGCCAGTATTCTTCAAAGACTTATTTAAAGTTCTGCTGTAGGAAGCAAGTATATTATCTTGAAATGCATCACATTTTCTCTCTTTTTTTTTTTTCCTTCTTTCATTGTTCCTTCTGTCCTTGATAATCAGATGGCTGTATTGACAGATTAGCCAAGGGTGGTACATGTTTTCATGATTGCTATTTCTGGGAATCAAGCTATTTACTGGAACATGTATGCATGATGAATTCTTCTATAGGTAACCGCCTGACCAATTTGTGTAACAGTTGCCACTGTGGATGGAATAGATGAGAACTCTTGCCATCGAGAATGAAATCTGTTTAAGTAGTGATGTTGGATCCTACCCAAACCTGTTCTGGATTTTATTCAAATGACATTAAAAATAAAGAGCAGATTATCCCTCCCTTTATAGATTTCACTCTTCACCATACCTTCTTACTACTGACATTACAAATGATTCCATTTGGACTGACCCTTGATAACAGTTAATATGAGACAAATGTAGCTGTATCCAATTACCAATGTTTTGCAATACCAAGTAGAGAGGAATAGCAAATTCTGTGATCACTTGTGTGCCTTATTCCCATTAGACTGCCACTCAGAGTCTGGAATCTCAGTCTAATTGTGTTTCTTCAGCTAATGAACAAAGACGCAAAACTCTTGTTTACACCTCATAAGAAAAATAGAATAACTGAATCAGATTTTTTATTTTCTGTTTTTCTTACAGTTAATTGTTTGTATTATCATATAATCTAAGAATCACAGTCCCAGTATTTCCACTATGTGCAGTACTGTAAAAACAAAACAAAAATTCTTGGAGCCTATATCAGTGTGTAAAATAAGGAACAAGAAGTGAATTTGTATAACGAAAAATAGGAGTTCCATTTTGAACTCAGCAATTCTGACATTTCATTCATCCACAGAATGGGGGAAAAAAAACCCCAAAACACTAAAAACCACACAATGGAAAAGATGTCTATAATAATACTAAAACTTCCTTCATGAGGCACTTAGGCTGAGCTGTTGTCTCTCATCTCTGTTTAAATATGTCTTTGCTGACTATTTACTGGAATGCTGGGGTCTTCACAGGGTAAACATTGCCATGAACAATAAAGAAGTAGCTGGATCCTTTCTTACCAACCCTAAAATGGCCTTAAGAAGAAATTAAAATAATAAATAATAATTGTTGTCTGGATTTCCATCTCAGCATCTTTTATGAGACTTGTAGGAAGCTGACCTTAGATTTGTCATAATGAAGCATAGAAGAAACACCTTATTTCTTTTTTAATTATGAATTCTATCTTTCATTAAACCTCAACCATAATCCGGTTTGTTACTAAGCTAACAGTATGTAGTCTTCAGCCATTAGTAATTTATAGTAATGATGAATCAAAATATGGGCCAAAAGCTGTAATGACATTTTTAACAAAGTCTGCTGATTTTGGTTGCCTCACAGACATAAAATTTCTGACAGTCAACCAAATCAAATACAAACGCATTAATGTTGTCCCCAAAGAGAAAGAATTTGATCTAGTCTTTGGACTGTATTTTTTCTTATTTAAATACATACTAATATTCTAGTGCTTTATTCAAATTTTGGTGCATTATTCAAATCTGCATTCTGCTTTTTTGCTTTGGCTTACTGTGCAATGGTTTCGCTTTCTTTTCTTTTTTTTTTGGTCTGACTCCATTTAGGCCCTATATTTAACTGTGTCTCCATTTGTACTAATGTATAAAATTGTTACTGCCTGGACTAACTTGAGATTGTGAAAATAAATTGGAATTATGCAATTTATTTCAAATTAAGCACAGATTCCTGTAGATCTAGTTCATCTGCTTTGATGCTTTGATTAGCAGAGTCAGGCTAATTAAATTATGCTCACTGTATTTAAATTCTTGATTGTATTTTGTTCATGGCTATCCTTCAAGCAAGAAGATAATTATCTGGTGAATCTGAAAACATCCTGAGCTGAATTTGGTCTTGGAAAGTGCTTCAGATGTTTACATAGGTTTTTGGTTTTGTTTTACTTTGTTTTGGGGGGTTTTTTTGTAAGACATATTATCCACTGCTGTTTTGCTAGGTAGGACTATTACACTGAGTGGATGGCTACTGAGTATAGTCAATTCAGCAGACTGTGTTTGTGTCTAAATTGCAGCTGGAAATGATCCTTGATTTACATTTAAGGGCAGGGTGAGCCCAAGTTGCCCAACTCCTTGCTTCCTCTGCAGTTCAGACTGTCAGCTTGCTCTTACATGTGCAAATGTCAAATTAATTCGATAGTAGACATGACCTAAAAGGCACATGTAATCCAAGTCCCAGGACCTCACCATGGGCCTGAATGATACTTGTTGCTTGTGCATTTGCAGAAAGACACAGTACTTTTTAAAATCATAGTGAAAACCAAAGTAGTCTTATCCAGAAGTTGTTTAAAACAATGAAGAACAGTTATACTAACAAAAATGAAAAATTAAGATTGGCTTTATAGGTAACTCTTTCCAGTTCTGTGGGAACAATTGGAAAGAAGTGGGAATAGGACAGGGAAGAGTTTCTGTATTGCCAAGAGAAAGTTGCTGTTCTGAAAACTGAGTAGTGGATGCAGAGACTGGTTGGCTTCTCACATTTTTCAGGCTGTCATAGAAAATGTAAGGTACTGCAAGGATGAGATGGGGATATTTTTTTTCCTGTCCTGATGGAAGCTGTTCCAGTGACAGAAATAAAATGTGGGCAATGATCCACTGAGACGGAATGCAAGAAAGGCTGTGGTCTTGAAGTCAGACCTTTCTTCTGGCAAAGATGAGACAAAGCTCCAGCCACAGTATTGCTCTGGGATCATTCTGTATGTTTTAAGTTAAAGAGTTAGTGGCAGGAAAGGAAACAGGAATGCAGAATCTGGACTAGAAAGAGGCTATGTCTCTTTTGTCACCAGTTCCAATTGACTGGCCTGACTTTCTGATTTTCTTCACCGTCTTCAGAAATCAGGCCTTGATTATCAAAATCACACTTAAGATTCACAAAGGATTTAGGGGGATAGTGTTTAAAAAACCTTTTGGATTTATTTGCCTGTATGTAAATTTTTAATTCTAAATACTTATTTATTTAAAAGTAGGCATTCTAAAGATTTAGATCAATAAACTTTACTCACTAAGACCCAAATTTGCCCTGCCTAAATAAGAGAAATAATAAGAAATATAATAATAAGAAATACATGAGAAACGTCTGAGAAGGGAAAGAAGGGAAGCTACTAATTTTTCTTGGATCGTGCTCGTAGCTGATGCATTGACACCAAACTCATCATCACTAGCACAGAATCATGGAATCATAGTATCATGGACTGGTTTGGGTTGGAAGGCACCCTAAAGATCACCTAGTTCCAAACACTCTGCTGTAGGCAGGGACACCTTCCACTAGACCAGGTTGCCAGAGCTCCAATCAACCTGGCTTTTAATATTTTCAAGGCTGGGACATTCACAACTAGTCAGAAGCATCGCTGTCTCTAGGAACTGAAAGTCTTTATGGGCTTTTGGTGGGTATATAAAGCTAGAATTTCAATATAGTTATTTTAAATTATGGGCTTTAATCAAGAAGGAAGGAACACTTAAATGAAATCCCAGTATAGGAGAAAAGCAGCCTTCACTTTCTTTTGGTACGAGATGAAATTGGTTGTAAAATACAAGTCAGAAGAGATCCATGTAGATGCCTGCAGAGTATTCTTCAGTTTGGAATTCTGTAATGATGTTTTATAAGGGTCTTTAGGTGACAGCTTATTTCCCTCCGTTGCCATGTAAATTATGATATTAGTGTTAAGGAGACTTTTAAACTCTTGGTATTTAATTTTAAGCAGCTGTTGAAGACTTTAGCACACACAAATCTTCTTAGGCATCAAGTCCAACTCCTTGAAGTTTAAAAGGAGTTTTATTTTAGGTTTTAGAAAACATATTTATAGAGCTTCTATAAGTGTAGCATCAAGAGATACCATTTTGGTTGCTATTACAATTAGTTGTTATTAGAATTATTATTATTAGTTATAATTATCCTTGTTAGAATTATAATTATAAATTATAAGAATGTTTTGTAATGGTTTACTGAGTTCTTACATGTATAGAGATCCCACTGGCATCAATTATTTGCTGTTATTATTGTAATCAATGATTATGATCAATGATAAGTTGAAAAACATTTCAAGAAGATTTGGAGTCCCCAGCTGAGCTCACAGCCTCATTTTGCCAGGCTTTATAAAACACACAGCAACAGATTATGCCTCTCTTTCAGTATAAACAGATGTAAAACATAAGAGGCTGTTGGCCTGATTTGATTACGAGAGGAATACTTTTAGGTAGTACAAGATTAATTCTTATTTTAGTTGACTAGCACTGTGATTTCAAAAATGCAAATAACTTTGGCTTTAGTAGAGCTTTAGTTCTGTCTTTTTTGTGTTGTTCCAGAATACAGAGGATAATTGTTAATGTGTTTTCTATTTTACTCATGTTAAAATATATTAATTCAGTAATTTGACTTTAGTTTGACTAGTTATGAAAATCCATTGGTACAATCTAACAGTTTTCAGCAGTTAAACCATCAATCAGAGGATAGAAAAAACCCAAGAAATATTGGCAAAAAAAACCCCACCTTAAAAAGTTCTTATACTCAAGTGATACAATATGAATTCATTGCAACTGAGTGAGCCTGTGGAGGATCTAACTCAGTGTAATTATTTGGCAAGTTAGTGACTTTTGTTGCACCTTTTGTGTTCTCAAAGACTATGGAAAAAGTGATTTAACATTGAATACTAATATCTTCACAGTAAAGTATTCAGAAGCACAGTATGAAACAGCAATAACTTAGGATTTTAGATATAAATCATGCCTAATGAAAGCAAGACCCTTCATCACAGACTGATCATAGAAGATGGTACATTGTCTTTCTGACTCCTCGTAATACAAGAGAGGAAATGGAACCACACCCTACAAAACGTGAATCAAGAAGTATTTCCTTTCTCAGTTCCATAGAAAGTCCTCTCAGAAGGTTTAAAGAAACTTCAAGTTTAATCTGTTTATTGCCTTTTTTTTACAGTGTCTGTCTCTGTTTTTTTTTCCCTTTTCATTTCCACCACACCCCTGAAAACAAACAATTGCAGGTCTTAGTGATTATTTTTACATCAGGTTAGAAATAATCTATTATTCTCAAGACTGAATTAAAATTTTCTGGACTCTGGTGAAGTATGGGTTGCCTCAATTTCACTTCCTTATTCAGCATGCTCTGGGAAATTTACAGGTTGAAAGACACCTCACGTTTCAAAAGCAAATTGCTGCAGTCTGTATCAGGTGGGTTAGGCTTGTACAGTGGCCTCCTGCAGGATACACCTCTCAGCTCAGCACTGAAAATTTCATTTGCATAGACATTCACCTTATTGATGGCAACAGAAAAGACAACAGATAATAAACGTGATAAAAGTCAGTGCTGCTGAAATGAGTACTTGTCTTTAGCCTGCATGAAAGCTGAGTTGGAGCTTCTGTGATAGGGGTAGTCTCTGAAAACATTTGTCTCATAAGCATTTTTAGAAAATCTGCATGAAGTGATATAGAAAAGCAGTGGAAGTCACAGCTTTATGTTCATGACAGTGAGACAGCACTGTAATTTGAAAATGCTTCCAATAAAATAGGAATGAATGTACTTTCCTTGATCTGAAATCTTCAAAACATTTTTTGGCTACTGTTCTTTACAGATATGCTGTGGCATGCCACCTGCATTTTTGGCATGTATCACAGTCGCAACAACTTTACATTTCCTGCAGGTTTTCAGCATTCAGGCAGGTATAATGGCTTTCCCTATTCCTTAATGTCTTTTATTACCTTATCTGGCAGTTTAAAAGGACGTCTGGTGTCTGCACATAGAGCAGGCTTCAAATCTCAGATTCGCAGAAGAAATCTTGAAAGATATTGGACAAAATGTTTTTCTTTAATGGATGATAACCCATGTCTTTAAGATTGTTAATAGCAGGAAACATAGGTGTTTCTATTGTAACAATTCATAGTGACAATTAAACCCACAGACAAATGGGTTTGGCTTCCTCTGTACTCAGTTAAACATCTGAAAGTCAGATGTTAAAATATGATCTAGTCAGCCTACACTCCCTTGTCAGCCAAGTAAGAAAGTTATGTACCTCCTAAGGGTGATTCATTCCCAAGGAGTCTTTAAGACAGGTCCCTTGAATTGTCTAGGAATATGTCTTTCTCCAAGTAAAGGAGCCTCTGGCTCCAGATGTGAATGCAACTTTTTCAAGTCTGAGGTTAATTATGCTTAAACCTGTCCTTGAGTGCTTCTAGATTTTGATACCTGAAGACAACAGAAGCTTCAGATGGTTCAAGGGATCATGTGAACAGTCCTTGCCCAAATCGTGTCAAATATAGTACAGTTTAAATAGCTGATAAAGATGATTTTATGGTGTGGTTATTTTTTTTTTATTGGAAGGAGATAAGGAACTCTCAGAGAGTTCTCACTACTGCTCTTTTATAGCTGGCAAGTGCAACTGGGTGTCTGCAAGAAGCAGTGACTCAAATGCTTATCTAGTGGGGATCTCAAAAAAATATTTTGTAGGGGTGTGTGTGTGCCTGTGCATGCCTACATATAATTCACTTGAAATTTAAAAGAACAGTATTATACAAAACAAGAACAGTATAAATTACTGAAGTTATCATGACAGTACTAACTCAAGCAGGATTTTTAAAGGTTCTATGTTGAAACACCTCAAAATGACCCTGATCAAGGTTAAAGGGCAATGCTGCTTTCTCTTTTCCCCTCCTTTTCATTCTCAGCTGGTGCTGCCACAGGCCCGTTTCTGTGAACTTTGGGACAGCCAGCACTTGGCAGCACTGAGTTCTACAGCACAGGAGCATGGAAGTATGGGGACTCACCAGTGCTGCAACTGAACTTGTTTTTTCAGCACCAAACATTTGTCTTTCAATTTCATAATGCAAAGGAGGGTCAAAGCAGACAGTTAGAGAATAAAGTCTCACAAATCACCTCATGCATGAAATCGCAGGAGAAATGGGGTAGCAGGACCAACCAGCTCACTGCTTTTCATGCTCAGCCCATGTCACAGCATACCCACCTCTGTGGCTTTGGGGGTAGCCAGGAGAATCCCAGCTGTGGTCTATGCTCCCTGTGCCACCGTGCACTTCCTCTTGTGATGTGTCATGGTGCTGGCATTGGTGCTGGCATGGTGCCACCTGCCCTGAGCCCCAGAGGAAAATGAAACTAAACAAGTTTTTACAGAGGGCTTGCATTATCTAATGGGGATGGATCCCATCACAACCAAAGCAAGAGATAACAACTGAGATAAAAAACTCTTTGGCTGGTAGAAGCTTTTTTGAGTGCTGCACCTGGTTACAGTGGATTGATTTGAGTGCAGCTTTATCCTGGACAAACCCGTGGAAGATACATTACCTGCAAAAAAAAGGTAAACAGAAAATTTGCAAGTTTAAAGGGTCAAGGGAAGCACAGATCTCTCAGCTGAACTGTGAAGGAACTGATCCAGGGCTAATTCTTGAGACAGTGGTAAAATTCATTGTAGATTAGATGACGATAAAATTAACAAGTATGTGAGTGGAGAGGAGTTCTGAATTCAGAAATTAAAACTGGGATTTCAAAATTTCAGCCTAGTGTCTAAAACCATCAGACTTATTTTTCCTTTCCAATTAAACATCTGAAAGCACATTTTATTGGTACCTGTGAGAAAAGTTGGTAACTTTTTCATGCTTTTCTGCTATAAAGAAGCTGTGAACACAATTGATATTTTACGCTTATGTTCTCAAGATGTTTTATCCTTGAATATACGGCTGCTTTATGGTAAAGTAAGATATTAAATAGCACAGGATCAAGGTGTTCAGTATTTGTTCTGCATCAGGGGAGAATTCTCTACTGACATAAAAAGTAAACTTTATTTTTATACATCTGTCTGTCTTACTGTTCTGCTTATACAGCAGACTATTGACATGGAAATAACACCAAATCTAATGTTCAAAAGCTAAACTAATGAAAAGGCAAATTTTTTAAAAATTATTTTTATCAAGACCTAGCAACCTCCAAAGAGATATTATGGGGGTTTTTTTGTAAATGTTTTATGTAATTCTCTTTTTCTCCCCCCCTAGTTTGGGTTTTAGAAACTCCAAGCTGAGGACATTCGAAAATCTTCAGTTCTGTTTATATGTTTCTTCTTAAATCACTGTAAAAACCCTTGGCTTTAGGTGTCACAATAATGAGTAAATTAATTACGGATTGCTATAAAGTGTGAGAGCTAGTACAACTGTTTAGAATGTGATAAAAATCTTCATTCTCCTTTTCAAACAGAAAATACAGGGTGTATTATAACTTCAATAGCAAGTGAGTATATTTAATGTTGAGCTTCATTGAGATTACTCCAGTGTTATCTTTTTTTGACGTTAAGCATCATTTTTAGTCCAAAAATAGTTTTCTTTAGAAGTAATGTGTCAGTATTTGTGATACCATTAGCATGTTATAATGAAGGGCATTTAGATTTATTATTAGTAAATGAAAATAGTGCAAGATTCACATTAATATTATTCTTAGAACCTTATATATTTTAAATATTCTGTAACATAATTACATAAGGAAATTCAGTTTTAATATGTCAGATAGTTTTATCATCTTACAGGCAGCCCTCCAAAGTTAATAATGTCAGGAAATATGAAGTGGTTTTGACTATAAGATTAGACTTTGTATTTGGGAAAGGGCTTTAATTTTCATTTCAAAAGTAGATTTCATGCCCCATGAAATTTAAACGGTGACATTTAGAAAAAGTTCACTTTATTATAATGTAGTGAAAAATTATAGTGTACATGCTTCTTGCTCAATCCATCAAGACTGCCTCTGGAAACACCAGGAATCTTTTTGCAGGTAAAACAAAATGTGAAATTCACTGAATAATCAGTTTCACCAATTGTTCATCCTCAGGAGGCATATAGCTGGGCAGAATTATTTACTTCCTTAATTGTGTTCACTGGAGTTTGAAAACAAAACCTAAAATGTATTCAAAACTTTTTTTATATTTAATGACACTTCTTTCCTGAAAAAGTTCAACTTCCACAGAGAAATTCCAAAAATACCTGCAAAAATTAAACAGATGATGCTGGTAACCCTTTATTAAACTTGACTAAGTAATGCTGTGATCCCACATGACCTTTTCAGGAAGTGGGAGTTGTCTTATGCAAGAAAGATTTGTACTTATGTTTCTTTATAAGAAAGTTAGTGGAGAAGAGTCACTTTGAAAATATGCAGGCAAAGCCTTCTAGACCAGCACTCAGAATCTCTATAGGCATGTCTTGATGTTTTCTGTTTCATAAGAAAGAGAGGTGAACACTAAGAATACTGAAGCAAGTGTTTTACTTAAGTGCACTGCCATAGGCCATCTCTGCAGAAGTGGAGAGTTGCCCCCAGCAAAATTATGGCCAGTCCTCTCTGCAGACAGAGACCAGCAAAGAGAAGATGCAGGAAATCAGCTCAGTGGGTGTGCTAATATTGTCTGGGGTAGAGTAAACTTCCTTCACAGTTACTAGTATAGAGTTGTGTTTTGGATTTGTGCTGAAAATGGCGTTGATAACAGAGGGATGTTTTGGTTACTACTGAGCAGTGCTTACACGGCGTCAAGGCCTTTTCTGCTTCTCTTACATCCCACCAAGGAGTTGGGGGGAACACAGCTGGAATCTAACTGTATTTGACCAAAGGGATTTCCCAAACTTTATTGCATCATGTTCGGCATATAAAGCCAGGGGAAGAAGGAAAGAGGGGACATTCAGAGTGATGGCAGTTGTCTTCTCAAGTAAGTGTCGCACATGATGGCGCCCAGCTTTCCTGGAGATGGCTGAACACCTGCTTGCCATGGGAAATGGTGAATGAATTTCCTGTTTTGCTTTGCTTGAGCGCATGAGTTTTACTTTCCCTATTAAACTGTCTTTAGCTCAGCCCACGAGGCTTTCCCCTTTTACTCTTCTGATCCTTTCCCCAGTCCTGTGGGTGGGGGAGTGAGTGAGCGGCTCCATGGTACTTAGTTGCCAGCTGGGGTTAAACCACAACAGCAGACTATCTTCAAGTACCATTGATAAAAAAAAATTTGTTGTAAGGAGGAAACCGGCCAATTTACTGCCCTTCAAGTGCCCTGACTGTTCTTCAAAAAGAGGTGGGTAGTAAAAAGCAGCCATCCCTTACATTCCCCAGTTCCCCTGTTAATAATAAATTTTTGTTAAGCATGTAGTAGCAATGCAGCTGTGACCTGTGATTCCTTAGTTTTGTAGTTGGATAGATATATATGAATCCTAGTGCTTCAGTTAGTATCAGCCAGCAACTGACCATTAATTTCATCAATCAACGACTGTGCCTCATGGACTGCTTACAATTAGTGTTAACTAAATGGTGTATAACAGCATGTATAAGCCCTGGCAGATGTTGTGATTCTCACCGGGCTTTGCTTTTTTTAAGAGAAACTGCTCATGCCTCAAAGAACTTTTTGATATAAATGAGAAAAAAAAAAAAAGGTGAAAGAATAGCTATCTTCATATTAAAGCAAAAGTTTAAACCCAGAGCCAGTAAAGAACATACTCAGCTGCACCCTTCCCAAACCTTTGGTAGAAGTATTATAAAAAGAGATTGCTATACAACCACAGAATGGCCTGGGTTAGAAGGGACCTTAAAGACCATCTAATTCCATCTTCCATGCCATGGGTGTGGACACCTTCCACCAGACCAGGTTGATCAGATTTCCATCCAACATCACCTTGAACACTTCCAGGAATGGGCCATCTACAATTTCTCTGGGAAATCTCTTCCAGTGCTTCACAGTAAGGGATTTCTTCCTAATATTCAATCTAAACCTAGATGAGAGTAGAAAACAGGTGAAAATGAGGAACAAGTAATGAGTTCACTGAATAAAATACAGAAACAGGAATGTAGTGGATTGTCTGGATGTAGAAACTGCAGATCAAATGGGGGGAAATTACTATGTTAGCTTCTCTTGCTAGTTTAGGAAGAAGCTTTAGCATTATTTAAGAATTTACAATTGATTTACTCTCTGTAAACCATCCTGTAATTTTGAGAGAATCAGTTCAATGCAGTATGGTTGCTTACCAAGTTCCCAAAGAAGGAAGGAACGTCCTAAAATCTTTTTACTGTTTTGTTCAGATTGTGAAGATAGTTTTTTGATCAAGTATAAGAAATAAATCAGGGGTCTGAAAAAAGGGATAAAATTTACAGGCATAAAACTTTAGCCAAGGAGTAAGGTCATATAAAATTAAAGTGACTTTTAATTCCTAAAATCAGAGAAGCAGAAAAGTTGCCAGTCTAATGTATGAAGTTGGGGGTAAATGGGAAGACTTTACTGGTAGGTGTAAATCATGTCTGTGTATTGATTACCTGTTTCACCTCAGGTGTCAATATTTAACGACCCAAATTCTCCATACAATTAGCAATTAAACAAAGTTGCTGAAGAAGAATGCAATCTTATACATTTGTCTGGATACAAGTTTTACCCAATGAGTACCGTAAGTTAAGACTTTCAGTGATCTAGTGTGCTTAAAAAGCTTTATTGAGAATAATCCTGATATTATTGATTAATTGATGACAAGATAAGATTTAGAAGTGCTAAAACTCTGCCAATCTCTTCAGTTTGTTCAGAAGGAAGTCTCGCTTCCTATCCTCTGGATTTAATTTTCTTATACTGTATCCTTCTGAAATTATAGAATAAATGTTTTGAGAGGCTCTATTTCTCCGAGTATGAAATGCCATCGTGTCTATTACATGACATAGTGGCCACTGCAGGAACTACCCTGCATATTTGATTTCCGCATCTCAATCGAACCAGAGCAGTGGAGCGGTCCGGAAGCAGGCAGCGCTGTGCAATGCAGATGATCCAGCTTTGCAGGGGTCTGTCCATCACGGTTTTTCATTGTCTCTGACTCTGGGAACTGAGTCAAGGTGGTGACCACCTTTTTTGTGTAACGCACCCTCTCTTTTTATACTTTTGTGGTTAACGTTGTTGCTGTTACTGAGCATGATGCCATTGCGTTTCAGTAAATGGTTATCTCAACCCACTCTTGCCAGAGTGGGTGGGGGGAGGGGAATGGCTTATTTAAAGTTTAATTCCCAGCTGGTGTTAAACCACTACAGTGCTTTATCTACAGAGGCAAAGAAATAGAATATTTCTCCATTAGTGTTTTTAATGATAGCGTTATTCATGTCATTGAGTATTTATTTACTGTCCCCTGATAAATGCTTTTTTCTTCTGTTAAGAATCAACATTTTACTTGTACGCTGTTTCCATGGTATGACCTAAAATTTTCAACAGATTTTTCTAGCATCGTAAAAACTTATCTCTGTGGACTTACTATGGACTTCTCATCTACTACAGAAAAATCCAGCTAAAGCATAGAGAACAAGAGGAATTTCAAGTCTCTCAGCTTGTTTTCTTTAAAATAAGAATTTTACCAAGTATTCTGTGTACAGAATATTTGTACAGAACAATACAGATGGTTTCTACCTGTCTGTTCTACGCACTCATTTGTATAAAAATAGGAAAAAGAGATTAATCACAACAGATATAACAAATTCAGCCCCTATCCCACAGATATCCTTAACTGAGTTTTCTGTTTAAGAAAGCTGCTTTGCACCCAAAAAAATGTTATTTTTTTTAGCAATTTGTGTTTTCTCTCTCATTTTATTGTGTTTTCACTCTTGATAGAAAACAGTCACTGTTCTTATCATTTTGGGAAATGAATTCTTTTAAAGCACAGATTAATACAATATTGATAAAAGCCATTGTTATGTATATATGTCTGGAATGAACAAAAGTAATTTTGTTCCTCTGGACTTTTTAAAGCTGCAGCATTATTGGCTGTCTAAGTCTCATTGATTTTCCTCATGTAAGCATATGGAGCTTTTTGTAAGTAATGAAATGCTAGGGTTCAGTGTGGTGCATCTTTCATTAAATCTGCAGTGATGAAATCTCTTTAATAATGTGTATGACATTCTTTTCCCCTCCCCCAACTTTCATCTGGGATGGAAATGTAATTGAATTTCTTTTCTTTCGTATTTTATATGGACAGGTAGTAAAATCCATGATATTTTTAAGACATTGTGAAATTCAACTTTCTTGTCAACTTTGAACGTTGCTTTTATATACATGTATATTTGTCATGAGGAAATATAAAACAGAATAGAAAAGACACCTGTTCAAACACCAGATTAGTAGCCGGAACTAAACAAAGAGTAAAACAAAAAAGAAGGAAAGTCATTGTCAAAAAACTACAGACTCAGTCCTCAATCCCAAAAATACTTAAACTTATGGACACTTTTATATAAAAGAATAATCTATTTCAAGATCATGGGATGAGTGTTGTAAAAAAAATTAAAGCTTTGCTTACAATGAAATGAATAAATGTGGCTACAGATTGAGTTATATCTCATGAAAAAGAAATAATTCTCTATGGTCTTATTGTTTCAAAATTGGATAATAATTAGTCTTTTTTTTTGGTATTGAGTGCTTGGAATATAAACAGCATTATGTTAAAACATTCAAGTTGAATTTATAAAGCAAGATTCTGAGTCTTGGTCAATACCTTAGATTATTAATCATGTGATATAGAGAACTGGAACTGAAAAGAATGGAGGCAACTGTCCTTTGCACTGCATGGAGAAATATATATTAGTTCAGAGAAAATGTTTTGTTGGGTAATGTGGAGGCCAGTGAGCCTGATGAACAAGGGACCAAGAGAGTCCACTGGTGGGACAGTCCCTAAGACTAGAGATCCTCCCCAAGTCAGAGAGACAGAAACATCTTCCCCCAGGATGTTTTGTCTTGTTATGTTAATATACCCCAGTTCTGCTTCCCCGGTTGGCTCATTGGCCTCCCTGCCCCTCAATACCTTATATGTCCCTGCCCTAGAAAGTTCTCCCTTCCCTGTTCTCCCATTGGCCCTCACTCCCTCGCCACTCCCTCAGTGTTTCCCTTTTGGTCCCCATACCCTAGCCCTAACTGTGTACTGCCCCCGTGCCCTCAGATGATTGGCCCCTGATGCTCTTTCCCTGCCTCCACCAACCCCGTGTATAAAGCTGGACCCTCCCATGTTCTTGGTCTTCATCCCTGGACCCTTTCATGTGCGTGGCTGGAATAAACCTCTCTTGTGGAACTCTATACAAAGATCCTTCCTGCTTCTTTGCTGTCAACTTGTTCTTAATCTATCCAGTGTGTGCGAATATGTGTGTGTGTTGGCCCTGCCGAGCGGCTTCGCATTGGAGATGCTTTTGGAAGGCTGCGGCACCCACCATCCGCACACTGCAACAGGGTAAAAGACTTGAGCTTGAATTATAGCTGTGTCAATGATATTGATGAATTACAGATAAACTTTAAAAGGCCTTTTTCTATGAATAAATAAATAAGTAAAACAAAGTGTCTCTTTAAATATTGATCAGATTGACTTATTAAGCCTGACACTCTATTTGCAGTTTAGCCCACTTTATTTCTTCATATAAGGGTGTTCTGCTTAAAGATTACTTTAGTGCTGTCTAATGTTAGAACTTTTGTGTCCATTTTAACTTCCAGATGAAGCTCATAAAATAAAGCCTGTTTCTACACTTTCTGTCCTTTTTTCAGTTAGGACAGAGTTTTGTATTTCAGCTATACATTGATGCTTGAATTTTTCAAAGCCACTAGTTCTATAGCATAGCATAACTTACTACCCAGCTCTGATGGGTGTAATGTAGGGATCCAGTTAGTTCTTCATTTTCTAGTTTGAATCAACTTTTTGTTTCAGTATCTTCAAATATAAATCTTCTGGTCTCATTTTATGCTAGTTACAAATTCATTGAAGTGATACAGGTCTGAAAATAATAGACTTGTAAACTGTTGTACATTGAAATGAAGGAAAAGCAAAGGGTTTGTTCCTAGGAAAAACAGCTGTTGTGGAACTACGATTTCAAGAGGAGAGAATGGCACTGTGATACAGCACAGCTGAACCATTAAAGAGGTTGTTTATGAGTGTCCTTCAGTTACATGAAATGTTATAAGGCAAATGGTTTGCCCTCGACAGAGTATGTGTGTGTTACTAGATAAAGAGTGGTCGGGGACTGGAGCCATGACTGCCTTCACCACTTAAATGTCAGTTTGCTCCCTGTATTTGGGCTGGGCTGGCTCTCTCCAAGATAAAACTTGCCTACAGGGATCTAAATCTAAGCAATATGGGTACAAATCAGCTGATGTCACTTTGCTTGGGATCATGCCTTGCTCTTTTACTACTTATCACTGTAGATAGTCAGTATGTCCTCACATGCATAAAATGCCCCTTCATATAAATCTGATGATGTTGGAGACATTTCCAGTTGAAAACTTGTGTGACTTTCTTTCCCAGCATTGACAGGACGATATAGGACAGAGCAGTAGGTATTAATAAGTGGAGGATATAACCATGGACATACCCAAGTCTGTCTTCTTTAAATGGTGTCAGGTGCATGGGGAGAGGGTAAGTAATTAGTCATGCTCCTGCTTCCTTACTTTGCGTGCTTGAGGTCTGAGATCAAATTAGTCAGGAAATGAATGTAGTCTAGGGACCAATAATCTGTATGATCTCTAAGATATCACATCCCTGTCACCCACAAAATGGCAACTACTTTTTAAAGGGGACTCCTAGAAATGTGATGCGTCTGAAGGTAGGAGCACGCATTTTGTATGTCTCTATAGATTATAATCTTGTTTTATATCTTTGTAATAATTAGCATATAGTCAGCATAGACATGTGTTCAAAAATGAGTCTAAATACTTTGAAACATTTCATAATATTTCAGAAGTCTTCTCTGTAATTTTCTGGTGGTGGTACATAATAGTCCTGATTAAGGTTTAGAGTAATTTCAACTGTTTTCAGAATTTTGCCACCACTAGAGTAGGCCAACCCCACTTTTTTTCCTGTAAAGACGTTTCTTTTAACCACCTGAATGGTTATTATAACAGCCTGAGTTCTTATATTACCCTCTGTGTTCCCCACTGTTACTTTGCCTTTCCAGTAAGCTCTCTTCAGAGATAAATACAAATATGAATAGCACTTATAATTCAGTCTCTTCTAAAAGAACATTTCATTAATTTCTCTTTATTTCTATCTACTCATGACATTTATGTACTCTACTATTGTGCACTCTTCTCTTGTTTGCTTTATTACTCCTCTGAAGTGCAGGCTTTGGAGATTTCTTCTATCTCTTATGTGATGGAAGGCCACTTAGTATGCATTCGCTTTCCTTGTCCTTGTTTTTTTTCTTTAATCCTGCTCTTTTTTTCCACATATAAGCCACTTATCTGAAAAGACTGAATGTATTTTTCCTGAACATAATACGATGTATCTTCCTCGTACTCTGAAGAAACACTGAAATGAAGCAGTCTGGTTAAAAAAGGAAAGAAAGAAAACCAGTCTATATCTATGTATAGAAGAAACAGCATCATTAAAATAGTCTTAAAAAAGGAAAATCACAATTCTGTTTTTTTTAAACTGAAACAATTTTATTGAAATCAAAAAGAAAAGACCCATTACTAAAACATTTAAAGTTCTGCAGCTTTTATTGTTTTATTTTACAGACTTTGTAGGAATGACACAGAAATTATCAGCACTTACACATATCCCAAGTTATGTTTTGCTAACAATGAATCTAAATTATTACTCATTTCCAGTTTAGGTGAAATTTGATTGGAAAGATAGAAGAGGAACCAGCTGGAGGAACAACCTCTCTTATAAATGCTTTAAAAAACCACATTAGCCATATTATATTGATAACAGTTTTGAACTGTCATCCTCTTCCACACTAGCATTAGTTTAAATGCCTTCTGCTGGAGTTTTCTTAGAATGTACCACAGCTGAGCAACACATTTTGGAAGCTTTCTGGGACATCCCACTGGTATTGACTGGACTGGATGGATAAGAGCTCAAATTCCCATAAAGCTTAAAAATAGATTTTGGAAGAATCCAGTCACTTTAAGAAAGCTTTCCAATACAGAGGCCACTTGTAATAGTGGGCTGACCAGAAACCTCACTCAAAAGCTAAAAATTCTGTCTCACCAGTTATTTGTCAGCAGAGAGGAAGGCAGGTTATAATCCATCTCTACTTGAGAAATTTATTCTGCAATACTATTGCTTTGGAGGTCCGGACCCCCCAGTTTCTTGTCATCCAGTTTCATCTAGAGCATTTTCTTCCACTGATTTTTCTTTTCTTTAAGACATTTTTTTTTCTTTTTAATATAGTCAAGCCACAGAAACCTGTAGTCAAAAAACAGGTGAATCACAGAATAGTTGAAGTTGGAAGGGACCTCAGGAATTAATTTATTTCAACCCTCCTGCTCAAGCAGGACCACCAATCCATGAAGCTGGATTTCAACTTTTTGATTAAATGTGTGGAAATAAGGAACATGAATGGATCTGGGTCAAATATAGGTCAAATCCCTGCCTTCCAGATCCAGGGTTTAGCTCTCTATATTGTGCTTCATTACATTGCATTTAGGTGTCATTTGGATCAGGAAAGGAATTGCTCCTAAATCTAAACCTGAGAGATCAGCGGAGCAAAACAGTGGCAGTTCACAAGAAGCGAGAAACAACAAAAGAATAGTCCTAGATAAAGGGAAAGTTTTCACACTCTTGTTACTAAGTAGCAGAGCAGTTGTGAAATTCACAAATTCACTGCTTTTTTGGTGGAGGGAGGGAGGAGTTTATTCTTGCAGTGTTAAGAAGTCACTTCTATCAATAGACAGGAAAGATGGATAGAACAAA
This sequence comes from Edolisoma coerulescens, assembly GCA_013397115.1. NCBI lineage: Eukaryota > Metazoa > Chordata > Aves > Passeriformes > Campephagidae > Edolisoma > Edolisoma coerulescens. The sequence goes on from VWZW01005638.1 coordinate 677,458, forward strand.
TGTGACCAGATCAAGGTTCAGCATCTTCATGAGGAGCCTGGGATGGTAAAGAGTGAAGAAGGTGAGGTGTAGGGATGTTTTAAAAGAGAGTATGTATGGCTTCTGTGAAAAAACACAGCTCACATCACCATTTATAAAATAAAAGTGACTTTTTTGACTTTTGAGACACTTTATATACTTCTAAGCAGTTAGCTATTGGTAAGGATAGTAGGAGTGCTGGGAAGTGTAATAGTTTCATCTTCTTTGAGGCAGAAATAGCAGAAAAGGTGGAAGGCCAAATAGAATTTTAGAATCTTTAAGTTAGGAGAAGACCTCCAGGATCATCAAGTCAAAGCTTTGTTCAAACACCCCCATTTCAACTAAACCATAGCTCTATATACCAGGTCCAGTCATTTCTCAGAACTTTTCCAGGGATGGTGACTCCACCAACTCCCTGGCCAGCCTGTTCCAATGCCTAACCACGCTTTCAGTGAAAACCCTAAACCTCCCCTGATTCAGCCTGAGGCCATTTCCTCTTTTGTCGTTGCCTGGGAGATGAGGTCACATCCCATCTTGCTACAGCCTCTGTTCAGGTGGTTGTAGGGAGTGGTAAAGTTTCCCCACAGCCTCCTTTTCTGCAGGCTAAACAACACCAGATGCCTGAGCTGCTCCTCATATGCCTTGCTCTCTAGACCCTAAAGCAGCTTGTTCCAAGATGCTAAAAGTCCGATTTAATACAAGTGATCTCAAGCAATAGAACAGATGACTGGCTTATGCAGTACTAGTTGCCCTCATTGTCTGTTCCTCTGGTCTAACTGAGCAATTCCTGTCCTTTGGCAAAGCAGCTTGACTGATTGTAATTAATTGTTGCTGTAAGCTAGTGCTTTAAATGCCAACAGTAGTTGTGCTTAATGAAGTAAGTGAAAATGAAAATGAAATGGATAGTTCCTTGTCAGAGGAGGAAAAAAAATACAAAGAACACCCAGTCTAGAGGAACTGTATATAAATATATATAAAGAAAACAAGTGTTATAACTTATGAGAGAGCATAAGAGAAATGTAAAGAATAAATCAAAAGAACTATGGTGTTGCCCAGCTGAATAGGAAGCTGTCCTAGTTAGTAGGGCCAAACAGTTATTGAAATATGTGCTACTCCCTTATGTTGAAAAACAAGCTGAGATAAAGCAGAGAGATTTCAGAGGAAGACATTCTAAGAATTTTAAGGCAAGAAGTTAATAATGAGAAGTCTTCTGGGAATGCTAAATGAAAAGGAAAAAAATGTTCCATACTACTTTAAGCCAGGCTGCTGCAAAGACTTAATTTTTCAAATTTCAAGGACAGTTACTGCAGAAGGAAAGCATTTGGTGATAGATAAAGACCTGATTAGTGATAAAGAATGCTTTTAGAATCCCTAGAAACTGTACATTAAGATTTAAAATACAAGGATGAACTTGTAAGGGGGGTAAAAAAACTAGTACTATTTATCTACAGATCTCCCATTTTCCAAAATACCTAACAGGACAGGTAAAATCAAACATCATTTCTACCTCAGCTGCCAGCTCAGCATGTGATGAATCAACATATATTAGAGCTGTATTTGAAGAGCTTTATTTGAATTTGTTGTGCCAGTCCCAAAAAGCTTTGGAAACTCAGACAATCTATTGTCTTTTCAAACACTGCACACTGAACCTGGGAAAAAGATACATTCAGCTCTGTTTATTTGGTTCGTAGTGGGGGGCATATCCAGTTAATCCCCACAGGTATCCTAAATCCAGATGGAATTTAAAGTCTCTATGAAAAACTTTTGCACCTTACTTTTGTTTCACTGCTGTAAGGATTTATATGGCTAAATTTACCACAACTCTAGAGGCTAGGATTGAGTCTGTGATCCAGACCAAACTTATCACACACAGAGCATACAAAAAAGATTGCAAGGTTGAGGGTACCATGAAGAGAGGGAAGGGAAGAGAATATCTTAGACCTGTGGGACCTCTTTGTATTGAAACATCTATGGACTTACACACTGTGAGAGAAGGCCAGCACACTGATGCTTGAAGTAGCTGCCTCTAGGTATCCAATCTCTTCTTCTGGCTGTGTCTGGTGAGTAGTACTGAGTCTCTGGCTTAGGTTGAAAACTTTACTAGATCAGCAAGAATTGTATTCGCTTTGGCATAAGAACTCTGTTTGCCTTCCTAATTGAAATGGGACAGCTGTCATCAGTTTTTTGTTGTGATTTCAACTAAACCTTTGCTGACTATGTCTGTGTTAAGAAAAACCAAAACGAAACATGAACAAACAGAAGGAATACCACCACAAAAAAAATATGCCCAAGGGATAGTCTTCTTCACCAACCTGTGATTGTTTTGGCTACTGAATTCTTAGTGTCATCACTGGTACAGTTTTGGCTGTGCCAAAGTGTTCACTCAAATTTTGTCTGAACACAAACTGACAAGAGAAGATGCCAAGAAACACTCCCAAAAGGCATTACGGATGGCATTGGTCCATATTTGGGTCTCTGTGCTCTCTTTAATTCCCTAGCACTATCCCACCAGGCTTTGAATGCTCAAACTCCTCCACATATTTTTTATGATACACTGCAGATCTTCAGTGTATGTGTCACGTAATCTCAGAGTCAGCTGTAGATTTTTCTTCAGAGATTTTGAACTGATAAAAATAGATAAAAATAACGACCAGGTCTCCTTGCCAGAAATGTGCTACATAAGGCCTGAAAAAGACATGTAGCCAAGTGCTATGCTGTGCCATGCCACCACTTTGCCTCAGGGACAGAGAATGGTTCCTTGTTCAGCTTAGTTTACTAATATCCATGTGCCAGTGTCTGCTGGGCACCTAAAAGAACATTTGCTGTTTGACAACTCTCTGAAGCAGAAAAAAACATTCATCAAGATCCCAGCTCTTACTGCAAAACAGAGGCATCTTGTGTTGTCCCTTTCTATCTTCCTTTCTGGTACCTATAAGATGTCACGGCAGTTTCTGGCACTGTGAAGGGTAATTTTTCCTGCCAAACACCTTATCTTCCTTTCTGATATAATTTCATATCAAACATAAATAATTGATGTTTTTATTTCAAAAACAATTTATCTTAAGCTGTAACAGAGCAGATGTGCATTCTGAAACCTCCAATAAACTGTTGTCACAGACGGCTCCATCTTTTCTGGATGCCTCTGTTGCCACTCTCCTACCTGTTTAGCAAGAAGGACCTTACGGCTTCTCCATTCCTAAACACTTCACAGACTCCATCAACAAGTCTTGGGAGAGGGGGCAGAAATCTAGATGCAGTTTTCCACACAGGTGCTTAGCCCATGCTCTCACTGAAAGTAGCAGTTTTGTACTTCATTACAGTCACCTTTTAGCTTAATTAATAATCACTTGTACACAAAAGGAATGTCCTGGTTTAACCTCAGCCGGTGACTAAGCTTGGCACAGCCACTCACTGACTGCCTGTGGTGGGATGGGGAAGAAAACTGGAAGAGTAAAAGAGAAAAATCATGATTTGAGATACAGACAATTTAAGAGGTAAAACAAAAGCCATGCACACAAGCAAAGCAAAGTAAGAAAACTACCACTTCCCATGGGTAGTCAGGTGTTCAGGCAGCCCCAGGAAAGCAAGGATCCATCACACATAATGGGTGCTTTGGAAGACAAATGCCATTACTCCTCCCTTCCTTCTTCATCTGCCTTTATATGCTGAACATGATGTCATGGGATGTCCATTGGTACAGCTGGTGTCAGGTGTCCCATCTGTGCAGTGTTGTCAGTCAGCTATCCCACTGAGCTCGAATGCCTGACAGCTGTGGCAAACTCCTAGGAAATGGGAGACTAAAACAGCAGTCCTTTGAAGTGGTAAAGCATTTTAAACACTATGTACAGCAGGACGGATTCAACAGAATCCCTTCCAGCCTGAGCTTCTCAGGGAAATCTAGAAGTAGATGCAATTTGTGGTGAACAACAACTCTTACAAAAGAGATATATGTGAAGATGGTGTGTTTGCAGAGGAGAAAGGCTGGATGGGTCAGGGCAGCTTTTAATAAAGACTTAGGTGCCTGAAGCTTCAGCTAGGGATTTCAGGATTTAAATTACACTATGATCACATTATAACTTTTTTTGAATTCTGGTTAAGGGTCTAAACCTAACAAAACATTTAAGTTCCAAAACTAATTCATAAGCATGAACAATAACATGACAGACTAAAAGAATATTCAAAGTGAAAGGCAGAGGCAGCCTCTATTGTTCTTTCACACTGAAAAACACAAATAATATTAAAAATATCTAGATAATATTTGTGGAGCATTTGGCTTAGGCTAAAATTCAGTAATGCATGCTGAACTTGCAGAACTGCAGTCTTATTAAGGGGTTAAGAAAACTGAACTAGACTGGCAATGCATTTTCATGGAAAAAAAAATTTAAAAATCAGGATCTATTCAGGAGAAAGTAGGGAGTTTAAATTTGTGTATACTGCTAGAAGTAAGTTATAGAGCATTCATCAGTAGCAAAGTTGTTCAGGACAATTATTTAACATGGAAAGAAAAGTGTAAGTGATGAAGAAATAGTGGCTTAGATTTTCTGCGCCAAATATCAAATCACAATGGAAAACTTAAATGCCAAAGTGCTTTCTGTCTTTCTTTTATGCCCTTGCTCATGTCTGTGTGTGCTCCACTCTTAACCATCATTTTGGTTCTTTAGTAGAAGTAGTGTTGATTGGAGAGATTAAACAAATGCTAGAAAGTTAGTGCACATGAAAGGATTATATAATTTTCTTTTGATAATTCACTGTTTGAGTTACCCAAATCTTGAACAGTAAATGGCATATCCAGCAGAATGATATTTCTAGAGTGTAATAGGAAATGCATCGGAGGACAAAAGTTAATTGAATTAAATAATGATTAAGATACTATACATCTAACAGAGATTTGTTCATGTTAAGCTCACATTGGTTGTAGGTAATAACCAGTTTAGAAAGATCATAATTTTACACTTTATTTTCTTGTTCCTAGATTTTGAACAGTATATTTATCTTGTCTGTCTAATTATAAGACCATTTTTTATTTATGGAATAATAATAGGAAAAAATCGCACTATCACCACTTTTAAGTTTTGCTTTTAAGTTGCAAAATGCCAAGACTCTGACATCCTTATAAGAAACTGCATCTAATTTTGTGGGTACTTCCCTTGGTTTCAAAAATGAATGAGGGAAAGTAGATTTCATGCATTTATGAAAATCTGACTCCTGGGTATCAGCATGCTATCAATATTATACGCACCAAAGGCATAATAAATTTTCTTCCAAAGTCTCAGAAGACTATGGAAAAATTTCTACTGTTTTCAGAGACAGCTGGATTATGTCTCAAAATAAGAAGGCAGGATTGTGCATATACATTTTTTTCCTATTTGTCTTGTGCCAGTGTGTAATCCATTGGACTCACAGTGATTTCCATTTACTACAGCTTCCTTGCTTGCAGATCTGTTTGGCTGAGTTTTGTAAAGTGTAACACGGTGTGGAAACCGACGACAAAAATTGAGAAAGAACTGCATAATGCTGTATTGTTCTTTTGAGATCATTTCCCCAGCACTTTAATATAGAGCTCCAAAGTTTTGATTGTTAGATGGTATTCGATTATTAGATGGTATTTGAAAAATTGCTGAAAAGTTAAATGGTATTGCAAATCTTCACACAGTTTCATAGGATTGACTCGATTTGGAAAAATAGTAAGCAGAATTTTTGGTCCAATACTACAAGGCAGAAAAAATACCCTTTGACAATTTTTTAAAGATACCAAGGCAAAAAAAAACCCTCTAAATTTTTTTTGTACTTCAAAACCAAATTATAATTTGAAAATCAAAAGAGAGAGAGAGAAAATTTTGAACGCAGTCAACCAGATTTTAAATTGAGTCTCTGAAAAGTTCCCCTCTAGATTTCTGGGGTAGGTCTTTCTGTTGATTTTAAAGTATATGCTGGGGACAGAAATGATTAAACAGGTTTTGTTATTATTATGGGGCATCTACAACTTCTCTGGGCAACCTGTTCCAATGCCTCATCACTCCGAAGTTTTTTTTTTTTCTAATATCTAACCTAAACCTAACCACTCTCAGTTTAAAGACATTCCCTCCTGTCCTTGTAAAGAATCCCTCTCCATCTTTCTTATAGGGTCCCTTCAGGAACTGAAGACCTTTCGGTCTCATTCTGACTGACAACAAATATGCATTTTTTTTCTCCCTAATGAACATTTGGATATAGTTTTAGAATTGTATTGTGAATGTTCTCATAGCAATAGCCCCTAGAAGCTGTATCCATAATCTGTGTAACACCCTGTGTTTCTCAGTGTGCACCATAAGCAGAGCTGCAGGGGATGTGGAGGATGACAGTGGAGGTTCTGTGCATTCCCTTGCCAGAACATGTCAGCTGGAGTGAGTTACGGGCTGCCAGACCCCTCACTGATTAATTTGCAGTTTGTATGTTCCACTTTTCTATGTAATCCTGTAGGTAGCTAGAAGATTGATGTTCCTCAAATTTGATGAATACCTAAAGAAGAATACTGCAACTACCATTGCACCATTCATGTTTCCTTCCATATATTCTATTTAGATAAACAGAAGATGTTTCTTAACCCATACTCTACCCCCCCCTTTTTTTTTTAAACTTGAAAAATCAATTTATGGCTAATAAGGAATGCAAAAATAAAATTCAAACTGCACTGTAAATAAAACATAATAACTTGAGAGGTAGTAACTGCTCTCAGCCAGTGGCATATCACCATAATCAATCAGCTGGCTTGTTCAGGATTAGTATGCTCCAGTCTGAAAGAGATGGATCTGCTGGCAGGCACTTTTAATAATGTTTTAGGAAGGTGAGAGGGGATATTAAGGTGTAATGTAGTAAAGCTGGATGAAATCTTCTGTTTCAGTGGTGCAAAGAAGTTGTAGGTGTATGCATGAGTAGCAATTCAGTAAGTATTCTGGTTCAGTCTCTATTAGTGATATCTCCTTAAATTATTTTGTTGGTTTAAAAATATGTTGTAAAGTGGCAGCAAATCCTGTAGGTTAGTGAAAAACCTTTGGAACATTTTTCCAGATGATTAAGGAAGCAGATGATGTTGTTTCCCTCCAATCTCACCTTTAACTTCACTGAGAGAATAGATTTACAAAAATTTACATAAATTTGCAAAACCAGGGCATGTGTGTAAGCGTCTATACGTGCTCATTGCACAATTTTACCTGTATGTCAGCAGATACTCTGAGCTGGAGACTTCTAGAGGCAGTAGTATTGTTTTCTGTGATACAAAATATACCATTTTTCTGAACTCAGATCTGTCATCACACCCTATGAAAAGCTACGTAGATAGGAAAAAATCAAATTTCTGTACCTACAATCTAAAAAAAAAAAAAAAACTACCTAAAAATGTGCTTGAGTGAAGACTCCCAAGTGTGAGGTTCAGCTACAACCTTTAAATACCTGTGTCTGTCTCAGACTGGAGCTGAAATGTATCCCAGACTGGACTTTCTGACCAAGAATTTTAAAAGCTAAAACTTGTACCTATGTTTGTGTTCTTATTCTGACACTGATATTTATGATATGACTCTTTTTCATGTAGATTTTACCATTTATCAGTGTTATAGCTGTTTGCAACAATATTTTTTCATGTATTTTTCATTTTAAAAGCACCCACTAATCATCTGCTTTAAGTAAAATTAAAAACCATCGATATGTTTTTCTTTTTTTTTCTTTTTTTTTCTGATTGTTATGGAATATTTGTGAGAATTTTTTAAATCTTTGTATTTTTTCTATCCTGTAGACAGATAATTTATTTAATCTATTCTATATGAATATTTTGCAAATCACCTGTGTCCTACAAGAAGTTGTAACTTGTCATGAAAAACATTCTTCAGATTTCGCAGAAGAGAAATTCAAAGATTAGTTTCTGAAAGATCCAAAAGACTTGTTTTTAAAACTATTGTGAAGCTAGCATCATTGTAATCTAGACATTAGAAATTGCTTACTTAGTACAAGTACTGTATTTGCCTTGAAATCTTAATTTCTTTTTCTTCAAATCTTTTAGAAATGTACCAGTTGATTGGATGATCTTCATTAGTGAAAAGAAATTACCTAAGATAGAGAGCTTTAATGGGGTTTTGCTGTTGCTAAGGGCTTTGCAAATCCCTGTATTTGAAAAAGGTTTGCTTTAACGTGGAGCAGTGTTCTAAGATTACCTCCCACAGAGAGCTGAATAACCCCTTTCACTGCGCATGATGATTTATCAGCATCTCAGCATTCATCAACATCAATTGGGTAAGTTTTGCTCCACTTGTATGGAGAGCATTTCATACTTAAAACGTATAGAATCATAAGGCATTGCCTATCTATTCCAGTAGGTACACCAAAACAATTTAATTAAATAACCTATGGAATTTTATGGATGCACGTATCTGTGTAATGACACATTAAGTAATGATAATGCAAAAGAAAAACATCTCATAGCTTCTAACAAATATCTTGTATTAAAATTTTTGTGTTTCCTTGAAATTGGGCTTTTTCATGTTCATATTTTGGCACATCTATCCATAAATGTTCCTACAGGGGACTTCAAAGCTATACCTATTACTAAGCTGAAAACTTACAGCCACGGTTCTCTCAATGGCATAAACAGTTGCAGAGGGAGCATTTCCAGTTCTAGTTACATGAGATATTCAAGAAGTTTTTCCTGCAAGACTACACAAAATGTAACGAATATTGTAGGATGCAATGTTAATGGATAGGAAAATTTTTTTTGCGAATGCAGACAAATGGCAGGCAACAACATACATAAGTCTGCAGTGATGCTGAAATTTGTGAAAGCACTGAAACCTAGTGGAGACAGAAGGTCATGAAGAAACATCAGAGAATGTGCTGAACCTGAAAATACTGTCAGCTATCTTTATTGTGGTGCACAAGAAGGAACCTGTTAGCATGATTTAATTCACAATCAGACTAAGCAATTTGGTGTTAAACCAGGTGTTGGCTGTTTGCTGCTGACTAGGAAATTTCATTCTGAATTAAAAAAACCCTCCAAACTTAAGGGAAAAGTTGAGGATGCTGGCAGAATTCAAAACATTTATTGTGCTCAGTGATTTTTTCAACACTATCCACTCACATTTCTGTGGTGGTAAAGCCAACATAGTTGTGTTAAAATGCAGTTTGGTGAAAAGGTTTATTGCTATAAGAGAAAAAAAAAATCTTTAAAAAAGACTGACAGTGTTATGTATCAGACAACTAGTCCACTGTAGTATATATCATATACTATAATGAATTGCCCAAACTGACCATTTAAAATAAAGAAATTCCCAGAAATACAGTTTTTCTTTAAGAAAACAGTAAAAAAGCTGGTTGATTTTCACTTGGTTTACAAATTCCCTGGGAGATCTTGGTGTTCAGGCATATTCTGCAGTGTCCAGAAATGCATTTAAAAACCTGTGTTTAAGATCAGGTGCTGGCAAACATCTGTTTGAGAGCACTGTGCTACATTGCCTCTGCACAAAGTGGTCCATGGTGGTTAAGAAAGAAAACACAGTGACATTCAATGATTGCTGGTTTACTGTGCCCTGAAAAGATGGTTTGCAACCTGTTTTCTAAGATTTTTATTTTCTTCATTAAGGAATGGAAGGTATATTTTTTTTTTGCTATTTTTAGTCTGAAATTACTCTTTCCATCAGACAAACTTGAGTAGAAAGTAAGCAATTATTTTGTTTTATACTTGATGCACCGAGAGTTTAGAACTGAGATCATAGCTACCGGTCCTTAAAACTGTTACCTCATCCATATTATTATTAAAAAAAAAAAAATTACTTGTCATATGCACTGTTTTGCTGAATAAGATCTGGATTTGAAAATTCATGTAGCATGGTATACAGAGATTAAAAACTCCTTTCTACAGATTTTCACAGCTAAGCCTGAATATAAGCTCTGGCAGCTTTCTTGAAAGATTATTCACTGCCACTTCTTATCTTTCAGAAGTGACATTATCACTCCACTGTAAATGTCAGTTAGCCTTTATTAAGTAGGTCTAGCTCTCAATCTGATCACAGATAAAAATTGTTGTTAATAATCCTGATAATTGACTGGACTACGCCAAATTTCTAATATATTGTGAATACTGTGTATTATCAAGGTGTGGAAGATAAGACTGCTTATCATGTTTGCATACTTTGTATCATGAAATCCATAAATGGATTGTATTAAATAGTTACAAGATATAAAAGACATTAGTTTAAATGTCTTCTTAGATGTTGGTCAAGACCAGAGACAATTGCCAAACTATTTTTGTGACAGTGAGCTTCAGATCTACAACTCCAGTCTGCCTTTTGAGAGACCCTCATATCTCTAAAATGTCATCACTGAAAAAACTCTCACCTGGAAATATGTAAATGAAAAAGTGCTGAAAGAAATATGTTTAAAATCCTGTAAAATCTGGGCAAAGGACTAATGTATTGATTTTTTCTCTATTAGCTTATGAAAGAGAAGCCAGATCAGATCAAGATCTCTGTTAAGCTCCGCTCAGTTTTCAAGAATCAGTTCTAGAGGTCAGATTCAAGATATCACTGTAAAATTTATCCACACTTTTATAGGAAAATTTAAAAAAAAAAAAGCTTTAGATGTTTTTAGATCTGGAAGAATTTTGCATTTATTCGCTTCCATGCTACTATCTTGTATCTATTCCACACCCCACCCCATCCATCCCACTCACAGTTGTTGACTTGTGCTGACTGAAAATGCTACTAAAAATGACACACTATACTGTCCAGCTGAATGATTTCTTTGTAAGGTTTCACTCATCATATGTTTGGGGTTCAAGTTGATGAGAAATCTCATATGACTAGATATGAAAGAAATCCTGTTCTGTTCTGTAATGTCTTTTTACATACCATTATTAGCAACTAGAGTGCAAATGATAGGCAAGAACAATACTTATTGATGTGCTGATCAATGCTAGTGCCATAAAAGGATTTACAGGCAGGCAGAAGTGAGAGTTAAATTATTTCAGTGAAATGGTTTTTTTAGTTTGCAGACTTTTACCTCAGGACAGAGACTTAGAGGAGTGAGTTTAAGCAGATCAAGGAAGGCTTTGTCAAAAAGCTAATAGAACTCTGAACTTCTCCTCCCAGCTAAACTTCATGCGGTTTCTGAGAAGAATTTTTCTGGGGTATAAAAAATCTATCACTTCTCAACCTGATAAAGTCACAAGACTGTACTCAAGTTGATGAAAGATGCAGGAGGAAGGTAAGGAAAAATACTGACAATATGAAATCTCCATAGCACACCCAAGGTCTGGAAGACTAAGTTGTTGCTTTATTTATTTTTCCTTTTTACAAAACCCTGAGATTTAATAATTTAATATTAATTTTAGGAAAAAATAGAGGTTGTATTTGATGGATTTCACTGAAATTAAGAGTTAATATATGAAAGGGCAGATTCTGATTGAGTCTTACAACCACATATTAAGATGCCCCCCACTTGTCCTCACCTGGACAAAAACTGGAGTTCGGTTAGAATAATTCTTTGAAATAATTTCTTACTCATTGAATAAGTCCTGAGGAAAGCACTGTAGCTGTATTTTTCAAAGGCCCATTCCTGAAAACACATATAATATTACATATTTATGAACCTGTGCATTTTTAACAGATCAACAGAAGAGAAAGCTCTAAGGCAAAATACAGTTCCTTTCCCTGCTATCTCTGAGAAGAGATTGTTCTCTTGCTGTGACAGAATAACAGAAATACACAGTGCTTCAGAAATACACAGTGCTTCTGCCAAAATGACATGTTCTTTTTTTTCTACGAGTAGACATTACTTATAATAAGTTCTTCAAGTTCTGCTTTCTGAGTCTTTGAGAAGTCAGAATGACTTCAAATAACATAAAAGAGTAATAGTGAATAAAAAGAAAAGAAAGTATTTCACGTACAGTCATATCCACTTAAGGTGTACCAGAACTAGTAGAAAAAATGCACTGCAGATTAATAGACACTGTATGGACCCAACCAGAAAAAAGGACAGAAAATGTTCAATTTTACACTAATATTTTACAAAACATAAGTCATGGTGCTGTATCTAGAAATAAGCTAGAATAATGACAGCTTCTGTAATAGTTCAAATTGAAGTCAATGCTTTCAAAGTTCGAATTTATAAAGTAAGGTTTCTCAGTTTTGTTTTTGTTTAGCTAGCAACTAACTCACTACTGCCATGATATGGCTGGGCATGAAAAGAGGTATAATTTTTAATGGTATCTTTTTTTGGGCTGTGACAAACACTTCTCCATGTACACACTGAAAGGTAAAAGAAAGGTTAAATTGTAACTCATAGAATCATAGATTATCCTGTATTAGAAAGGAAACACAAGGATCACTGAAGTCCAACTCTTGGCTCTGCACAGAACCATCCCCAAGAGTCACAGCATGCGCCTGAGAGCGCTGTCCAAATGCTTCTTGAACTCTGTCAGGCTGGTGCTGTGCCCGCTTCCCTGGGGACCCTGTTCCAGTGCCCAACCACCCTCTGGGTGAAGAATCTTTTTCTAATAACGAACCTAAACCTCCCCTGACACAATTTCAGGCCATTCTCTTGGGTCTTTTCACTGGTCACCACAGAGAAGAGATCAGAGTCTGTCCCTCCTTTTCTCCTCAAGAGGAAATTGTAGACTGCAATGAGGTCTCCCCTCAGTCTCCTCTTCTCCAGGCTGATCAGAACAAGTGACCTCAGGCACCCCCCATACATCTTTCCCTTGAGGCACTTCACCATTTTTTTGGCTCTCCTTTGGATGTTGCCTAATATCTTAATGTCTTTTTTATATTGTGGTGCTCCAAACTGCACAAAATACTTGAGGTGAGGCCACCCCAGCGCAGAGCACAGCGGGACAATCCCCTCCCTTGCCTGGCTGGCGATGCTGTGCCTGATGCCCCCCAGGACACAGCTGACCCTCCTGGCTGCCAGGGCACTGCTGACTCACATTTCAACTTATCAATGCCCGGGACCCCCAGGCTGCTCTTTGTGGCACTGTTCTCCAGAGCCCAGTTCCCCAGTCTGTGCACACATCCAATGGTGCTCTGACCGTGTTCTGTCCCAGGTGCAGTATGTGGTAATTTCCTTTCTTAAACTTCATAGGGTTGATGATTGCCCAGTTGTCTAATTTGTCTTGATCTTTCTGCAGGGCTTCTTTGCCTTCAAGGGAGCTGACAACTCTTCACAATTTAGTGCCATAAGCAAACTTACTTAATGTTCCTCCAAATCCTGCATCCAAATCATTTATGAAGATGTTGGAGATTTGGAACTCCACTAGTGACAGGTCACCAGTCTGATGACACCCCATTCACTGTAACTCTTTGTGTCCAACTCGTGAGCCAGTTTCTCACCCAGCACATGATGTGTTTATGCAGCTGTTTGCTGGACATTTTGTCCAGAAGAATACTGTGAGAGCTAGCATCAAAAGCTTTACTGAAATCCAAAAGGATTACATCAAGTGGCTTCCCTTGATCAGCTAGGTGGGTTACCTTCTTGTGAAAGGAAATTAAGTTCAACAAGCAGGATTTTCTCATCATGAAGATGCTCTGTAACGGATGACTGTGTTGTTCTTCAGGCATTTTTCAATAACTCTCAGAATAATCGTCTCCATAATTTCACCAGCCACTGAAGTGAGACTGACAGGCTTATATTTTCCAGTGTCATCCTTCTTGCCATTCTTGAAAATCAGGACAATGTTAGCCAGCTTCCAGTCAACTGGAACCTCTTCAGATTCGCACGACTGTTCAGAACTCATAGAGATGCCTCACAATGACATCAGCCAGCTCTTTGGGTATACTCTTGGATGAATCCCATCAGGAGCCTTAATTTACAGGGATCCAGCTGGAGCAGCAGTTCCTGCACAACTTCAGGGTCCACCGGGAGTTTATCATTCTGGTCCTCCAGCTCAGGACACTGAGACCCCCTTAGTCCAAAACTAAGAAGGTATTACACTTCTCTGCCTTGTCTGTCTTGTTTGTGAGGTGGCCATCCTCATCAAGTAACAGACCAATGTTATTTCTGGACTGCCTTTTGCTATCGACATGTGTAAAAAAGCTATTTTTATTGTCCCCCTTCTGCTGAGGAACTCAAGCAGTTTGAAATTAATGAATGAAGAATAAAAAAGGACTTCATCTCAGACAGGCGGGACTTGCATATGTCGCACAAATTGTTAAGCCATATGCTAGCACTTAAGTATTGAATCTAGAATTAAGTGAATCCCTTCATGTGTGTTTCAGAAATTGCTTCTACATCTTTTCAAATTAATTCAGTATATTCTCTAAATCATAAATTATCTTTAGATCTGCACAGTGGGTATTTCAGTAATATTTGCAATTCGCTGCTTCTTGCTTAACTCTGCATTGCCTGTGGGTACGTGAACAAAAATTAATTTTTGGCTGTAACAGAATAACTTGTTTAGCACCTCAAGGATGTGTTAAGAATTTGGATAATGTTTTAATGCAAAACTACTAACACTGTGGGTCTGTCATTGAGTAAGATACTGATTAATATAACAGATCCTCCTGGTAGATTTGTCTGGAATACACTTTTTGGTCTCTCTGAATGTTTTTAGTTATTTTGATGCTTTTGAAAAATAAATGTATAGGAAGTCTTGGCTACATGCGTCTTAAAATCTTATCATCTGAGTCTATGCATGTGTAAATTTACTTCAGCAAATCCCTTTGACTGTCCATTGATCAGTAGATGTGAGAATCTCTTACGTTGATATGAGGATCATATAACTGTCTTCTAGATTTTTTTCCATATAACTTCCTCCCAGGGCCATTAGCCCCTGCTCCAGTGATGCTGGAGCAGGGCTGGCCTCCAGTTCAGCTGTGCCTTGATCACCGGACCACTGAGCCGTGCCCACCTGCAGGCATCAGTTTCCTACCGATCCTATCTTATGTCAGTTGGCATCAGGCAGGTGATTTGAAAAGCTTCAAGTATTTCATACAGTGTTAGACTCCCATGTTTGGGAAGTTGAAATAATCCCCATAACAATACAATCATGAGTCTAGAAGGATATTCAGATAACAAAAAATTCAGAAAAAAGTAGTCCATCTTAGGGTATGATAAATCTTCCCAAATTCCACCTATTGTACTTATTAGATTTTCATTAAGTATGATAGAAGCATAGTAACCGACATTTAAGTGAGTTGAAATCCACTCTTGAATTCAAGAAGGCATTTAATTACTAAACATTTCTTTCTGGCCATGGCATTAAGGCACACAGACTGTTTACAACAACAAAGCATTTTGGAGTAGCACTGGAGAGCTACTGAGGGTAGAGGGAATCTACATTGGTTCAGTTTTCTGCAAGCTGTCCTTTTCGGAACAATGTGTTGGATGAATTTACTCCAGAATATGCCCTGCTTGGAGACATAGGAGTCATTTGAGCTCCTCATAACAGAGCAAGATACCAATCCAGTCTGTAAACGCTGTGTGGATCTGATCAGCATTCCAGGCTTGAACATATTTTGTATGTCAGAAGAGACAGACCCTTGGATTACCTGAAACTGAAGTTATCAGCCTAAACTGTTTAAACCCAAGAAGAATATGGGAAAGAGCATTAAAATGGCATTTCTTCATTCAGTCACCGAGAAACTTTATACACTTGCAGAACTTTTCTTCTTCAAAAGTGCATAACATAGCCTAGAGGGCTGATTAACAAATTTAGTTAAACTGACACATGGCTCATTCCTCCCAATTACATATTTAGCTTCAAAAAGTACACCAAGTCAACAGGATTCTTTGCTATGCACATGTCTAAATCTCTGATTTGCTCTCCTTTTTAAATAGGGATGACAGCCTGGAATCTGAACACACAAACAAGCCTCTGGGGCTGCCACTCTGAATGGACTAGTACCAACAAAATTTGCAAGGAAAGCTTACAACATGGCCACCTACTTCAGCAAATCTCAAGCCAATATTATCTGATGGCAAAGCTACTAAATTCACATAGGTTTTAAAAGCAACAGAAATTGTTTGATAGTTAGCAGAGTGACAAAAAAGGGCAAACTCCTGTGAGCATACAGGTGCCATTTTTAATAAAGTTGATGCACCACATTTTGTAAATGATTATATACATTTTTACATACAGTTCATAATAATTCAATGTCTTTATGAAAAGTTGTAAGATAATGGACTATTTAAGTAAAAGATTAGTATCTAGCTTAGCTACAAGAATTGATCCTCATAAGAATTAAAAAAAGAAAGTTATGTTGAAAAATGAGAAGGATATGTTGTTTAACAATATTATGTTAAAATGTCCCTTTGGCTTTTAAAAAACTTGATTATTTATGTTTGAAGTCCATGGGGTACACAGTGCAGACAATTTACTCTGGCAAATAAAACCCACAAGTGTTTGAACGTGATAAGAGAGTTCCTGTAATAGAGCCCTTCTGCAAAATGTTTAACTTGCTGTTTTGGAACCATGGGAATGGCTGTTACTGCATTATCCATCCAGCAACTACCACAGGTTATGGCAGAAACTATTCAGTTTAATGACTTAAATGAGAGAGTTTTATTTCATTAATTTTTCCACATTGAAAATACTTAAATGAAATGAAGTAGTTCTTAAAAGGCCTCACAGCTCATATACAAGCCATATAACATGAAACATATCATATTCTTGAAATGCTATTTTAGTATTGGAAAATGAACCTGTTACATTATTGTGATGTAAGTAACCTGAATTCTCTCAGCATCTGCTCAGGAGCATGGAAGAATGAGCTGGGAACCATAATCATGACATTTAATACTGCTTATAAAGGAATAGTAAAAGGAAAAATAGGTTTTGTAGGCAAAACACTTAAAATCCTATGATCTATCTTCCAGAATTTACTCTTGCAGAGTGTCCTTCCCATAGTATATTCCTATAGTATGTCCTAGCTTTTCTGGCACTTTATGTCGAATCACAGAATATGAAGATTTGTTATGTTCACAATGTTTAACGGAAAAAGAGCAATGTGATTTCCTTTTGAAATGGAGGAAAAGATTGTAGAGAGGAAAGATCTCGCAAACAGTTCTTATCAGAATTTAATTCTAATGTATGAGATCTTCATATTCCCTGCACTTTCTGAAATCTCTGATCAGGATTCCATAGGCTCTGACAAAGAGGTCAGACTTTCAGAGGTGTTTGAATGAACTCAAGAAGTATAGTTTTCACATATGAAAAATTTCATTATTTACTAGGCCAGTGGCCCTATTGTGAAATTTACTGCTGACTGGAGTATAGAAGTTATAAATTAAGTCCACTTTACTTGTTTTTTTTCCTGTGTTTTTTCTTTCTTTTCTTATGTTCTGTATGAGACCATGATGCAGAAAAGCCAGGTGAAAGGTACCTCTAGTTCTTGAAAAGTGAAGACAATGAACAGGCACTCACTGTTCACCTTCTTTGTGATGTTCATGGCTTCAAATACTTCAATATCATCTCTCTCTGTGTCTCTTGGGCTCAGGCTTTGCTTTTTGCTTTTCCAGTCTATAGATTCTTAGTTCCACATTCCTTCAGATCCCTGTTGATGATGCCTTTTCTCCTCTCTGCAGATTTATTTAATTACATCCATTTTGAAATGGAAGGACAAGAGCTGTACAACGTTTTATAGATTTACATGCAATATTAATTTGCAGTAGCATTTGTTTCCTTTGCTGTCTGTAATTTTTCCTATAAAATTTTAAAATTCAGCTGAATTTTCTGTTGCTACTGAACACTAGACATCTTTTCAGAGAATCAGACATTGTACTTTTACCATCTTCTCCCTGAATAACATAGTCAGCTCAGAGACCATCACTGTATAAGGATTTTATTTTATACTTTTTGTGTATAGCTATAATTACTAAAAAATTATCTAACCTGAATTTCAGTGTTAGTAGTTGAATTTAATCAGGCTGTTACATGAAACCAAAAATTTAAATGTTTTGAACTGGAACAAAGTTCTCAGTGTCATCTTTTTTTTCCATATGAGCGAAAAAGAAAACTGGCCACTTATTTCTGTAGATACTGTATGTACCTAAATCATAAAAAGAAACCAGAAAGGAGAGAAATAAATGGTGTCATATACTGCAAAACAAAAAGAGCTTGAGAGAGCTGCAAAAACATTTTCACTGTGGAAGTGATTAATTTATTTTTCATTATTCAGTTAATTACATTGAAAAAATAAAATGCTTTCTTAAAATTGATTTATAATCAAGTATAAGATGACTTCCTATCTTTTCAGTGCCAAGTCACAGGGAATTATAGTCTTAGAAATACATTAATGGCAATCAATGTCACCTAAGCTTTTTTTTCCCATATTCTAGCTTTGCCTAATTAAATCTGTGTGACACAACAAAGAAATTTCCCTAAGGGCTGTCTGATGTCACTTTTCTATCAGCATAATTTCATTGTACTGTGCAGCTCATCTTCAGAAAGTAAACAAGGCAGCATTAGGTAGTGACCTCAAATCTATCCAAACCGCCAACCCATACCAGGGAAGGCAGAAAAAGGAAATTAAAATTCTTAGCTGGTATAAATCTGGCAATCTATACAGTTATCTGTGCTGACATTAATGGACCATGAGGATTGACATGCTGTTGAGGAATACACCTGGTGCGGGTATTTGGGCTTGCAAGATGCGCATTGAGATGCGGGTTTATCTCTGCGTGGGAGCCCAAGACAGGAGGCTGGGAGCTGCCAACCTTTAGGATAACAAAGGGCATGAAGATGGGTGGTGCCAGTCAGGTGAGTGGACCATGAGACACACAGCAGGAGCTGGGAACTGGAAAACAACCGTTTGGATAACAAAGGAGATGAAGACTGGTGAAGCCAGCCGGGTGGATGGAAACAGAGAGGGGGCAGGAGCATGGGGAGACTGATGGGGTAAAAGCTCAGGAGTTTCTTGGTTAGGGGTCCCTCCTTGAGAGAACCAGCTTGGGCTGTTTCTGTGTTATTGGGTGGGGAATAAATGGCTTTATGGAACGAGATATCCGAGACTACCATGGGAAACTTGGTGTGACTGTGTGAGTGGGGTGAGCGGGGAGCCAAGCTGGGCTCCCATCGAGTCACTGGAGCTGCCTGCTGGGAAGGGGCTTTGGTCCCAGTAGTGAAGGTCTGGCCTTGGGAGTTTGACTGCCAGGGAGCCCTGTGAATTGTCAGACTGAGAAGTTTCCTTAACAGTATCTGAAATGCTGGGTTTCTTTTCCTCAATGCTTCCTAGCTTGTACTGCAGATCGTTAGTATGAAGAGTTATTTTAAACTCTAGTATTTATACAATCAGCAGTTCTAATAAGCTATATTATATAATTATTCTTAAAAGTAGTTAGTAAGGGAATTTCCTCTATACATGGCTGCTCATATAATTTTTGAAGAACTTGATGACAATAGAGTTTTGTCCTCTTGGTCTTTACAACTCTTGGTATCCTAGACTGATTTTAATTTGTCATTCTAATGTAAATCAAGAATAATTTCAGCAAGCCACTGGAGCTACAGGACCACTGTAAAAATTCTAAATAATAATTAATGGTATATCTGGAGTCATCACTTTGGCTTAAGGATGCCATCTAATATGTATCAATGAATTGATTAACCGAAAGTAGTAGCATGAAGTATTTGAAGGTGTATGTTCATAATTTTCAGTGACATGTGAGTAAATCCTGTGATGTCTAGAAACTAACGGTCTGTCTGCGGGAGGGGAGGCTTTCCAATACTGTCTTTGATTGCAAAGACGAAGAGTCCTTCCCCGTACTCCAGGTGAAAAGACTGCCTTAAGTGAGGAAAGAAAGGACCAAGTTAGGGAGAATGTGATGCTGCACTTTTAGTCTGAAGTGGAAAAAGGTGCTGAACCAGGAACTGGACCAGTTTCTCTTAGTGTTTTGTTTGTAAGCTGTAATTCCCAATCAGTTTTTCTCTGCTCACATGACTTCATAATCATGTTGGTAATTTCTTGGATGTCTAGGTGGAGGCTTGATTTGTTTAAATGTTATTATTTTTTAGAAAGAGTGTTCAGGAACTTATCCTGACCAGCTTGGCAGTTAGTCAACATTTGGCAGAATGGTTATTGTGCTTGTCTTCAAAAGGAAGCAGACCTTCTGAGGAGTATTTTAGATGGAAATGGATAAACTGCTAGTCAATGCAGACAAAAGCAAATTGCCTCTATGTGTTAAATTTAAAAAGTGTCTGCTGGCTAGGTCCACCGGAGGACTTGCATGAGATTTAAGTATCTATCTCTACATGTCTTCCTAATCCAAAACTGCTAATGCCTGCATGCCAAGCCTGTTAGCTGCCGACTGACCATGCAAACATTTATTGGTGCAAAACAGAGAGATTTTTAATATGAGAATCTTAGTGTGCCAAAAACATTTTACATCTAGTACAGCATAATAGGTCTGCTCCTAATGTAGTATCTACAGCCTGTTCCTTTGCATACCTTGTCTGCCTACTCAGATCTGTCCTGTGTTCTCAGATGCTAATAAAACAGGCTTTTGACGAGACAGTGAAAAGAGCCAAGTGGAGACTCAAGTAATAGGAACGACTACAGAAGCATCCAACAAAGTCTTTTTCACATTCAGATTTGGGCTTTGTTCTGGACCACTGGTCCGTTTGGAACAAAATGGGCCACAGCTAAAGAAATACTTGGACTTAAAATTCCAGGACCTGGAGTCCAGTTTCGTGGTTGGAATATGGTTGGTTGAACCTACTTTATCCAGTAAAACACCCCATTGCATCATAACATTACAACATTCAGTTATAAATCTACTTGGATTCATATTGGCAAGATTATTTTACTTTTCTTTAAGTAATTAGAATGTGATTTCCAGGTTCAAATCCTTGTTTTTATGGGAGATTATGTATTAAATCAAAGATAACTACATATGTATGCTTCTCTGATAAATAAATAAACAAATAAATGTATAAATAAATAAAGGGAAAGGAATAAGGAATGGAATTAAAATCTTACTTCTGCGCTCCTGCAATGTTTGGAAGAAGTGAGTCACCTTTTAGAAGAAGGAATTGAGATATCAATTGCAGTCCTGTTCTAAAGGCTATGGATTCTGAGAATAGATGGAGCATACTGGAAGGTATATTCTTAAGCCCAAGAGTTCTCTGCTCTGATTAACTGCCTACAAGTTAGTTGGTCATTCCAGTCAACCTTTATATTCAAAAGAGAGAAATTGTCATCCATAGGGGGTGACAAAAAGCTGACACACGACAGGTGAATTGTTCTTTGAACATGTCTACCTCTTCCCAGTGATTAGAATGGGTGAATAGCTTGGGCATAAGGCAGGTAAATTCCATCCCTACTGCATGCAGAGTCTTTTTCATTTCTTAGCCAATTAACTTTTCTTTATTCTGAATGTATCAAAACAAATAATGCTACACTAGACAACTAAATGTCTAAAAACAAGGCATGTAGTAATAGACAATTAAATGATTTTTAAAAAAGAGGGATAACTTATGACCAAAGGAGATGGGAAATTTTTTGCAGAGGGATGGAAAACCTTCTGGAAAGGTGGTTTTTTGTTTGTTTGTTTTGTTTTGTTTTGTTTGTTTAGGCTGGTCATGACGACCACTGAGGATTTGAAGAACTATAAAAGGGAATAACAGAGCTCAGTTTGGTTTCATGCAATTAGCACTACTACCCCCAAAGCAGGCTATATTCATGCTGGAAAAAAAAAAGTAGAAAACAATATAATTTTGGAGTAATGTGGATTTTTTTCTGGAGCAGAGAATTTAGTAAGCACCTTGATAGAACCATGCGTAGTAGAGAGAGAGAGAGAGCGAAAACACTCACACAAAAAGTTTAATCTATAGTCATCTATAACATCTTCTTTTAATTTCCAAGATTTATAACTCAATTATAAAATTGTACCTCGTTTATAGCTCTGTTTATATGGAAAACATGCCCAGTTAGAAAGGAGTCTATAACGACTGTTTCTATTTGAAGCGATAAAGACTTGCCTGGCTTTCAGTATGACAACTGGCTGGTTATTCCTGCCTTTGTTGTGTTTGGTGGAACAAAGGGTAGAGGAGATGAGAACATTAGCTGCTCTGTTTAAAACCAGTTTTTACTACTAGAAGCAAGTGTACAAGCAAAAATTCTCTGCATGTTAGAGGGCATACTACATTAAATAGGTAAGACAAAAGCTGTTCCTTTCTTTCTTCACAGAGGCAGAAATTGAGGTCATAGGACAACATTTCCCTTCTTTCTCTTTATTATTCAAACTACTGTGATTGGAGATAAAAGCCAAGAATTTTTTTTTTTTTTTTTTAGCAGTCAGTGTGGTGCTGTGTTTTGGATTTCTGAGTAAAAGTGTCGTAACACATCAGTTATGCTGGCATGTGGCCAACCTATCACACAGTGGAGACGTTTCTAGCTGATAAATACTACTGTGGAAGTAGCCAAAGCAGAATACTTTCAAGTAATTCAGGTGACATGCATTGTTCCTTTCTATTGAATGGGAGAAATAGAATGTGAGTCATCTAACCTATTCCAGATTTCCAACATGAGATGAATCACCCTCTCAAAATGTGTTTCTTACTATTTAGGCAGATGAATTCCACATTTTGTGTCAGTAGGTGAGGTCTCATCTAAGGTTTTCTTAATGGAGGTTCAGCTAACCAAGAAGCTGAAATATAAGAAATTTATCATGGCAAGAAGAATAAAGTAACTAACGGAGGGATGACTGGGATAGGCTTGGAGAATTGAAAGGCTGACATTATTACACATAAGAAGAAAGTTCCCTTTTGGAAATACATATCTAGGAATTAGCAGGAAACCCACGTATTTCTTTGTTTCCTGCTATGTGGCAGCCAGACCAATACTTGAAGGGATTATAGTATCTATGTGTGGATGGAATATAAATTTATATTTTAAAAAAGTTGAGAATGGATTAATGGGCTAATTCAAATCAGATATTACATTCACAAGAATAGAGTGGGAAACAAACGTGTAGAAGCAAATTAGTCTGGAGAGAAGATGCTATGGATCTTGGCTGAGGTGATATAAAATGAAATAGATTTGAACTAAAGACTTCTGTAAGAACTGTTATCTAATGCAGCAGAACAGAATTTTCAGCAGATAAATGTGCTGGACCGTTATGGGACAGTTTTAATCACAGACATACAAAAAGTTCTGTGGAAAAGGTAAGTGTCAAGAAGGCTATAAGAGAAAAATAAAGAACAACAAGAAATTATAAGGGATTTGACCATACAGTGTATTTAGCAGATTTAAAAATCATAATCAGTTGAATACCATAACAGTATATAGGACATAATTAAAATTGTATTCTATATAATTCCTTAAATGTTTGCTGTTTCCTGGTGAGCGATAGCACCTGTAATTTATTAGTGGCAAGGTCAGATGTTAAAATTAAAAGTTAGTTTAAGTTCATTAAGATTTTACTTTTTAAATGATTCCTATAATTATTTTAATAAGGTAATATAGAGGAAAATCTATTCCAGTACTTTGGCTATATTCAAACTAAAATGAAGTCAACAGCTGTAGGCTTAGCATGAAATATTATATGGTTCAGCATGCTAATTTAATTATAATTGCTTTTGCTAAACAAAAGGTTAATTATTGAGCAGGAGAATAATGTTGTGGAAAAATACACCAAAGCTCTGTAAACAGATCCATACTTAAATATTGCAAACAGGTAGATGAAATGTCAGAGTTGTACAGAAATTAAGGCACATCTTAAAGTCATGTTATTTGCATTGTGTCTGAGAGTAATAAAAATCCACACCATAGCAGAATTCATCTATTTTCAGCAGAAGTAATACATAGCAGACAACTTTTTCATCTGAACCATTCTGGCCAGCTTCATAGGCAGTGTTCTGTGCTCTTTGCCTTCTAAATGCAATTGAACGATCCTTTCTTTCCTCTGAATTCCCTCATCAATCCTGTATAATAACATCTGCCAATGCACTCGTCCATTTCAACCATTCTCATATGGAGTCAGTAACACAATAAACAGACTTCACTTCTTGACTTCCGAGTACTTGGCCATACGAATAATAGAATTACTTCACTGTTTCAGACAAAATGCTTAGCTTCTTCAGATATCTAGCACAGAGAAGCAACGGATACTTAGGGAAGGGTTTAAGGTATGTACTGTGAAATGCTAATTTCATCACAGTTCTGCACTCTAATTTAGAATATCACCTTAATGACTGGAATATGGAAAGGAGTGAGCAGCTACTGCTTTATTTTCATTGTCCATGAAAATTCATAATGTTGGTGGGTTTTTTTTATATCCAGTGAGCCAAAGTCTTGTCTCAAGTATGTATGTATTCATGACTTTTTTTACAGCAATGGAAATTGTTCATCTTTATATTCAAGTTGATTTTGTCACATTGATTTTCCTTGACATTTCGTGTAAGCCTACAGAGAAAAAAAAAGCAATAAATATAAACTTAAATGCGAGAACACTTGTGGATTTATTGACAGTATGAAGTTTAGAACTGTTCAATGCAATTTTCCATGTTAGCAATTTTTTTTGAGAGAGAGTGGCCTTTGAATGCTATTTGACTTGCTGCTTTCATTTTTGGGAAAATGGAAGCCATGGAAACCTGCTTTTAAGATGACTGTGAAAGAAGTTGTCTAAGAGCAAGCTACAACATTCTAGCAATAATTTTGTCAGTTACATGAATGGCTTCCAAGATGGTTATGGAAAAGTAAATTTCCTTTTGAGAGCATCAGTAAGTTCAAATCAATAAGACTAGGTTTTCTTTTCTGGTGGTTGGTTTTGTTTTGGGGTTTTTTGGTTTCTTTTTGGTTGCTTGCTTTTTGTTTAAATAATAAATGAGCCTAAAATAAAATAGTAAGTTTTTAACTCAGTGATATGAAGTATTTTGGAAATATTTGATGTTATTAATGTCTCCATGGTAGGGCAAGTTTTCTTCTAAATCAATTAAGTTATTTGCAAATATATACACTTAAAATGTAAGACATAATATCAGTGAAATTTTTAATGAAAGGAGTTACATAATCAAGTATTGATTGTGCTTAATTTTGATATTCCTCCAGAGATTTTACAGCAATGAGATATTTTCTTCTTTCTGTAAAGGCTGAGGACACAGAGAGAAGGACTAGATCAAGTTATATGAGACAGTTTCATTTTTGCTGTGAGATTTCCCATTGTTTCCTTCTGTTACTCTCACTTAGCATCATAGAATCATCAAGATTGGAAGACACCTTTAAGATCAAGTCCTCCCATCAACCCCTAAATCACTAAATGATATCAACCAGTGCCAGATCCAGACACCTCTTGAACACCTCCAGGGGTGGTGACTCCACCAGCTCCCTGGACAACCTATTCCAATGCTTGACCACCTTAACAGTGAAAATATTTTTTCTAATATCTAATCTGAATCTCTCCTGTCTCAGTTTAAGGCCGTTTCCTCCAGTCCTCTCACTGCAGGCATGGTAGAAGAAAGCAGCCTCCACCTGGCTACAACCTCCTGTCAGGTAGCTGTAGAAAGCGATGAGATCTCCCCTGATTACAAGGGATTACAAGAAAAAGGATTTCTTACTGTAATTTGAATAGTCAGGGAATAATTAAATTTTTTGCAGCAATGCTATCTCACTTCACCTTTATTCTTAGAGAATTACATATTGTGAATCCTCACAAGGAGTTGAGGCTTTCTAGTTATATGCTTAAATCCCTCATCACTCATTATCTTGCATTGATTTTGACAAAATCTCATTTTAGCCTGGTAATGTTATCACCACTCCACCATTTGTATTAAATATTGCTTAAGTCGAAATTTTATAACTTAAAATTTAGTTTTAAAAATAAGTCTTTGTTGTTATTGAAATACTACTTTACTAGTATTGAAAAGTTTTGTTACTTGTTTCTATTGTAAATTATATAAGAACCTGGGAAAGGGCATAACACTTACTCAGAAGTAGTGTACCATGGACCTTTGTTGCAAATGGAATTTACACTAGTTTCTTAAAACCAGTCTGCTTACTCTGAGGGAACTCGTACTATGGACACCCTCCATTTTAACTGAGGATGTTTTTTCTGCATTTAATTCTAATGGAATGAAAATAATATTTTTTATTTCACAAGTGTCTTCTAGGAAAGTTGTTACAGCTATTTAGAGTAAGACTAGTTATCTACAATAGGACTATCTACTCTACTGTACTTACACTAGTCTTCTGCCTGATCACAGAATCATCAAGGTTGGAAGAGACCTTCAAGATCATCTAGTGCAACAGTCAACCCAGCACCACCATAGTCACCCCTAAGCCATATCCCCAAGTGCCACATCATCCAGACACTTATTGAATGCTTTTGGAGTTGGTGACTCCACCACCTCCCTGGGAAACTTATTCCAGTACCTAACCATTCTTTCAGTGAATTTTTTTTCAGTATCTAATCTGAGGCTCCCCTGATGCACCTTAAGGCCATTTCCTCTGATGTTGGTTTGTTCAGCCTGGAAAAGAGCAGCCTACAACTTCCTCATGAGGGAGAGCGGAGGGGCAGGCACTGATCTCTTCTCTGTGGTGACCAGTGACAGGACACAGGAGAATGGCCTGAAGTTGTGTCGGGGGGGGGGTTAGGTTGGATATTAGAAAAGGATTCTTCATCCAGATGGTGGCTGGGCACTGGAACAGGCTCCCCAGGGAAGTGGTCACAGCACCAGCCTGACAGAGTTCAAGAAGCATTTGGACAGCGCTCTCAGGCGCATGGTGTGACTCCTGGGGTGTCCCCTGAAGAGCCAAAAGCTGGACTTCGATGATCCTTGTGTGTCCTTTCCAACTAAGGATATTCTATGATTCGATGATTTTTCTCAATTGTGTCTTAAGTTTTTCTAGTTTTCTCCATTGGTTTCCAATAAAAATTTTCCAAATAATTCAAACACATTAATTATGTTTTACAGCATCCCTTAGAGGTGCATAAAGATCACATAGAAATAATGCAGTGTATTCCTGAAAGTCAACCTACAGTAATGTGATACCTGCAGCTGAGTAAATAAGGTAGGCAAAAGAATTTTTTAACAATTCCAGGAAGGAAATGAAAAACAGTTCTATTGAAGAGAATACCCAGAGGGATTTTAGTCATAAAGCTTAAAATTTATGAATTAGAATTAAATGAGCAAAGTGTCATTGCTATGAAAAAATGTTACAGTCACATAAAAAAATGATAGTCACCTGGTATTATATTCATTGACTGAACTTAACTGCCCAAAACTCAGGTGAATCCTGCCAGGTGTTATTAGCAGAGTTCTTATGGCACTTTTTCTAAGATCTTATTCTGCCAAAGGATGCAATAATGTTTGTGATGCTATTTCACTCATCCTTGCTTATCTGCTTCCCAAAAAGGCTTTGTACTGCCTTACTTCAGGCACTCTATTTACCAGTGCAGTGTGGATGTCCTGGATACCTTAGATGTCTGAAATTATTCTAGGCACCTGTGTTTATGCAAATGGGACAAGCATGAAGGATTTCAAAATTACTTCAGAGTGGAGATGCCCAGAGTTGGATTTGGCTCCAAATTAAGAGCATTGTGCACGAGCATTTTTATTCAAATTATATGTCTAAGGCCTTCTAGTCATGGGAAGTCAAGGACTTAATTAACTTGCCCAAACATAGGCATCCAATACCCTCTGATGGGCCCTAGGAGATCCTTCTGACTGTTCTCTTACCTCATATTCAGAACATCCATGTCTTCAGTTGGTGCTATGCTGCATCTGCCAGCCATATCTCTGCATCATTTGTTCCTCACACTGCTTGAACAGATACTAAATGCCCACATGAATGGAAGTAAATAAAGTCCCTAGTCAACATAGCGAATGAAATCTGAAGATGCATTTATCTCACTAAATATGGGTACCCAATTTTAGATGTTTATAACGTGGAATTTAAGTGGATTCATAAAGTCTAAAGGAATTAAATTTACTAATATCGAGAATTTTGCTTTTGCATCTTACCTGGAAGAATGCACATCCTCCCTCCCACTCATTACTTATGTTAAGTACTTTTTGACTTTTGTGAAAGTCAGTGTTGCTCGTTTCAATGTAGTAATAACAGAAGGCAATACTTGGTCAGCTTCTTTGCCATTAAGTTTTTCTTTAATTTGATTTCCTAAGGGAAGAAGGAACTTGGATATGACTTGAGGCATTCTGATTTCACTACCAGGAAGTGACTGATTCAGTGTAACCCACCCTGCAGGGCTAACACAGTCTAGCAGAGACTTGTCATATCTGTATACACTATATTTGGTCCAGGGGCCTCTTTGAACCCTTCTGGCCTTAGGTTACAATTCTTAATGTCTTGATGTTTTTTATCTGTTAAAAGTGCTTGAAATAATGTGAGACTATCTTTTGGCCTATTAGAATTAAGTTGATATAATATGGAACTGAAGGAATACAATGAATTTGAAAAAGTGTGGCATGAGGCATACGTGCAAACCTTTCAGGATACAGCATTCTGTAGAATGCTGAGAGGTGAAGGGATACAGATGCTGTAGTTTTGTTCCACATCCATTGCTGTTCTTGAGAATCAGCTCTGGAGTATATTGTCCTTTGTACTATGCTTTGTTTTCACCCTAGAAGGAACTATTTACTTCACCTTAGAAGAGAGGTTGGTGGTGAGTTAGTCCTTGACGTGGAAAATTGTGGGAGGAGGATCCAAGGAGTCATAATTTTAAATTTCCCAGACAGATTAAAAAAAGGTTTAAGATAAGTTTAATGATTAAATATAGTTTCTTTCAGGTTATTAGAATCATGATTCTAATACATATTTTTCTAAAAATGATTGAAAAATGAAGTTTTATGCAAGGGCAACACATTTTTTCTTTCAGGCAATTTAAAAGTAAACATCAGTATTATTTGGTTTTGCCACCATCAATTCTATTATTAGTGCAATTTCCATGTAAAAGTTACTGTGTTGGCCAAATTTTAGCCAATCTGAATTCAGGCATTTAAATGATGGACCTAAGTCAATATCCTAGTTACACTGTCTGTCTTTCCTATATAGTGTACTGGATTTTCATAATAAGGTTTTGGTAAAAGGGTGGCTACAGGGGTGGGTTCTGTGAGAAGATGCCAGAAGTTTCTCCTGTGTCTGACAGTGGTGTTCATACAGAACAAAAGGTCAACAAAAAGTAAGAAAGCCTACTGATAACAATAAAAGATTTAAAAACAGGAAAAGACAGTGAGAATTTAGAGAAGCCAAAGAACAGAATTATCTCCTGATTAACATAGATCATGACATAGAGATTCATCAAGTTTGATGCAATACAGCAAAAATACATTGGTGTATTGGGGAAAATACCATCACGGATATGTAAAGGCTAGCTTAATTTTTAAATTTTTTTTTCTTCTGCATTTACTAATCACTTCCAGTCAGGAAATGATAATTATGAAAAAAAAAATCTTGGTTTTTGTTTGTTTGTTTGTTTGTTTGTTTGGAATTTTTTATTACTGTCTTCCTCCAAAAAGTAGTAGTGAATCTGTAGCTCCAAAGGAATGAAAAAAAAAAAAAAAAAGAATTGGGATCTTGAAATACGTTTCTGGGTAATTAAAAAAAAAACAAAACAGGAAGAAAAGTGACATAAAATGTATATAAAAACTACTCATCAGAAAATGAGAGAGATCATGTATGTAAGAGAGGAAATTTCAGAATGACTTAGAAAAACATGTGAAAAAGGAGAATGAGAACAGCCCTCCCAAGGAACAAAAAGGCAAAAGATAGCACTGAAATCAGCTGTACATATGTGCTGATTAAGACACTAGAAAAGATGCCTTGACCATACTGTCACATAATCAACCTGGAAAGCAAGAGATAAGAACTAATACTTATGTACACTAAGCTTTTATATTGATTTCAAACTTGAACGGGCCATGGTTGTTTTGTGAGGATGATAAGAGTAGAATCAATCAGAAAGCGAATCTTACATTTTTTACTGAAGAGTGTGGTTGATTTGATTGTTGCTTCTCTCATTATTCTGCACAGGAGAACAAAGAATAGGAAACTACCAAACACAGACTTCTCTGATATGCTAGGGACATGGAGTGTAGCTGCATCTCTGAAGCATCAACTGATTATGGCTCCAGCTGACTTTAAAATTTTATGTGCTGATACTGTGCATTCCCTGAAATCTACTAAAGGCTGTAGGCTTCGACACATGGTCAACTGAAGGAGTGAGGTTATCAGAATATCAATCATGTGTTACATACAGATTATAATCAGAATGTGATAACCCAACACAGATGTCTTTGCCAAAGTGATCTTTGGAACATGATTTATTATATATAATATTTGACCTATTTCATACAACAAAAATGTACTACTTCCTGCTATATGCTTAGATGAATACTTGTGCTTCTAGGATATCCTAGCTCCCTGTGACTCCTCTAGTGGCTACATTTGGAGGTTCAGAAAGAAGATGGAAGCATTAAGGTTACCTAATCTAATCTTATAAAGATGTGAATCCTCTGGGATCTTCATTCAGATTTTCAGAGGAAAGCTGGAAGCATTATGTTTACCTAATCCAATGTTCTAAAGATGAGATTTAATGTAGAAAGTTGCCTACAATTTCTAAGATTCAGTCTAAGAATGGTGACCACATTTGCAGACCACAAAGATGTCTCCTGGATTGTGAACATTGTCAATAAATCCTTCAAAAGGATGTCTTGTTCAGGTGCTCTAAATAACATAAATGTGCGAATAGCTGATGGAGAAAAAGCATTAGGAAGGTGTCATTATCACTGCCTCTACTCTTGGTGAATGTATTCTGGCTGCACATATCAAAATTACTGAAAATACATATAAATAGATTCTGAAAAGAACTAGAAGAAGTTCTAGACACAAAGAAACCCACTTCATATAGACAGACTGTAAAACAATCTGCTTAATTTACCCAAATGAGGATGAAAAAGTAATTTTATGGCAAATGCTTGTGAAGTAGCAGAAGCCAATGAGTGAATCTCATGGTTGTGGCTGTGCGGCAGCTTTATCAGGATGCCGTCAGCAGCTCTGCCAGGTCGGCTGCTTGGGAGGGCGCGTGGGCCTAGATGCAAGAAGCCCAGGGTCTCGCGGTACGCTCTGCCGCAGCAGGAACACACACAAAAGCGGTCGAGAACGCAGCTTCCCTACTCAAAGGGGCTTCCCTCAGTCTGGTGGAAGACGTGCCAGCAGAGACAAAGGCGAAGAGAAGTGATCTGCTGCTTGGGTTCCAGAGAGTTTAATCTTCTGAAGATGCAGAGCCAGCAAGACCAGGAACTAGCAATTACAGGCATTTTTATAGTGGGACATAGGGAGGTGGGGTGAGGGGTATAATCCAATAGAGAAAGGGAACATGGGAGGGATCAACAGGGAAACAGCTAATGAGAATAGAACAGGGGAGGGATTACAGACAACCAATGGGGAACTGAGGGCAGGGCTGCAGGGAGGCTGTGGGAACTCACAATTCACGATGCAACAAATAGTGTTATGTACTTGTTTTAATCAGCGAGTTTAATATACGTTCATTAACTGGCTGAAGAAAATACTGTAACTAAGATGGTCATAACTTTCTTCATTGACTGACCTGGGGAGTCAGCACCAGAGTGTCTAGTTCATTAATGGCTGATAAAATAGTTTCTGAAAATATTTCTTATTTTAAACTGGTAAAGGAAGGTCACAGTCTAATTTTTCATGGGTGCATTCTATGACTTTTTCTTGTATATCTGTATCCAAGCTCCTATGTTAGCGATCTGAATTTCATAGTACTGAAACATAGTTAGAATCTCTAGTGACTTTGGAAAATGTTTGGTTTACCTAGAGGCCTTAAATAACTTTTTAAAATCTTAAATGCAAGCATCCAATTTGGAGTCACGATGAGAAATTATGATGAATGCTGTGCATTACTCTTTCAACCTATTGAACCTCTACCTCTTGGAAATGAATAAAAATCCAGTAATTTCTTTGTTTATTGATCTACTGCTTCACAGAAGCCAAACATATTCAGACGGTGAGTATTAATTAAACCACTTCTAGGAATGCACGGGAAGACGGGGAAATGTGACTGTGCATATCTGAAAAGAAAGTTTTGGTGTGCATTAACTTTCTGTCGGCCTGAGGAAACAGGTGAGTCACTCCCATGGATGGATTTGGCTTAGAGTGAGTGATTAGGGATAGTAAAAGCAAACATTTGTAGCATGCAGTAGATGTGGAAAGGATGTTTAAGCATGTTTTTGTTGTTCATGTGAAAATACTGTTATTTTATGCATGTTTTTTGCTCCTGAACCCAAACAAAATTTGACAGTTACTGTCAGTGGTCATGCATCTTTGCTATAGAAGTATAGCTATGTTAGCAAAACACATGTTTTGGGAAAGTTTTGGTATGATAATTTTCTAGGCATTTTCCCTTTTAAAAAGCATACATAAAGACTCTTCACTTATTTAATTGTGGTTTTCAGATTTATGAATCCTGTAATTAAAATGTGTAGTCTGAAATACAGATTACCTCATGTCAAGGTAATGATCTGTCAGGTACCTTGTTGCTTTCTGGGGTATTTGAAACAGTGGGGTGTCTCTGTGGGGTGTCAGGGCAGGAACCAGGGCCTGTCCCACTCCCCAGTGAGGAGCAAAGCAGCCAGGGCACACTGGGGCAGTCCCAGCCCTGAGTTTTGGTCACCTCTTTGGGGACAGGATCAGGCTAAGGCTGTGTTGGGACATGGCTATGGGAGGCCAGGCAGAGCAGGACTTTGGGGAGTTGGAAACTGGCCCTGCTGCAGTGTCACTGGGATGGAGGCCTCCACATGAAGAGCAATGTGTAAGAGTCCTGTTGTTTCCACTTGTTTGTTAGTGTGTGAGGAGGACTCTTGTAAAAAGGAGGTCATTGGTGCCTGTTACCATTTTCATGTACTTAGACTCATCAGAATGTCTTGGTGGTCAATAAATATTCTTAAATAATTGGTCAATAAATATTTTTAAATTGGCGTGTCTGGTCTTTTTACACCATAGTGCCAAGACTCCAAGGAATGGTAATATATGCATTGTGCAGTGCTCAGTGATGGATAGGCATAAGTTCTGTAATGACTGCTCATAGTACACTGCCTCTAATGTTATAGGTCATGATTTGGAACCAGCAATAGTCATGTCCAAACATTCATTATTTCAGAAAAGGTATCTTTTTTCCTCCCACTGGGTTTAAGAAAGGCTGTCCTCTTAAAATGGTTTTTAGAGAATGCTTTTTTACTCCTTAAAATATGTTTAAAATTTTCCAAAGACATCAGAGAAGGTGATGGAGGTTTAATTCTTAATGAAAAAAGAAAAAGTATATTTTAATATGGAAATCCTCATATTTTTCTGATGAATGTCAATATGCATTCCAAATCACTGTGCTTTTGAGCAAATCTCTTCATTTCTTAGAGGGACAAAGAAAATCCTCATTAAACATATTCATCAGTACTTTGCAACAGTAAGTAAAAGAAATAATTTTGGTAATATCTCAGTGTACTTTTAAATTATTTTTTCATCTTTTTACTGGAGATTTCAGAAGAGGTGTTTAAAAAGAAAAAAGGGGTAAAATCCATTTATTTTCACTTTGTTTCTGTATTATCATGAAAGTATTTCCCCCCCCCCAGTTTTTCTGGATCTAGTAGGATTGATGTGATTGCTTTTGCTACAGATCTGAGGGCTAAATATCTGTTGCATTTACAATCAGATTATAAATCTTTTTCTAGAGCTGAAAAATAAATGGCAATCTAGGGTTTACAACAGCTGCTGTGGTTGAATAAACCACAAACTTTATATTATCAGGTGAATGTCTATGCTAAGGCTTTAGGCACATCTTAAAGCTGTAGGATATTAAAAAATAATTTGGTTTTTATTAATCTTGGCATCCTACTGAATAAATTAAAAGTAACTTTTGATGGATTATATAAGAGAGTTTTTGTTGTCCTTTAAAATGTATAATGATTTTTTCTCAGATTACAAGCATTGGTTGCTACCTCTTTATCACACATTTCAGCTTAGTATTCATCACTTGTCCCATTAAAAATGATAACTTAAATCCTCATTAGAGAATACTGGTGAATAGCGTTTCTGGCTTTTTATGGTCTTGTTTTTGCTTTCTGAAAGTGCAGACACCTCTTTGTCTGTTCATTTTTCATAATTGTAATGCACAGATAATGGGGAGACTTGTGAAAAAATATAAAAAGATTTGTTGAGTTGATGAGAACACAGCAGAGGAACTGAGGATGCAGTTTCCATGTTTATTGATGAATATGGGAATGCTTATCAGAGGCAATTATGTAAAAATAATGTAAAGATTGAATATTTTCCAAAAATGAATTCCAATGTTAATTAAATTAAAATTTAAAAAATAAATAAAATAAAATTTAGTTGGAGGTACACATGTCAAAAATTAAGGAATAATATATAAAAATCCACAGGAGAAATAAAAAGGAAAATGAAACCTTGAATTAGATCATAGGTTCATGCCACTGGCAGAACTTTGTTTGGACCAGCTCTCCCCTCCCATCACCATAATCTTAATATTCCTAATAGTATCCAACCAAGGCCTGAAGTCATTGTAAGTATTGAATAATTTTGCTTACTATTTTACTTGGAATAGAAAAAAAGATATAAAAAAATGTAAGATATAAAAAAGGTATAAGCAGCATCATAGACACATTTATGCGAATTCCTGAAACAACTAACAAATTTATTCTGGACAAGAGATCTATGGATAAAATATGTGATTAGCTATGAACATTCTTTCAGTTCTCTTAGAAAGAAGGGGTAGAAGTGTCACTCTGACAAGGACACCTGCCAACTACTTGTGGAATCCACAAATGGATGAATATTGGATTTTTCAATACTCTGTTAGATTAAGTGCAGCTGTCAACAGCCTTGTGAGTTGCTGTGCAACTTGTGAGGCACAGGTGAGGTTCTATGAATATTTTTATAAATGCTCATGCACGTCTTGCCTGGTGGCTTGTCTCATAGGTACAAGGGATCTGCCTCATAGTGAGTCATTGATGCAGTGTCAGGTGTTCATGTGTGAGGCCACTTCCTCCTTGTATCTTTTGCTTTACCTATTTTTTTTTATAAATGTGATTTTTAACTTAAGCCACCAAAGGCGCCTTAAGCCACCATTATGTAGCCCAGGTCAAGTTCTTGGTCTTTCTCCACATGTAAAACCAACCAGCAGTTGACACCCTACGTACTGTCACCTCCTTGGTCTCCCACCTCAAGTGTGTTGGATTAACTGTGAAGTCAATGATGGTTTTATAACATTTATCTGTTGCTGTTTCATTTCTGAATGATTTGGATATGGATTAACCCCGTCAACTAAACATCATAACAAATGTTAGAGTAAGATAATAAAAGACATCTATAATAGTAAAAGGAGTAAATTTTTAGAAAACCCTTTCAAACACAGTACTGCAAGGACAGAAACTGGGAAAGTTAACAGCTTTCAAAATGAAGTAGGTTATGTTATGGAATTGGCCATATGGCATACTGTCTGGAAGAGAATAACTGAATTGGGAATTCTCTAAATTCCTTTTGATTCTACACTCTGTTGTTTGATTTGGTTTTATAAAGACCTTTCAAGAAATACCTCACCAAGGCTTCAGATCCGTATAGAAATTCTCATGTCCTACTCATGCAGACTCAAGCGACAAATATTCTAGATCCATAGTTTTTCCCCCTAATATATAACTTATTAGCATTTATGCAATATCTGTGGTTGGGTCTGTTTCTCGGATTGCCTAAACTGGATAGAAATATGTACCTGTTATGCTTCACACTTTATTCAGCCTTGGCACTTCCTTGGATCTCTATGGGTTTTCCTTGAGCAGAGTGATAGTTTCTCTAATTCATAGTTCAGTGTAAAATATAATAGTTCTCAAACCAATTACTACTCCTGTTTTTTGTGGAACACAAACCTTCTTCATTGCATTCCGTCCCATCATCTCTTTTTGAAGAGTCCTCATTTTATCTGCTGCCTCACTTTTATTGTGTAATATCTACTTGCAAAATTTTTTCTTTATTGGCAAAAAATTCTCAAAACTAATGAAAAGATATGTTCAGTTTTACATTCAAGAAAAAAAAAAATGGTTTCCTTTTCTGTATACTTTTTTACATATGAAGACAATGTTATGTAGGAAAACAAAGTGAAGAATTTCCTTTGAAAATAGTACATGTAAGGAAGATAAAAATTCTTCCTGGATACAGATAATGTAATAGCTCATGGCTGGGAAAGACTTGCTAAATGATATTTTATTTTTTGCTTTTTAAGCCAAAATCTCCAATCCTCCTCAAATTTGTTGCAGTCTTATTAAACATACCTTAATTTAGAAATCTTATCAAACTAGAAAAATAGCCAGAAAAAATTGGTTCCTGAACCAGGAAAACTGATGAAACTTATAAAACATTTAAATTCATTAATATGGACTCAAGTTTTTCAGCAATTTTCCCTATGGTGTAGAAGAGGAGCAACATTCTTATCCTTGGGGGGTGCCAGTGACACCAATTACTACGTTCATATTTATCCTTTCCCTGTCAAGGATTGTCAAAAGTAGATACTGAAGGATTAGCGCAGACTCAGGCTTCTTAACAAACCTCGTAGAAAAGTAAACAAAATGTTAAGCAAGAAGATGCATATTACCAGCCTCAGTTAATCCCCTTGGTCCTAAATCCCTGCTGAATTTGCTCATCAGCTTAAATGCAAATGAGTTGTGGAAATCCAGGCCCTGAAAACACTGATTCTCTTCCTATATATTCTGACTGGAGGTATTCCTTGCTGTAAACTTTGCTACTTGATAAAACCATCCTAGAAAATTATTTGCAATATTGAGAAA
Source organism: Edolisoma coerulescens (assembly GCA_013397115.1). Classification (NCBI taxonomy): domain Eukaryota; kingdom Metazoa; phylum Chordata; class Aves; order Passeriformes; family Campephagidae; genus Edolisoma; species Edolisoma coerulescens. Next base: position 714,257 of record VWZW01005638.1, read on the forward strand.
GTAATACAAGGGTAATTTTATTTCGCTAGGCAAGCAATGGTTTGTGGAACAGCATTCTGTTTAGAACTGGAATAAGCATTCCTCTATTATTATATCAGTAATAGTCAGTTTACTTTTACTCTGCTTTCTAAATGTCTCCATAAAATTTGTGAAAAATACAATCTTGCAGTCAAGTCGTAGAGAATTTGATAGTAAGTAACCCAAAATTTATCAGGTTTTATAATAAGAAAATGCTTTACTAAGGATGTGCTTTCGTTAAGTTGTGCTGTGGAAAAGCTCATATCTTTCTATTGATTCATGCCAATTAGTGGATTGAAATTAAGGAAGTTGACTCAGAAAATATTTTTTAAACGGTCAGCAATATTTTAACTGAAGATATACAAGCATAGATCCTTAGAGAATGAGGAATCAAATATCACTTCTGTGAAGTAAAAATGAGAAACTGTCCTCCTCTCATGTTCAATTCCCTTTTTTGAGTTCAACCCAGCACTTTTCAACTTCAAGTTTAATGACAATTAAAGCACAAAGAGATTATCACAAAAGGATATATTCAGAAAATTTCTTTTTATTTCTTCTACAATAAAGTTTTAAATCCCCCCCTAGATTCTTAAAGCAGTGATACCTCTAATTCATCATTATAAATTGGAAACAGTATCACAGGTTAAACTGGAGGGCGGAAGGACATAGCTTTCATAACACACCCCATAACACACATCAGTGCATTTGCATTTGTATCAGCATATTGTTAAACTACATAAAAGCAGTAAACCATTGCTACAAAGACGCTCCTCTGTAATTCAGATATTCTTTTCATTGTAGTGTATACTTGACTATTTTTAATACACATCAGCAGTCATATGTGCTAATATATGCCATACTAATCACGACATAAATTGTACTTTGTTTCACCTGCTCAGTAAATGCATTGTGTGCATTAAGTGTATTGTGCATTTCAGTAAATGTATTGTGACTACATTCATAGAAATCAGCATCTGTTTGCAAACAAATTCCTAAGAGAACAAAGAGGCAAAATGATTTAATAGCTTATTTTCAGGAATAACACTGGTGCAGTTTAGTTCTTTCTACTCATTGTCTTTCATTATAACAGATTTTGAATAGAAATTTATCATAGATTATGCCATAAATCTCTTTGCTTTTAAGATGAATACAAATGATATTTTATAATGTGTAATGTGGTACTCAAAATTTAAATTTATTCTAGTTGTATGGTCTAGGAAGTGATCTTTGATTACGGGGCCAAATGGCATGGTAAGCCCATATCCATTCAATTCCCATACATACATCATGCTCACATCTTCTTTCCCTCCCCAAATAAGGGAGGGAATTCAAATGTTTGTTAGGATTAGCTCTAACGGATAAACCCAAACCTGCCTCTGTCTTAATCTAGAATATGCTAGTCTGCATAGGCTAAAAGTTTGACATGGCTTGTGCTAATAATCAAGAGTGTGGACAATTATGTATCACTGCTAAGGTCCATTTCTGTTTCCTTTTTGTTTTACAGGTGTACACTTAGCCTTCCTATGAAGGTTTAAAAAATTAGTAAAAAAAAAGCCCTCCTCTCAGAAGATGGAGAAAAAAAGATAACTAATCCTAAATAGAAGAATGTTGCTTAGTGCGCCACAGTAAGCAAGAAACAAATACTGTAGCCTAATCAATTTATAGGGTGATGGAAGGCAATATTAATCAATTCATGGAGCATTTTAGTTATAGACTTTCCACAAAAAGTCTCAATATGTGGTCTTTCCAGGTTGCTGCACAAGTTATCATCAGCACACGTCCTGTTGATGTCACACAAGAGAGTGTAACAGCATTGGATGCAGCAGATTTCTAGAACACTGCCTTCTATTTGAAAAAACAATCATACTGGGGTTGAGTAGCGTTCCCAACATTTTGATCACATTAAGGCTTTGAAATATTTCCTTGTACATGAAAACAGCTGTGTTTGAAATATCTGCTTTGCTGACATTGGGAAAATTTTTCTTCCCTGACAAGTGTAAATCCTAGCGCAGCAGTCTTTGTTACCAAGTGGTGTGAAAGTGTGCTCCCTAAAGCTCTCATCCCACAGTAGTCATAATGCTTCAGTTTGTAGGAAGTGTTCTGAATAACTCCTCTAGTATTTCTAGACATCTAAATAAGGATCCTGATACTCAGATATAATGATATTTGCATTTACCAAACATTTGCAGGAACCAAACAATTTAACTTGTCTTTCCCTTATAATGTCTAAATTCAACACTTTCAGTACTTCTCTTAAATAAGGAAAAAAGGAAATTATTATAGAATGGAAAACATAAAGAGGCAATGAAGCTTAATCTTGCTTTTGATAAGGGTTCAAAACTACATCGACTTCAATGAGAATTTTAGAAAGAAAGTTATTATAGATTTGGATCTCCAAGACTTCTGCACAGAGAGGTTATTACATTCTTCCTGGGTTCTTCAAAGTTCCTAAAAATTGGAATCACAGAATGTAGATAGTTTTCTCAGAAGGCCTTGTAACACTCCTGCTGTATTTTTCCAACCCTATTAACCCATGTATTTTTTTTTAATCATGCTACAAAACCCAAAATACTTTAAGTTCAATATTGTAATAGTATTTAGTTTGCAGTAACTTAACTGAGAAAATAATTTAAAATAAATAGGCCATGGACAATGTAGCTTACAATATCTGACTTTCATTTAGATTCACAGAAGCATGAAAAATAACATATCTGCCTTGTGACTCATGAAAAAAATAATAACACCCCTCCCCCNAATGAAATATATTCAGATAATTTTGTGTCTATCAAACACAACTACTTAGGTCAGAAATTGGCAAGAACACAAGTCAAATGCCTGTGCTCTCAGGCTATTTTGTGCTATCCAGTTCCTGAATTGTTCTATCCTGCACTTCAACAACTGACAATTATTTCCTTTTAATGATGCTGAAAAAGCACTAGTCACCATGATGTATCTCGCATTGTATATTAAGCTTTCTATCCTTTTTTTGGTGATAACTAGAGTGGCAACGTTCACCCTTTCACATGAAGAGACTTTAAGATGGAGAAGAGAGAAAAGAGGCTCTAATTCACTGCAGCAAAGCTAGTCCTAGTAGCTGAGTGATAAAGTGTTTTGACAGAATAGTTCAAAAGTCATGTTGCAGTAATTTTTCATTGCATGTTTTATGCCCTGCAACCTATCAACAAAAATCTACAATCTTTAAGCCTATATAAGATAAACTGCCTTCAAGATACATACTTCATCACTGAAAGCAAATATACTTTGAACTGTTAATACATTTTTAGATTAGGTAATACAAGCCTTCAGGAGTTGTACAGACCAATAAAAACTAAGCAGATAGGAAAATGTAAAGACAAGGATTATTGCTGGAATTTTGACATTATAATACCAGCACAGTATCCATACCTTTTTATCCAAAATTTCAAGAGGTTTTGTTTCATGTTTAGGAACAAACCAAGCTGAACCCCACAGCAAAAAACTCATTGTGAGTTAACATGAAAGCAGAGACGTAAGAAAAGAAAGCACCAAATAAAACCCACTTTTTCAAAATCTTCAAATGAAAATCAAGAGTCAGATAAGATGAGAGGCTATCTACTTAAAAATGGTTATTTTGAATGATATTTTGAATATATAAGATATACAAGGAATCCACATGCAGCTGATGGATATAGCCCAGAGCTATAGAAGGCTTCAGATCTTTCCAGAGAAGCAGGTAGCTAGGCAGACAAATGTGTGAAGAAGATCTTTGGACAGTAATATCAAAAATCCCCTCTGATTAGATGACTGGACCACTGCAGTAGCAGGGCCCAGCGTCCTGGTGGAAGCTGGAATTCACCTGCCAGAGGAACAGCCTATTGGAACAGCCTATTGAAGTGCCAAAAAGGGATGCAGCAGTTGCACTGCTCCTGAGGACATAATTGGCACTGAAGAAGGGACCTGGGTTATGTCTTTGGAACAATTGGTGTCCCAAGAAATAATAATAAAAATAATTCTATTAAGAAAAACATAGAAGTGTGCTGTGTGGCATTCTGTGTTCTCTCTCCGTTCCTGGCATAGAAATGTTGATTAGGGGCTATCTGATAATTAGGCTCTGATATATAATAATTAGAAAGCTATTGTAGTGCTTTTGTAGTTTGACAAGTTGGCAATATTCATGACTGTAGTGCTCCATGTATTTACAGAGTAACACAAAGAAGAAATAATATTGCAAGTTGCTTGGCAGAAAGATGTCTCAGAGCAAACACTGTCTCTATGGGTTTGCCTAATCCCTCTGATGAAATTGATGATAGTTTCACTTTTTGTGGAGCAATTGTGCTGCAGGAATTGAATTTCAGCCACTGGTTAGTTTCACACAGATCACTGAACAGTAGAAGGCCATTTGAAAACAAATGATTCTATATTCCAGGACCAGTTCTGTGAGATAACTGCACTCTTGTGTTAGAATGAAGAGAAAAACACTAAGGAGTGGAAAGAAATGCTTGAAAGAATATGAAGGATTTAGCTTGGACACCCAATAATATTGGACAATGGTATTCCTGGTGTGGTTGCAAAACTTGCATCTGTGCTGGAGAAGTAATGAGTGACCACTTCCAATTAGCTGTGAATCTCTGTGTGTAAATTAAAAATAATGTCTTAATCTTTGGGCCAAACTACTCGCAACAAATGTACTCAAAGTGCTAGAGCAGTAACTAGGGCAGAATTTGATTTTAAAACAAACATACAAGCAAACAAACAAACCCCCCATCCCCTCCACCTAAATATACATTTTAAAATATTTATATTCTTTTGAGGGGTCAGTTAAGGATCATTTTATATCCCACTCCTGTAGAACAATTGGAGTCAACTGCATTCAGCTCCTGGCTCATACTGTGTCATTGTCCCTTATGCCATAGTTTTTGGGACCTGCATAAGAGCGATTACATAAACTGGTAATTCACAGGCACACGGATTTCTCCTATGCTTATTGTGCGACTGTTATGAATGAAGTGACAAAGCCAAAGATCTATGGCCTACAGCCTCCCCTTTAGGGTTACCCATTTGGAACAATATTTTATAAATGAGTTTTCTTTCCTGATTCTTTCTAATGCCATAATTAGATCACAGCTTTGTCATTGCAGAACTGAAATGCTCATGTCCAGAAGACATGATGGCTATGCCATTGTTTTAAGGAAATCTCTTCTCATCCTGCTCTCATCTAACACTTGCAAGTGATAAGTCTGTGGAGAGGTTCTGTGCCAGTGATTAAAGACACGTGCCATTATGGGTCTAACACTGAGGAAGATTAATTTCAGAAGTGAAAATAGTAACTGTCTTTTATTCTACAGAGGGCATTTTAGTTGTATTGATTCTGATTATCAGTTCCCAATGGAATATAATTATGTTGTTATCCTGTCCAAAAAATGTAGTTTAAGGCACTGTGGTGGTGCATCCCACCCCCCCCCAACTCAGACTGCTCTTTAGCATCAGGAATTCTTGTTAGCCTTGGCCTGGATAAATGACTCCCACGTGACGCTGTTCCCCTTGAGCTTATCAGAAACACTGTCTGTACCAGGAACTTCTGTTGCTTAACCAAGGAAGCGGATGAGAGACAATCAGTCATCCCCTGCTAGCCTTGGAACTTTGCTTTACTGAGTCACAGCCAGAGTGGAACAGTATTGTTGTTACTAGACTTTTGAAAAATTCCAGCAATTACCTTCTTAGATTATGGCCAGGGTGGAAATTTACAGATGACTAAGGCCAACCATCTTGTGACCCTAAAAACAATGGTCCTAAGTAAAGGCCTTTGAGCTCTCCTGGATTGCAGCAGGCTCTGACCAGCATCTCCTGTAAGTGGAACACCTTTCAGAGCTTACCTTTAAGAAATAAGTAAATCAGCATACTCTACCCAAAGTAAAACAAAAAGTAACTGATGAAAAATTCACAGGAACAATAGCTGCACATTTTTGAAAATAGTAATAATAATAATAAAATCAGCTCTGACATGACATATTTCAAAAGTAACATCTGTAAAAAATTAACAATATTAGGACCTGAAAGACTGCTTAACAGTGTGCTGTGCCACAACACCTTTACCAGCTGGTGGCTTGAAATGTACTTTTAGGTGTAGTACCTAAAGCTGTACTAATATTAAGTCATGGCTCCTTTAATTTCTTGAGAGATTTTTCCAGTTTGATTGTTAAATATGAAATTGTGATGTTGTTAAAATCTAAATAAACCTTTCCTTTGAAATTCTTGTACAGAATTTTTAGATGAATTAATTTCACACCTTTTAAGATGGATACATTTGTTTTGTTTTGTTGGTTTTTTTTATCTGATATTTACCTAATGACAACAGAACTGACAAGAACAAAGATGAAAGATGTTAAACAAAGACTTATTAATGTAACTCTCCAGTTTGAAAAGGACAGCAGCAATTTCTGAGCATGTTGTCACCTGGCAGCCAAAATTCATAACAGTATCAACCACACAAAACAGATATGTAGATGGAAATAGAGGTTATTGACATTTAGATTATTTTAACATAGGAGTTTTCCACCAAGAATTTTCAGTGTGTTGCAATCAATAGCCAAAACAATAGCCAAAACTACAGAGCAATTGGCAAAATTAAATATTAGGAAAAGTAATTCTAAAATGACCTAATTTTAAACATTAATTAATTGGGCAACCTTTGAAGTTTAGTTTTACTTCATTAAATAATGTGAAAACTAAAGATTTAAAAAAAACTACTCCAATAGTTCTGATTCTCTTCTGTCTGTTTATAGATCTTCCAATTACTCTTTAGTTTGCTTAAATACAGCAGTACATAAGCACTTAAGTGCAGCAGCAATTTTTGAAAAATTACTGTGAGATTCTATGTAAAATCTAATTTGAGTTAAACCTGTATATCTTCTGCTGTAAACACAGAATAAGAAGATCTATATTGCTGTAACTTGAAGAAATCTTGCAATCCAGTTTTACATGACTAGTGAAAGTAATCATTGCTCATGATTACTGACTAAAGTTTAGCATCTAAATAAAATGTTAGATATGTTCCCAAATGGTGGTGATTCAATCCCACCTAAATTCCCTGTAAAGTCCAAGGAAGGAAGAAAGTACATCTAAAAGCAGAGAGTAATTGTTCCTTAGTCATCCAATCTGCATTGACTGCTGGGAACATAGATATGTCAGAATGGTCATGTAGGCACGTAGGGAATGAGTCCTGCTCTGAAGGGGGACACCAAAGAGAGAGATGTAATAAAATGGCATAAAGGCAGCACTGCACACCTTCCACATAATGATCAAGTTCTTTGAACTAGCATTCCTCCTGGAAACTGAAAAATTCTATTCTGTGCTGGTTTTTTATCTGACACTGAATCAAAGCCTTGCTGTAACCAAGTATAATGGAGTTGGAAAAAAAAAAGGAAAAAAGGCAAAACTAGTACACAGAAAAATCATGACTCCTGAAAATATTTTTCTTTAATTCAATGTTTATCTAATGTAAATTGTATTCAGGGGAGTGCTGTTGGCACTTCCAGGTCACCATTCTGCTATGTCTTCACTCTCAAACTTGGCGGGAAAACAGGTTTTCCCACATTTCCCTCATTCCCCATGAGACTATTTTTCCAAAACATAGTCCACAAAATAGGTGTCAGCCGGGAGTTTCAGTGCTGTTCTCTTCCAGAGGCAGGGGTCCATCTCCTCAGAACAAGTAGGTCTGATCATGCCTGGGTGACATAATTGACTTTTAGCTAAAATGGGGGAATTAACAGGGTCAACTAAGCTGGAAAAGCAGGCAGAATGAATAGCTGTTTGACACTCAGTGAGCTTTAGGCAGACATGCCCTGACTGAGCTTTCCTTTATCTATACAGAATCACATATATACATCAGGGAACAAGAGAGTTTTTAGAAATGGGAGGATTTGAGGACTGGAGCATATTTTGTGAGATAGGAGAAAAGCTGCTTTATCTGCCACTTCCCTGCTCCATAATAGTAGCTGAATAATTCTTATCAGTTTTGCAGTAATATTAGTAATGGAGATATAAAGGCTTTGTAAGGCTTCTTCCATTTGCTTTGAAAGTGGAAATAAAATTTCACCAGAATTTCATTCTGTCTTCTAATTCTGCCTTCATTAGTCATGTGGTGTAATAGTACTTACCACGATGAACTCATTTGATTTAAGGCAGATATGTATAACAGACACCTCATTTCAATTTCTAATTAAATGAAATTAATTAAATATTACTTACCATTTCACTGTAATACAGCTACTTTCTGAAAATAAGTTTATAAGAAGCAACAGAGAAGTAATTTGCAGCACACACAAGATTGGGGTACTGAAACTATAGCTTTGCTTGTAAAAGATTTACAGATGCTGAGCTTTATTCTTTGTGAGCTGCTCCAATGACTTCCCTGCAGTACTTCATGCTGTGGAGAACCTTGTGAAAATCTTTGCAGGATTAAGACCTTCCCCATTACAAACAGAATAAAGGTTAAAGAAAGATATACAAAATATTTAGGTTTATTTCTGGAACAGATTCAAATATGTAAAGTGCAGCCTTCTCTGCATATACCAGAGGGAAGTTTTCGTATTTTAGCAGAAGATTTGTATGACCTAACAGTTAAAGAACTTGGGCATTTTATTTCTGGTTCTGCCACTAGTTGCCCTTGAAGCATTAAACAAATTTCTTTACCTCTCTGAGCATCTTTTCTGGTTTTTGAAAATGGGAATATAACCAGAAGTTATATTTATCAACTGAGTTCAGATTTTTAAAAGCAAACTGCAATAGAAATAGGAAGACTTACTGCTCTTTCATCTTTCGTTTACTGCAATAAGCAAACAGAAGATTACATTTGTTAACTTTCCATTTTGAACTGTATGTTGACATCATTGACATGTAATTTGTCCTCATTTTCAATTCTTGAAATGCAACTCAAATATTCTGAAGGTCTGAAAAAATTAAATCTTAAGTGTTAGATTCTTAAAAGTCAAAATAATTAGAAATATTGTGAGAAACTGTTGATTCACACACTAGAAAAAAGTTTTCATCAGAAAATGTGGTTCAAAAAAGCATGAAGGAACATCGTATAAATTTAATATGATTACAGATTGCAATTCAATGGGGAAATCAGTGTAGCCTAATTTGCATTTTGAAATGAAAATTAACTTCATGGATTTTTTCTCCTATTAGTTGTGAGAGAAGAAAAGTGTCCACATCTGTACCACATTTGTAAATGTTTAAATCAGCTAACAAGAAGCATTGTTTTACCAAGTAAAGCAGTCTGTTAATTTGTGACATAATTACATATGCATTTCTGTAAAAGCTCAAAACTGCAAGCGTGTTTAATGAAATTTAAATGACATTTATTTTGCATATCCAGATATGTTATTAATAAACTGAGTAATTTAGACCTAATTTACATAGTAAGTGATTATAATTAAAATCAAACCTTCATTAAAGAATCACAGGAAATCTTTAATTTCTAATGTATTTTAAGGATAGAACCAAGATTAATTCAAGAGTAATGCCAACAATGGGCAGTAATACATATGAATCAGGTGAAATTTATACTGTACATACCAAACTACATTAAAAAAAAAAATTCTGATAACTCACATCCCTAATTTTTGCTTTTCAGAAATGTTTTAATTTTGTCATCGAGATAGATTACACTATAAGATTGAAAATATAAAATAGTAAGAATATAAGAAGTGCTCAATTCCTGATATTTCAATTTTTTCTTTTAATTGTTGATATTGGGAAGCATGGGAGCTTTTTCTTCCCAGGATTTCTTTTGTGCCTATTACATTACAAATAGATAAATCAATATAGAAGAGTTTAATTTGTCTTCAAATTTCAGGATTTTGGACTTGAAAAACAAACTAAATTCAAGATGATTCATGTAAGGACATGCATGTTTAGAAGAAAGGTGTAAGCTGTAATACAGCTCCCATGTTTATAAAACTATAATTCTGTTGTCACTGTTATGCAGGAAGGAAAACTCATTCAGTAACTACATTATTTTTTCAGAGCATTTTTTAGCTGAATGGGATTATTGTCCCTCAGGTCAGTGAAATTCTATTGACTCAGTAAAAATCATAAAAACCTCTTTTCCAATAATAGGGATGATGTCTTCAAATTGCTCACTAGCATGGTTTTCAAGGCTTCCTTTTATACATGCAGCAGAATTAATTAAACTCTTGGTACAGTGCTTGCATACTATTCACACTATTTAACTATTTTTTGCTTTATCTTGTGGTCTCCTGATGTTTCCATACAGGTACATACGAAAAATTTTGCTTTGTACATTTATCATGCATGGAGTCAGGAACTCCAGCTTGGGCTTCATCTGGAAATAATTGTAGTGAATAGCAAAGGGCGAGGCAGATCTGGAATGGTGATGGCAGACCACAAGCGTAACCACAGCACAGAGTAAGGCAAATCATTACTGTATGAGCAAGTGTTCAAAATTATACTCAAAAACTATCAAAAAAGGGACAGTTGAAGAGTGTGATCAGTAGGAAGTAACAAAATTGTTCAGACCTTTCTGACTTCTAATCATTCTGCTCTAGTATTAGATCTTTACTGGCTCTTCATGATTCAGTGAAGGTTTGGATAACAGGTTTCTGCCTCCAAAGGCATTTAAGATCTCAATATGTGTAATAAAATAACCAGAGACTATTGACACCTACTTAGTCCAGAGTGTAAACATCTGCAAAGTTCTTAGTTGGTTTCAGTTTACAATATTGTTTTGGTCTTTTCTATAACATGAAATAATGTAAAAGTAGAAAGAACAGAAAACCAGTTGCCATGATGTGATTTTATCTTTTGGTTTAATTTGCTTCTTTTGCAGTCTTGATATCAAATTCTCTATTGAAATCAAAATTAACACATTTCAGATTTATTTGCTATTGTAAAAGTCCTTGGAAAAGGACAAATTGTTACTCAGAAAGTCTAAAAGAAAAAGAGAGATTGCCAACAGCACCTTTGTATTTAATAGTTTGTCAATATTTCTATTATAAACCCGGCATTTGATGTTTTTCTTAGTCTATTGGCTTTCTACAAGAAACTGAGGATATCAGCTGAGATGCAGTTTAATTAAACAGAACAAAAAGCTTGACAACTGCTAAAATGATTCTGACGTTAAAGGATGAGAGATAATAAAAGAATAAATTTATAATTATTAAATATTTATTAAGCAAAAATATTATTAAGTTTTCTCACAAAGAACAATGTCACTGGAGAAAATACATACACTTGTTCTAATCTCACAGTTACTTGTTAAGGATTCAGAGAAAGGCCAGCAACCTACCATATGTATTTGGTACTGATTTTTATTTATTGTATGTGAAAATCAGTATGGCAGGCCTCATCTTGCAGCCAGTTTAATATAAAAACATTCTTTTTGCTACTAAAATTAGGTACTTGAATCAAAATTTGCAAGACTGAGAATTCAGTGATAGCTACATTAAACACTGTTACTGCCTAAACAATGTATGAGCATCCTGTGAACCCTGTCATTGTTAATTAAAGCCAACACTGCTATTTATCTGGCAAAAGCATACTTATCGTGTCCCAAGGTATGAGTTATATAAAGCACTGTGTGGAAAGTGTATATTATATAATTAATATCTATTATTATGCCAAATAGTTATTTACACAAAATTTCCAAGATAATTGTTTTTATTTCCATTGTTTGTAGATACCACAGGAGAAGGAACTGAAAGTCCTTGTTTCCTCAGGGTCTTCCCCTCATATCTGTTAACAGAGTTATAATTTTATTTTCTTCATTTCATTGTCAATGCTTCTTGCTTTGGGTTTACATGCGTATTATCGTTATACCAAATAAGTAGGCTATTAAAAAAAAGTCTCAAATTGCATATGGGTGTGAAATAACAATAGAAAAAAGAATACAAACATTGAGATCACATCCATACACATATACAAATGGAGAAGCAGGTATTTCTCTATGAGACTTCTGTGGAGTGGGTATGCCTCTGCAACCCACGGAGAGGAGCACAGTGGAGCAGATATTCACACTGCAGCCTGTGGATGACCCCAGACTGGAGCAGGTGGATATATCCTGAAAAAACAGTAGTCTGTGGAGAGCCCATGGTGGAGCAGGGGAAAAGCATGCAGAGGAAGAAAGGTAGATAAAAACTTAAAAAATGACCATACCTCCCCCAAGTTCCCCAGCCCCCTGCATTGCCTGTGGAGTGCTGGTAGAACAGCCAGGAATGAAAGCATGAAGTCGAGCTTGGGAAGGAGGGAGTGGATGGGGGAAAAATGTGGTCATAATTTGTCTTGGTTTCTCATGAACCAAATCTAATTTAATTAGCAATAAATTAAATTAATTTCCCCCTGTTTTTCTTGTTTTAATACTTGGTAAGTTTTTCTCCTGTCTTAATCTTGATGCTTGAGCATCGAGCTCAAGATTAAGACGGGAGAATAATTTACCAATATAATTTAACCTGTTTCATTTTCTCCCCATCCTGTTGAGGAGGGAGAGTGAGAGACCATTTGGGTGGGCATCTGTTAGCCAGTTGAGATCGACCCACAACATACTGTATTTATTAGTCTTTTCAGATTACTGTGTATGAATCCTTAAAATATCAACTTTTGTTCTACTACTATCTGTAGATAGAGTTGTCTCATACAACATTTTCTAACTTTTCTGGTGTTTTGACTATGATTCGGCTACTATGACACCTATATTAGTTCTTTCAAGGAACTGTAATTTGCTCTATTTCAGAATAAATTCAACCCCACATTTTCTTCAAAACACTTTAAGTGAGAATATGTAACTAAGAAAAGACTGAGGTTTTCCGACATGCATATAGATTGAGTTCTGGATGATGTTTTTTCTAGATATTTATTTTCAATTATCCAAATAAGGATAATGGTTAGGATTTTCAAAATCACTAATGATTTTTTGTGTCTAAATCAATTGAAACCAAGGAAATTCTTGCCAACTACTGTGTAAGAATATTGGTAGTTATTGTGTTTTTTGTGAAAACATCATTCATATTGCCATAAACAATGACAAGTAAAACCTACACACCAGGTTTTAATATTTCCTTCTCTATGAGAACATAGATTGTAACACATATAAATTTTTTGTCATTTGCAAAAAGCTGTTAGCAGTGCTAAACCATTTATTTTCTATGACATCTTTTACATTTCTAGTGTAAATCTTTTTTCCCCCCTTGAAACAGCACTCAATAATATTTATTTTTAGCTATTTCAAAAATGGAGAAAGGTTGTCCTGTATTTCTACTATATGATGTTACAATTTTTTCTCTCTATTGTATCTATCTTTACTTTGTAATGTGTTAATTTTTATTTTCCTATTAGGTGGGGGTGATACCTTAGAGATTATAGTTACAGGCAAATTCACTTTTGAAATTTAAGTGTTATAAACTATTTAATAATTTCAAGACTTATCAGTAAGGAGAACTGATTATTCTTCCTGCAGAGATGCTCAAAGAAAAAAAATCACAACATAAAGATTCACTTCCATGCCTACTATCTCCTGACAATACTGCTAATTTAAAATGGGAATGCTCTGTCAACATTGCCCTTGAAAACATTTGTAATGTTCTTCATCTTCAGGCTGTTAACAATGTCCTTTCATGGCTCATTTTACTCAATTTAACATCTTCTCCAGATACCATTGACCCTGACATTACTTTACATCATCTTAAGCACCTTGTAAGTCTCACTGGCACTGTTTTAGCCTGGCTGATAACTTTATCTAACTTGACCATAACAGTGTAAATTAATTACTATAGGTATTTTTTTTCCTGAACTTATTTTCAAATGATTCAGGTATCTAGACTATGTACTATAATTTTTGTTACCCATATAGTCCTACTTCCTTGTATTTTTGTTATGGTTAATACCATGCTAAATGATGATACACATTATCTGAACTTATTCTTCTTAAGTTTAGTTGCTTTACTGCATTGTCTTTGAAAATGGAAAATTATATAAAAAACTCAGTTTAATCAAATATTTATACATGACAAGGAATTTCTGTTTAGCAATTTTAAGTTAGGCTTGCTTCTTTGTTTGATATCTGTAATCAGAAGTTTACAATAACCTCATGGGAGACAATATATCCTACTGGGGATGCATTATTTGATGTTATCTACAAGTTATTTCCCAAGAAAAGCATCTTCCTGGAATGTAACGGTTCTTCAGGAGCACACTGAGTTCTTGATCCATTTGTGTTCCCATCCAGTGATGTTTTCTGTCACCCTGAAGTCAGATCACGTGCTGAATAATCCAGTGCATGGTGATGTACTTAGTCTTCTTTTTGCATTAGTTGTCCATATCATTTCTCAGTAAATAGCTCTGTGAATGCACCCCCTGCCAATGACTTCCACCCTGCTGATGGAACCAACTCCAAAGTTTAAGATAGAAACAACTCCTGTCAAAGACAAGAGAGTTCATTACTTACATATGGCCACAGAATTTTTCTCTGCTTTTGTCTTCTAGATCAATGAATTCTCAAATACCAGATTTCTTTTTCCTACATACCCATATATAGAGAATAAACATTTTCCTTGTAGCCTTTTTCTATGTATTTGGTAGACTGACTCCTATGTGGTCTGACTTAAAAACTCATAGAGAGCAGTGGGAACATTTTTGACAGGGCTGCTAGCTCCTCAAAAATGCCTCTGAGTTGTTTGAATGTGAAGGTCACTCCCATTTACCTTCATTTATATGCTTGGCTCGTTTTCCAGCTGATTTGGGTCATGTATTTTTACCTTAAGTCACACCTCCCTGAATTACACTTTTGAAACTTAGATAACTGTTTTACTTACCCTGGCTACATGCTAGTGCACGTCAGCTGACTTCTGTGGTGACAAATCATGAGTGCAGAAGAGAAGATAATACATCTTCAGATACAATATTTACATACTGTAAGGAGTCTGGACGTCCCTCTGTCTCAGGAGCAGTGGGAAAAAGCCCCAGTGATAGACATTTTCACATAACTTCTTTTTATTCGTACTCTCCTACTGGCTAGTTTAGGGAGGTTGCTGCTCTCAGTTCCTAAGGATCTTCACATAATAAATGGGAACATTTTATGTTCCTATTATATTGGAACATTGGATTTTTTACCTTTTTTTTTTTTTTTTAATGCAGCACAGTGAATGCTGAGATATACTTTTGTCTCCTGGTTTTAGGGGAAACTGTCTAACTTTAGAGGTCTGTGTCAGTTTTCACACCTTATTCTTTCATCTATACTGCTAAATCCTTTTCTCTAGGCATTCTAGTTCATTCCTGAATCTTTCCGAACATGAAAAGGAGTAGGGGAAAATAGGTTCTAAGATAGAGATTGAAGAAAGGCTAGGACAAAGGATGTGACAGGTCAACGAAAAAGTTACTGGAGAGAAAGAACAGAAAAAATAAATTGGTATAGGAAAACACAGAATAAAAAATAAAAAAGAGCAAGTTAAATGGCCACAGCTGAGTACTTCTAAAATAAAACCAGTTTAAAAAGAAATTAGAAAGATTAGGGGAAACCAAAGCAAAAATCCCCAAACCTCTGAGAACCAAGAAAAGAGGATTATATGCAGTAAGGAACTGTAAATAAAAAGTATTTAGACAAAATAAAAATAAGGCATGAAATTAATAATAGCTGTTTATTACATTATCACCTTACCAGGACTTTTTGCGTTAGTGGAAATATTGGAATTATATGGGATTAGCTTCTCTCAGATTCATCCAATAAGGTCTATTTAGCATATTCATGCTTGTGTCAGATGCCAATTTCAGGGTTTCTCACTCTGCATACAAGTATTGCAGCTCGACTTCTTCTTTTGTTACATTTTTTTCTTACTCCTTCTCTTGAAATGTCTTCCTTCTTTTGACTGTTGTTCCATCTGCCTCTTTTTCTCACTCTGGGAGCAAGCTAATGGTAATGTGGGAAACATGGAAGGAAACACCCCCAGGCAGGTATGGAAAAGGGAACGGAAGGCATTATAAATGGTAATTACTGGGAATTGCATGTACCATGGCACACATGAGCCCATAATGCCTCCCTGTCCATAACCTTCACAACGAAGAATGAGTTCAAGCAGGCCTGCACGGAGCCGTTGTGGTCGCGAGCGACGCTGAGTGTGACGGAAAGGCACAGAAGCAGTGAGTACAAACCAAACAAACAAGCTTGAGGCATGTTTGACTAGATGTGTATGCATTTGGGAATGGCAGTAATGAGTACTTACCCTGTTTAATAAAGTAGCTTGTCACGGGGGGAATGGGAGCTTTGGACAAAGTTTAATAATAAACTGCCACTGAGTCATGACATGCCAAGAAGACCACCATTGCTTTCTAAAACTCTTCTCAGAGGGAGAAGTCTAGGGGAGGCTGGATTTTGTCTTAGCCCCAGACTATCAATGGTTTAAATTTTGCAACTCTGTCCCACAGGTTTTAATGATGGCAAATCACATATATTTATAAAAGATGAATTATTTATTAAGACAAATGAACAGACAAAAGATAATGGATGAAAGACCTGAATCAGAATTGCTTACTACACAGTATAAAACTAAAAGAACTACTATTAGATTACAATATTACATAAAATAGTGCGCTATATCAAGGTACCTATATTAAAGCTAGCAAAAGAAATAGTGTTGATTAGGAATCAAACATAACTTACTACAGAAATGACAATTATGTACACAGATTCCTTCACTTAGTCCCTTGGGAAGTAACTGAAATAGGCATTCCCACTCATGGGAGAAAATCCACACGTTTCCACATGTCTAGAAGACTTCTACTTTGTGGAAGTTTGGTGTGACTTTTACAGCTGTAAAGTGAATGACTGTCAGTCAGAAACCCAGTTTATCTGGTCAAATCTCATTCAAGAGTAAGACATTTATTGGCAGTTGGGACGTGCCAGACCAGTGTTAACCCTATGGTGATAAAAAAAAAAAACAACCTCTGTGAGGTTTTTTTGTCACTGTGAGACAGCTTGTCTTGTTTGAGTTATCTGACCACTTAACAAACAATGGATAAGCTCTTTGGGGGGTTAGATGCCCTGCTACAGAGCTGCAATACATTATACATATATTATGCCTTATAAGTTTATTACTTCCACAGACAGCTCAGGTCTAAAAGCCATGGATACCACTCCACTGTGCTCCCGCAATAAGCATAAAAGAGGATGGCAGAAACAGATCCAAATGTACCATCAGTTTCAACGTTGCACAGCTTATTAGCTCTGGTTCAATATCAGCTGCTCTTGGCCTAGGTCTTCAGAGCACCAAGTCTTGAGCAAGCTTACTAGGTCAGTCACAGTGCCAGGCAAGAGCTGTCTCTGTGTATTTTTCCAGTTGTATTTCTCTGGAGCTTAAGAGAAACAGTTGAGTTGCTCTGCAAGAATCTGTCTGAGCCCTGCAAAGCTGGGACTGAGGCAGAACTAGTAAGCCTTGCTGAAGTGAAGCTGACTGTATGTATTGGGATGTCTCTACATCTGACTCTCCAGTACCTTTGGGTCTGGGAATGTAATAAAACTGTCTTTCATATGGTGATGGATGGTTTTATTCTCTGCTCCTGGCTTATTACGTGCTCATCGTAAAGCACATTTTCTTACAACAGGAGTAGCTGAGTGGTAAAGTATAGGGCTGCCTCTTAGGTCCCACTGTGGCTACAATAAGACTAGCTGAGTAGCCTCACAGCTGGTTAGCCCCCACGTTGCTAAGAAGTGGTCCTTTCCTCTTCTCCTTTAGTGCCTGGTCTCTTTCTTTGGGCACTAATATTTCTGTGGCTGCAAGACAGCTGAATCAGATATAGCAGAAAATGCCTTTTGTTCTTTATATATTTTTTTTCTTTTCTTTTTTGGTGAGCTGTGTTTCAGGTGCATCAGTTCCTGGACTGTATAACTGTTTAAGTGCTGGTGGTGGTGTAAGAGAGGTAAATATCAAAGTACAGAAGCATATACTTAGAGATGATGGCCCAGGACCATGTCCAGACAGCTTTTGAATATCTCCAAGGATGGAGACTCCAGAACCTCTATGGGCCATCTGCTCCAGTGCTGGGTCACCCTCTCGGAGAAAATGTGTTTTCTGATGTTCATGTGGAAACTTCTGGTTCTGAGTTTGTGCCCATTGCCTCTGGTCCGGTTACTGGGCACCACTGCAAAGAACCTGCCTCTATCCTCAGGTGTTTGTACACGTTATTGGCATTCCTCCTTATCCTTCTCTTCTCCATGCTGAAGCACCCCAGCACTCTTCTCCTTTGCTCACTGAGGAGGTTTCTTCAGTCCCTTAGTAAGCTTTGTGGCTTTTCAATGGACTGTCTCCAGTATTTCCATCCTTTTCTGGTACTGGGGAGCCCAAAACAGGACACTGTGCTTCATGTTTGGCCTCACCAGTGCTAAGTCAAGACAGGGCTGTGATCTGTTTTATTTTTGTGTCTCCATCACATCATATAGTATACACCCAACAAGAAATTTCTATTTGTTCGGTATCAGCTGGTATTAGTATTACACCATCACATGAGCTTCCTTTCTAAATGATCTTCTAAATGTAAGTTTGTAATTTGAGAGCAGAATACACAAATTAAAAACTTATATTTTTCTCTTAGCAATTTCTTCAATGGTGAAAGTGTTAACTGGGCTACAGCAAACTGCTCCTACCCTACTCAAAAAGAAATGTTCTCTTTTTTTTTCACAAATCAGTTTTCAAAGTCAACTGTGATCAGAGAACATGTATTAACAAGAAAGGCCAGAGGAAAACATTTTATAAAGAGAGAGAAAAAGGTTTCTCCCTCGAAGGATTGATTGTAAATGTGAAGATTTTTGACAGTTCCAGGACAAATTTTTTTGCCTTGTCTTTGATAGGCAACGTCTCTGGTCAATCTGAGATCCAGCTGGATAGAAATCTATCTCAATGGGTGATTAAAGTTTCCTCTTTTTTCCTAATGTCATTAAACAATGCAGAAAACAACTGACAAAGAATCAAACAACGAATCAAAGCCTTATGCCAAGACTGTATAAGTTACACTGTTAAACTTGGAAAAAAAGCTTTGGCTATTCTCCTACCAGACCAAGAAAATGGGGAAGAAAATATTTTCTTTTCTTTTGAAAAGGTGACATATGCGACAAACACAGTAAAGTCAACTAAAGAAAAAGGGTTAGAATTTCCTAGAATTATTCCATGAAAATAATCCAATAGAAAGGTGTTTTTTGTTTGCTTTCATTTAGTTTGTTTTTGATTCTTTGTGCCTTTTTTCCCTCAATAACTAGATCAATTTACTGTTACGGAATACCTGCATGAGACTCACAAACATAAATAATTCTGGCTTTGCTTAACTATTAGAAGCTAGAAACGCTCAAAATCAAAAGAAAAGTGCTGGGACATAGACTACTGTTTTTTTTTAACCTAACATAATCTATTCCAAATAAATAAATTAAAGAAAAAAAAAAAAAAGGCAGGATTTTGAGTAATCTGAACCTGTTTTGCTTTATATCATTTAAATTGAAAACCAGTATGTCTGTTTCAGGGGAAATTATTTACATAATTTACTGTGCTAAGTGATTATACAGCTGGAAGTGAAAATCTTAACTTAAAATGTAATTTTGTTTTCTTTTTTTTTCCCACCCAATTTCAGTCACTGATTTGATAAAAGTGCTAACTGCAGCTGTAGACTTTTTTTTCTTTAATGTATTCAAATAAATTTGGCTAAAAAGTTATAACTGACCATCCAAAACAAAAAGTTGATGCCACCAAGACAAATGAATTGGTGCTTCATTTGCTACACCTCAAAACCAATACCCAAAATCCAAGTCCTGCTGTCTGTGTATCTTATTCAGTGAATAAGGAAAGTTTCTTGTTCAAATTACATACTAGATACTAGGTGGAGTAGAGGTGGTCAAGAAAGGTTTCCTTGAAATCCTACCTCTCCTGAAAGGTTAGGCACTTAAGTTATTTAGGACAATTTACCTTGAATCTTTTTATCATCATTGGCATTTAATAACCACCCTTTCAGAGAAAGGAACCATTTGCTCTCCCTTTTGAAAAAAGCAGTGCATACATCAATTCCTTTCATTCCCCAGTATCAATGTGAGCAATGAAGTGCAATGTCTGGTTAAATTGCTCCTCCTCCTGAGTATGGGGAAAAAGGAAGATTCAAGGTTATGCTTGTACCCTCCCTGTTCAGGCTGAAAAGATCATCAAGAACAGATTGAGGACTGCCTATACTTCTTCTATAGACTAACATTCAAAATTGAAGGTACCATGAAGTGAGAACAGAAGAAAAATCTGTTCCTAACTTAGTAGATGAAGAATTCACATGAGAAACAGGTGTTCTTATATTTTCTCCATTGAGGGCTCTTTCTGAAATTCTTTTTCTGTTGTTTTTTTTTTTTTTATTTAGTACCTGTACAATAAGAAATGCAGTTTGTGTCTCTTGTTGAGATCAAACCAAAAATACGTAAAAGGAAAATCTCATGTGATGTTCCATTTCACGATGCTTCTGAATTGTTTTCTCATGTTTTGACTGTTATGGAAAAATATAGGTGACCTACTAGATCATGGAAAATCATATCAGTTACACTTGTAGAGCAGTAAGCAACATCCCAGAATACAATACAAATTAAATCTAAGAGACAGTAGCCCAAATACATTCACTTTCAACCAAAAACTTACTTTACACCTCGAAATGTTAAAGAGAATTAAAGAATGGTAAATAGCGTAAGTTCAAGTAAGTGGACTGTGTACCACCTTTTACTCTACTTTGTTTGTACAATAATTTGATTTTCCCCCTTATTAGGACAAAGAGGAACTATAGTGAACACCCGATTTCAGGAGGAAAACAGGCTAATATGGCCCAGACACTGTCCTTGATCAGTTATGTTTCATTTACAAGCTAAGACTGGCTTATGTCATGTTTATTCATATGTACATTTGGATGAGGAGGTCCTCATATTGAGTTAGAAAGCTCAGCCATTACTGGAGCATTTTTAAGACTTACTTTTTTATTAACCTTAGTCATGGACCATGAGCTTCTGATGACCACACTGATTGGCAGAAAACATATTCCTTAAGCTTTACTTATCATATATGCTGAGCTAATTTTTTTTCTGAAACTGGACATTAAAAAGCACACTGAATTACATATAAATATAAATCTGGTTTTTTTTTACGAAAAATACTCCTGTGGTTTGTTTTTTTTTTGAACGAAGTACAAATAATAGAAAGATGGCACTACAGATGCTACTTCGGTTTTGATATTCTGTATAGAAAAATCTATCATGAAGTTTGAATTCTCAAAAAAAATCATTCATGGATTGGTAACTGAAGTGAGTAATTTTACATTGGTGGTGTAATGAAGCCTTCTTATTATTTCATAGTTTATGGATAATGAAAATTTGCAATGATATTAATGATGATGAAAGTAACTTACATCAAATCATAAGGAATTAATTGAGACAAAAAAGGCATAACCTTCCTAATTTTTTCTCACTAATAATTCTGTGACTTGAAGTTTGAACAGATGACGATTATTCCTTCTGTATAAGTACTACCATCAGTAGGGAATATTAAAAACATTGCCATTTTAACAAGCTGAAATGACATAAGCAGGCTTAACTGTAAACAACATACACATTCATTACCTTTACTAACACTTTCACTGGTAAACTAGGAAAGATTATAGTATGTTTTTCCTTGTCTTTTCACACTCAAGTTTTATTTTTCATTGGTTTGTCAATCTTATTATAAGCAACCTTGCATTGTTTGCAGCTTAATGATTTAATTACTTTTATCAATCCATATAGATGTGTGCTGATTTCAGATATCAGTTAATGGCTGATAGAACGTAAGACATTGACCATTCCTAATTTTCTCTTTAAATAAGAGAATATATGACCTAATTAACATATAATCTTGCACTTCACAGTAAGAAAATGGAGACTTTTTTTCAAAACAGACTATTCTATTGGAATATTTTGTGGACATGAGTTGGAAAATGAAATCAAATCACCTCCTGGCAACCAAAGTCTTTATTTTGAAGGCAGTCTAAAATGTTGTCACAGAATGCTAACAAGAAATAATGATTGTTTTCAAAATTCCTACAACACAGCAGTACGAACCACTCAGAGTTCAGCCATCTGTGGAACTAGTCCTTGGAAAACCCTTTTACTTTCAACAGAGGTGATATAATCAATTTCTGATTTGAGCTGCAGTTACAACCATATTAATTTAAAGTCAAATGAAGTACTTCCCTGTAAAAGAAAATAAAAGGAAGTACTGTCTATGATGCAGAATTTTGATGCTGTAAAATTTTTGACTTATATTAGCTTCTGAACAAATAAATACTTGTGCTTTAAAAAAGAGAAAGGCTCATATCCCATGCTCAGTTTACAAGCATTCTTAACTCGTAGCATTTGAGTAGTGCTTCTGAATTTAACAAGATTATTCAAGCTCTCCGATTGCTTTTTTTTTCTTCTATTAAGCATAAGAACAATAAACCATGACGCTGGTAAGATTAAAATACAAAGTATTAGCAATATTACTGGAGATGGTAGCAGTTTTTTTGAGAAATATTGTAACTAAAAGATGTACAGACCCTGTACATCATACAACTTTTCAATTTGTAGAAGTCAGAGGTTTCTTGCTTTCCTGAGCAAGATATTCCATTTTGCCCACTATTTCTATCTACTTGTCCTTTTCTTACATGACTTTGTCTGCTTGTCCTTACTTGAACTCAAACGTACTTTTAGAGTTCACAACATCCTGCAACTGTGAATTCTACATGAATTACACACTGTGTGCAGCATCAGTAGGAATCAGTGTTAGCTCCTTCTGTCTACACAGGAATCTCATCCCATGTATATTCCTAAACTGGAAAGACAATTTGGTGGTCATTGCTGAAATTTAGTGAGCTGGACCTTTGGAAAGTTACCCATATATGGTTTGACAGGAAGAGAAAGAAATACA
The DNA here is from genome assembly GCA_013397115.1 of Edolisoma coerulescens. Lineage (NCBI taxonomy): Eukaryota > Metazoa > Chordata > Aves > Passeriformes > Campephagidae > Edolisoma > Edolisoma coerulescens. The sequence goes on from VWZW01005638.1 coordinate 737,206, forward strand.
CTTGTACTCTTTTTTTAATATAGATGGGATTGTAAACTCCCTGAATTGATGATAAGTACACATAGATGTAGAACAGTAATGGTCTATTTTTTCCCTAAGTTGTGCTGTTTATACATTTCTATTTTAATACTAATATTCAAATTCCAACAAACTTTTGCAGATAGAAGAACATCTTGTTCAAAAGTTTCTCAATTAAGTCAAGGATGGCAGTTCCTTGACTTTTGTTTGGGCAATACAAGAAACAGAATTCTAAAGAGTACTGAACATTTCTTCAGGAAAAAAGAAAGGCCTCTTGAATATAGATCAAATTCATCTTTGGATGAAGTTACCTTGACAGGTAAAGCATTTGGCACTGTTTCCCACAACATCCTCAAATCTAAGCAGAAAAATTGAGTTACATAAGTACACAGTGAGATGGATTGAAAACTGGCTAAATAACTAGACCCACTTGGTTTTGATCAGCATCATAAAGTCCAGCTGGAGGCAAGTCAGTAGGGGCAAAACCCAGGGGTTTATACTGAGGACAACACTTTAATACCTCCATTAAAGACCAGGATGCTGGGACAGAGCACACCCTCAGCAAGTTCTCACAGATAATACAAAACTGTGAGGAATAGCTGATGAATGGTTGTGTTGACACCTAGAGGGGCTTAGACAGGCTGAAGAAATGGGCTGAGAGGAGTCTTGTGAAGTTCAGTGAAGGGAAATGGAAAGTTCTCTTCCTGGGTTAAATAACTCCAGACACCAGGATGCTCTGAGTCCCAAGTGTCTGGAAAGCACTTCTCTGCCCTACAGAGGACTTTAGGGTTCTGGTGGACAGCAGCAACCCTTTCTCTTAGCAAAGAAGGTCAAAAGTGTCCTGGACTGCATTAAGGAGAGTGCTACCATCAGTTTAGGAGAGGCAATCCTTTTCTACTCAGCCCTGGTGAGACTGCATCTGGAGTGCCATGTTCAGTTCTGAACTGCTGAGTGTGAGAAAGACATAGGCTTACTGAAGCAATTCCAGCATAAAGTCTTTGAAGTAAGGAACTGGAACCTCTTTCGTGTGAGAAGAGCCTGAAAGCAGGCACTGTTCAGCCTAGAGAAGGAAGACTCTTAGAAAATATACTCACTCTGACTCTGCCTGAACTGGGGAGCTGGACTGGATCATTTCAAGAGGTCCCTTCCAACAGAAATGATTCTGTGATTCCATGATTCTTGAACCTCATGATGTTTCTATTGATCCAGTCCTCTACTTTCTGAGGTCACTCTGAATTGACACTTTGCCACTTATTTTGTCAGCCACTCCACCCAGTTTAGTGCCCCTAAAAGCTTTCCTGATGTTGCACTCCTATCATTGTTCTATTCACTCATCAAGATTTTGGAAAAACAGGCTTCACTGTTGACCCCTGCATACTCTGCTTGTCAGTGGCTGTCATGTGGACATTGCACTATTGCTCATATTCTTCGCACACAGGGATCCAACAGGTTTTCCACATGCCTAGATATCCACCAATTCATCCAGCCACTGCAGATGTCTTCAGCTTCTGTTTTATTTTCTGTTATTTTGTATACATAGGACAGAACATAGTGTATAAAGGTCAAATGCCTTGGCCAGTAAGCACTGCTTTCCTTATGAAGAAAAGGAAAGAGAGAAGTGAAAATATTATCACCATCTAATTAGTGACTTCTTTAAAAAAACCTGTCAATTTACTTTCTGATAAAAGAGAGTAGGATTTTTTCTATTTACTTGGTTATAAGCATTCTTAATGACTGACACATTAACAGCTTGTATATATTCTTTTTTTCAAAAGGTAGTGCAATTAAGATTGTAAAACTAATAAGGGAAAAGAAAGAGGGGTATTCTCTATGTATGGTTTCCTTGAAAGAGATTTTAAAAATTTGGTTTATCTACATATGTGATACAGAGAATAATGGGGTTTAGATGGCCTACTAGAGTGTGTAATTAGCTAGGTAATGTGGAATTCTGTGACAATTACTAAAGTCTGTTACTGGGAATTATGTTAGTATTTTGTCATGGTATTAAAGGCTTAAAAGTGGAGAACAAAAAAAACTTTCCGGTAAAAAAGGTTAATGAGCCTTACACAGGTAATGTGCATGGAGCTTAAAATGTAGTACTTGCAATATTATACTCCTTGTGGAAAGAAGGAATGGTCATATGAGATCATTCTTAATTTAGAGCCATAAAAAGGGCATACAAAACACTGTACAACCACAAGAGGCAGATTCTAGGCATGTGATGCCTCAGGGAGAGTTACATGCTGGCTACAGAGCCGTTAAAACACTTGAAAAGAAAGTTTTATTAGATTTTATGCCTTGGCTCAGCATTGGCAATATGTAGATCTAAATATCTGTCCAGCTAAATTAGAAAAAGGAAACAACACTTAATCTCCAAAAGAACATTATCAGTTATATTTTGTAATGGTACCACAGTCATCAGAATTCCTAGGTAGCTTATAATTGGAAGGACAGGGGATGAGAGCCAAGGCATGGTATAACCTAGTGCTCGTGATTCTGTTTCAGTTTTAAATCAATGTAATTTATAAATGACATGGGGAGACAACATGCCTCTACAGTGAAAGGAAGAGCAGAAATATTATCTGTCAGTATTCTCTTTGAGAAGAATTGTCTTTCTGATCCTAGCAACCATTCAGTCACATTGTAAATTCAGTCAGCCTGATGCAAGCCCTTTTCATTATAATAGCTAAAAGTAAGATGGACTGCTTCTAGCAGTGAGGTATGTTTTTGCTTTTCATCATTTTACACATTTTGAGCAGATTTTTGTAAGCGTTTAGACATATCAAGATACAGCAAGTCATCTAGTGGGATTTCTTTGGCGTGACTTACATGCACAACAGTTTCCAAATATCTAGAGAGTTTCTATCTACTTAAATATTTTTGTCTGACCCAGTTTTGGAAGTACATGGCAAAGAACTGAAAAATGATCATTAAGAGGGTGGGTAAAAGATAATTTGTCTTTTCTAGGCAAGAACTAGAAAAGCGTTGAAGCATAGTGCCTGTCCATAGCCTGTGAAACACTGTCAAAGGGAATTGCCGATTCAAGCTTTCAAGATTCAAGGAGTGTGGACAAGTATTCAAGGGCTGATCAAATGTTGGTCACTATAAAGAAGATTTAACAGGTCTAAGACAACCCTCAATCCGTGGATGGTGTTTGGGAGCTGAAAACAATCTTGGACTGCCAGAGTAGTGAGAACTGCATTATATGTTTATCTAGATACTGCTCTTCATAGGAGTCCTTGAGGGGTCACTTATGGAGAAAGTTTATTGGGCTGATCCGGTATGGACATACATGTACAAATGCAATTCTAGTTCTGACCACATGAGTTACAGGAAAAAAACCAAAGTGTGACTCTTAGGAACAAAGGTATGCGTATCATACATAAAAAAGTCTGAAGTTTAAGAAGGACAAACTAATTATCTCTTGCCAGCAGACAAACAGGGAGAAAATCTGCCCGTTGTGTCATGGGGTGAAGAGGCACTTGCTGCACTCCCCCAAGGGGTCTCCAGAAAGAAGTGGCAGGGAGGGAAAAGAAATGTACCTTCAGAGACCCAAACAGGACAGTGGTCATGGGACCATACCCTCTGCATGTGCCCCACTCACTGCAGTCGGCCCTGGCCTTCCTGAGGAAGGCTGAAATGGTCAGCATAAAATGCCCCCAGGAAGTACTGGACTGGGGAGCATAATACTAGGGGGAAAAAAAGTAGAATCTAAGAGGGATTTTCTCTTTAAAAGATGTAAGAAGATGATTAATGAGCTTTTCTGTAATAATTAGATTATGTGGACTCTTAGACTGTTAGAACATTAACTGGGCTAGTGATAAATTCCTGGCTCATATGAGAGGTGTTTTGCTGATGGCATAATGAGAATTACAAGAACAGAAGCTCCACCACAGGGCTGGTGTAACAAAGTCCGTGGCTGGGCACAGCCAGGGTGATTACAGGGACTGCAACTTCACCCTGGCATAGCTCCTGGCATTAATAATGAAGAAAAATCTCTTAGAGGCGGTCTTGAAGAAAGTCCCCCATTCTCCCAGTGTAGTAACTTCAGTTTGTGTGTTAAACCAGAGGCCAGTCTTTCTGTTTTCATCTAGCCTTACACTTCCAAGCCTTTGCAACAGAGTTATAAGATGATTACGGGCACAATTTGAGTCCTTTGGTGGTAACATGATACAACAGGTGATCTGCCTGTTTGAGATATGTATGTTTCTTTTGCGGGTCTGTGTGGCTACAGCAGCCAAGTTTCTCATCAGAATGTTTATATATATGAAGAAAGAGCCAAAATATTTGCGTGATTGCCTTAAGAACCAAGTATTGGGGTATTTGCTTGTTTGTTTTACTAATGCCCCATTAAATATTAAAGTATTTTACTTTTGAAAATACCCCAAATTTTTCAAGTTGTGTGGAGGAGACTGCTAATGCAGTAAGTGAAACCTTGGTGAGGGAGATCTGTACTTTACAAAAGGTGTCTGTCACCTGTGGCTTACTGTGGAACACTTTGTCTGTATAGAATTAACTATAATGAAAGCTATAGAGAAAAGACAAGTGGAGATCAACCATTTTAGCTAAGAGCAGAGTGGCTGATTCCTCTTGTGCCCCTATTCCCCATGAGAAAATCACATTGCTCAGGAATCTAGAGCAGCTGTATCTTTAACTAGCACTGCTGAGGCATTGATCTCTCACTGCCACCAGGCTTTTTATAATTTTTCTCCTAAGTGAGATAGGATGATATTTGCTCCTTTATGTATAAGCTACTTCCTCATCTTGTAAAGTCATTAATTCCCTTTCCTTATTGCTTATGAATTCATCTTGAGGGCCTGACAGTCTTTTTCTAATCTTTTTGCTCTCTCTTTCCCTTCATTCCCTTCCAGAGATCTTGCTTTCTGCCTGAGGTTGTCTGAGTGCTTATGGATTATCTGCTTCTCTACAGCAAACTCTCTTCAGTTACATTAAAATAAAAAGCAAAAAAAAAAAAAAAAAAGCGCCCCAAACCTAAAAAAACCCGGCAGATTTGTTAGACAGTCTGCTTTACCATACCAGTTGTCAGATAATTTTTTTTTATTATTTTTTCAGTAAGTATTTAGTGAAAAGAAATTTTGTCAGTGACCATGTTTATTTTGGTATCAGAAAAATTTTATGCACAATTTTGTCTACAAAAGTCAGAAATTTACATTTGGAAATTTTTAACAGGCAATGCTTTAGCTTACAGACACAAGAACACAGTTTAAAAATCCACCTAGAAATGACTATTTTTGTCATCAAAATATTCTGAAAGTGGAGTGATAGGTTTCATTTTTAGTTAAAAAAATCAATGAGACTTTTTAGACCATGAATTATCTGAGAGATAGTACTCTCTATTTTAGAGACTGAAGAGAACTACATATTTCTATATAATCCATGAGTAAAACCAAGATATGCTAACTTATGCCAAAAATCTATATATTGATTTTATGAACATTTAGGATTGGTTACTGTCTATCATACTTGCTTATAGAAAATGTAATTATTTCCGAGGTATTTTGTTAGAACCTCTAAATGGCAGTTTTATCAAATTAGAATCAGGACACAAGGGGGCTCACTTGCTTTACTTTTCTGGATTTTCTTGTAATACTGATATTGTACAAAACATGGTTTTCCTCGGAATTATCCAGGACACTTTTTATAAACCTATAAAGGTGGTTGAAGAGTAGGTTATTCTACTCTGAGAAAGAGAAATTTAATCTTATAATTTTTTTTCTTTTGTTCAAAATATATAATTTTTCCTTAATTCAGCTTCCCACAAAACAGCTACAAAAATGAAACTCTATTCACTAATACGTATTAAATCTAATAGGTGTGAGGACATTAATCTAAAAATCTTTTTTTAACCAGGTGGATGAGGTTAGCCCAATCTTTGCAACTATGTTGTCTTATATATATGAGCCTTCTTTGACCTATGATGAAGCATTCCATTCCACTTTTGGAAAATGTAAATTGCCTTTGCCAAAGTAAATAGAGTGGGTTAGATAAAGCATTTCACTATTACCTGAGCAAGACTGACTCCTCTTTTACTTTAGAGGAATAAAACCATTACTCTTGTATGACAGAGTTGCTTTGCCAGAGAAAAATAAGCTTTCCACTTCCTGTATTTCATCTGATTGCCTGTATATACACTGAAGGCGATGGCTTCTTCACAAAGGAACAGATGAGGGGTTTTCTTGCATGGATCTGTTAAAGCATGCAGTCCCTTTGTCTCTTTGACCTCCTGTGTAGAAAAGAATTGTTCTTCAGTGCCTTCTTCTGGTTCAGATTATCCTGTGCTTGCATTTCAGGCAGAATGTATCTCTTATTTTTAGTAATATTGCTTTGTACACCTTATACCACCATGAAAAAGACAGAACAAATTTCCTCCCTAAATATTTCAACTTAATTTCCTCCTCAGGAGGAAGAAAACTCATCAACAAACAATAACTGTTTTTCCCTTTTATGCTCTTGAAGCATTGGTTGACTAATATTATCCCAAATAAATTCTGACATTCTCAATGATGCTGAGAAAAAACAAGAACACACTAATAGTGAAGTGATTCTGAAATTTATGGAATGAAAACAATTGTGTCCATTCTAGGCATATTAGGTAAGCAGAAAAAAACCCCATACTTCTGCAAAATGAAAAAAGGTGAAATAAATGTCAAGAAAAATATTTGCAAGCCTCTCAGATCAAAAAACAAGAGTGAATTTATCTGGGTTTTAGAGAGATGTTAGAGAATTTATTAATTTGATTTTGATGATGGATATATAAGATGTTTCAAAAATGTTGGCTCACCTTAGGAGATGAAATTCTCTTTGAGAGATGCCAACTTCAAATAACTTACCTGTTGAGGTGCTGTTTGGTTTGAGGCATTTATTTTTGCAAAAGCTCTTAGAAGTTTTAGGTTCCTCTGGGGTCTTAAAGCTTGTGCTGAGCTGGATAAAATATTTGAAAGCGAGGAAAGAAATATTGTCTAATAACAGTAGTTACTAGGCAAAGCCATGCTTCAGCCAAGGAAAACAAGCTTTGGACAGATTGTGGCTTGTTCACAAAAATGAAGGTAGGCCATTGCATTACCCCTTTCCTGCCCCACCCTCCTGCCCAAATGTGATTACTTCTATCAATAGAAAGTTGACATGCTGTGAATAATAGCTTTGTGATTTATACTTATCTATCCATAATATTCTCGCTAAAAAGGTCCGTCACTGCATTTTTCCCTCAGACATTTTCATTAAGTTCATAAGACCTTTAGCCAGAAGAAGGAATTCAGGCTTGTACAAAACGTTTTTTCTTTTTCTGTATCACATGGTTTCTGACAAGTCCATTAGCAAAAACTTACAGTTTGAAATATAATTTTGGATTGAGGACCAAATGCTGAAACTCTTACTCATGTTAGTTACCTCAGTACGGACATCAAGAACTTTCTTTTTAAAGTTTCCAGATTATAGAAAAACAATTAGTCTACACTGAAGTAGTGTAGCGGAAACCATACTATCCTGTGTTTAAACCACAGTCTATGACTTCTAACTGTAGTTTCTTTGGTTAAGAAAATACTATTCATGTCCCGTCAAAAAATAAGAAGCATTTAGCTGATTGCATTCATACACCTGAGCATGTCAAATGCCTGATGATAAAAAAGCCAATAGCATAAGAGATTCAGTCCAAGTACCTGGAAGAGTTGAAGTAAGATTTAAGAGTTTTAACCGAGCCCATCTGACCTCCCCATCACATGTGGAAATAGGTTGTTAGATTCTTTAATGATACATAAAAATACCTTAAGCTTTCTGTAGGCAACTAGAAAGTATTCTATAGATTCTTTAGCAGAAATAAGATAGGCATGCTGGCAGAAAAGGGATAAAATTGAAGTATTCCTGGTTTCACTTTTCCTGACTACTCACTTAGCAAATTATTTGACACAGAGATGTTAGTGTAGGTAACTGTCCTGATAATCCAACAATTCCAGTAAGGATTGATCTTATCTATTCAGTTACAGTGCTCTTGCCCCCACAGCGTTAGGCTCCAGTAAAATACACCAACTGGATTAATCCGTCTGACAGCTGAAGAAGCTGACAAGGTTAGAGGTGGCAATAAGAATCTGTCACATATTTGTTTGCTTTCAGTACCATGTGTTTACAGTGTATGGATTTGGTGAGCTGAAGAAGTCCCTGCACTACAGTCGAACAGCTGAGCATATCTGTGTTCAGATTTCCTTCCTATATGGCCAACTCATAGTTCAAATGACTTGGCTTCTTCCATGCACAATCAGTCATGAGCTCTTCAAGCACCAATGGCTCATCAGAACACCAGGTTCCTGGAAAAAAAGCAACTTCCCACTCAAGCCCTTTTGCCTGAAGCTTACAGTCCTTCCCCCATTATATGGTTCCTTTTTTATTGTTTTGTTTCAGCCGCCTCTCTGGTTACTGAGAATTAGAAGTCACTGTTGTAAAGTTAGTGAGAGAAGAACTACCAGTCTGGCAGTGTCAGGACAATGGAGCAGCAGGGTAACTTGACTGTTCTGTTGGCTTGCTTTATTGTAGAGCTTAAAACAGGTTCTCATTAATTAAGAGAATAGATCAAGGTATTCTTTTTTAAAAATTTGCTTTTAATAAGTTTGTCACAGTTTTTAAGAACTGTCAGCCAGATTTAAGGAAAAATTACCTGTAAGAGGACATGAACACTCACTGACTGAAGTTTTCACTAGACCCCTTGAGAGTTGCAAGGTTTGTCTTGGCCAGTCTTAACAGGTATCTCTCTATGAATTTGCTTTTTCCTTGAAAACTCTCCCTGGATTCTTTGCTACCACTGTTTTTCTTGTATGCCAATCTATTTTAAATCATTAAAACCACATGAAAAAAAACCATTTCCAGCAATTTATCATATTCTGCTTTTGGAGTCTGTAATTCCCCAAAGTGTACTGTAGTAAAGCATGAAATGCTAATGAAAAGCACTGGCAACCTGTTTCTAGTTTGGGATTTCTAAGCAAAACCTTGTTTATGGTAATGCATATTAAAATAAACTTGTAAATAGATATACTCCTTCAGTAAGTGAATGACAGAACTGAATTGATACAGCTCTGTTGAAATTCACAGGGTTACTTTATTTATGTGACCCAAGAAACTCACCTTAACAAAAATTTCAAACCATATTATCTTTTTAATTCCTCTTACCAACTAAGAATGATATCAGAAGACAAGTCTACAGGGTGAAGACCAATTGAAAAATTTCTGAGTTAGTGAAGAGCTGGCATGTATTGATGATATTGTACAAGACTGTCTGGATCACCTCCTACCTGAAGTCTACATACTTAGCACTATTGTGAATATGAAAGGTGTGCTGCACCCTTGTAAGTTTTCCCTGTAGATTGAACTTACAGACTTCAGCTTGTTGTTATTTAAATGTAGCTATAGTATTTGCAGGACTAAGTTGCCACAAAGATAAAGTATTTTGGAATCATCACAAAATGTCTTTGTACGCAGTTATACAGATGTTCCTAAAGTGTGTATGGCCTGAACTTTAGTGTTATTTTTACATACTTTCATATAATGAAGAGTGTCACGGCTGTATAAACAACTATCTAATGAAATATTCTTGGTTGAAAAATAATTTCAGAACATGTAAAAAACATCGCGCTCCTATGCCAGATGGTGAAATATATGTCATATAATTCTCTATTTAACTGTGTGTTACATTGCAGCTTTGAATAACCTGGCATGCGGGAGGCTGGCTGAAGCCCATCATCCAGAAATACAAACCCAGTTATTTTGGGGAAGTGTTATGGGAAAAACTATTGAATGTTTCTCAAAACATAAAGGTTAAAACTGTCAGTTATATGCAACAGGTTGACAGTGTCATTAGAATTCTATAGTGATGTCTTAGAGATATTTTGGCAGTATATCAGAGAGTGAAATAGTGATTGAATATGCAGATTTTTGGAAACTGTCTACAGCCTAAGCTGCTATACTAAAAACAAACTTCCATGTGCTTGCCAGGATTTAAAAAAGAAGTATTGTGGAGAACCGATCTGCAGGCATTGATGGAACAGTCTGAAGTAATTACAGGGTGTTGCAGTATTGCAGAGCAAACTTGTGCAGTTCATGGGTTTCAGACTCTGCAGTTGCAGTGGACATCAAATAGAGCATTAGAGCAAAGCACAGTTTATAGACCTTGGATTACATGAACTTCAAAATGGTGCAGACTTATCACCTGATATTAAGGACTCCATTTCCTGAAAGGGAATTAAAACCTTTTTAAAAAATCAAATAGATCAACTTCTGGAATTTTTCTAGTTGTACTTGTAGTATTCTCCAGTAATTTTATGCTTTATGGAAGGATGAAAACAGTTTGCAATTCTGAATGGAGATATGAAAACAAAATATAACTTTGTTCATTATTATAGTGTTTGTATCTCCATATTAAATTTGGATATATTTCTAACTTTTATTTATAATGGAGATGGATCAATACTTAATGCAGATCCATGGAATACTGTAGTGTGTACATGCAGCATTACATTTTTATGACCAGACAATCCTTTTCATGCATCAGACTGGAAGGAAATTGCAGTTTAACACAATTTGAAATATTCTTTCACAAGCTGTGGCTCTAGCAGACATCATCATTTAGCATTATTGTAGTTAACTCCTCTTGTGGGTATATGAGTATGTTATTAAGCTTGCAAGGATGCTATTTCTAGAAAGTTTTTTGGCTACCTAAAAGCTTCCAAGTGAAAAAATGATTTAAGAGAGTAGAAGAAAGAAGTTTTACTGTGTGGTTCAAGCCATTTTTTCAGCTTTTTTTTTTCTTGAGAACTGAGTGCTCAAGCTGGGCTGAGTTCTCTGGAGAAGTGCCTTACCTACCCTATATGGTATTTGATTCTCTCATTTCAGGAGTAAAGACTTCAATATAGGAAGGTAACCTCAATTTGAAACAGAACCTTTGTTACATCCTTCAGAGTATTAAAGAAAGAGTCATAGTAAAGACTTACTTTTGATTTGAAATAGTATGTACAGTCAAATGACTACAGAAATAACTGAAGAAATTAAGTAAAGTCAATGCTATATTAAATGAAATTAACACCACCCATAATAAAATTTACAAATTAACTTCATTGTTCTGTTTTCTTCAACCAAAAGACTAAAAATTTCACTTTTTCATGGAATTTAAAAATAATATTTATTAAGAAAATTTTTATTTTCATTCCTTTCATTCCCCTTTTATTTCTCTTTCCTTTGTTCATGATCTGGAGGCTGGAGCTAAATGTAGGAATTTTGGAATCAAGGAATAGGAGAATTTTGGAATGTAGGAATCAAGGAATTTTGCTGATGATACTAAATTAGGAGGAGCTATGGATTTCCTCAAGGGTAAAAGAGGCCTTACAGAGAGATCTGGATAGACTAGGGAGCTGAGCAATGATAAGATCTAGTGGGTGGCATCCCTGCCTATGGCAGAGTGATTGAAGCTAGATGACCTTCAAGTTCCCTTCCAACCCAAACCATTCTATGATTCTGTGATTCTAAAGTTCTATTATTCTATGACCATATGAAATTCAACACGAGAAAATGCCAGATTTGGCACCTTGGGCAGGGTAATCCTGGTTGTACATACAAATTGGGGGATGACAGGGTAGAGAGCTGCCCCACTGCAAGGAGCAGGTCCCTTTCAACCTGTGATAGTCTACGATTCATCCCAGATCTAGTTTGCTTTTCTTGTTAAAGAATACATATTTACTTGGAGAAATCCTGTCCTGTGCTGAGCAGGAAAGGTGACTACATTAAGCTTAGCAATAGGTTTTTAACTTCTGTCTGCTTCTCCCTCCCTCCTTCCCTCCCTCCTCTCTCCACCCTTCCATTTCTGATAATGGCTTTAGAATACCTAGCTAGATTTAGGTAAATAATTGCAGCATTAAGACAGAGAATTCAGTGTTTGAGCTAGAAAATTCAGCTTCTTTCTGCATTCTGTTCAGTGCTGTGTAACCTGATATTTTCTTATTGCGACAGACAGGTGAAAATTATTTGAGTCCCGAAAAATATTTTGGCCTGTGATATTAGCTTAGCCAACTCATACCAGGAATGTTTTACCCCATAAAACTGACATTATTCAGTGATTTATCTTCATTGCTTTGCTACCAAAATGTTTTATTATTTGAATAGATATTAAGAATTGGTCTTTCCAGAAGTGGTAAACAGTACGTTGTTTACATGTGCAGTGACTCAACAGTAGTCAGCAACTGATGATTCATTATCATATGCTACAATTTCCACAATTTCTGGAGATTATTAGTTAAGAATTTTGATCCAATCTTAAAAGACAACTTACGAGTTCGTGAATATTCTGAAGGCGAAGACTCCAGGCAGGATTCATCTTACTTGGCTTTAAACATGTACAGTTGGGATGTCTGCCCCTAGCTCTGTTTCTGTTTAATTGAGAGAAATATGTGCATCTGTTGCATAGTTCATCTGACCAAATGTAGCTGATCCCCCTAAAATAAGATGAGCTGTACTGTGGAAGTTGTAATTGCTCCCTGTGTTCTATAAAGGGGAATCTAGACAGATGATCTGAGATACACTGTCTGCACTAAAATACAAATAGAAACCCTCTTACCCGTCCCATGACAAAGCTGACCAGTTTGCCCTTTCGGTTCACAAACACTGAGAGGGAGTGTCTCTTCTCCAATTCAGGCTTCCCTTGTCCTCCATTCCTTCACTAACTTCCCTTAGATGGCTGAAAGCCACAACTTGAAAACGCCCTCGTACCTGGAGATGCTAACATTTCAGTGATAAACATACCTTCTTGATCAGTTTTTACTCTTTGGCCTCTGTCTGATGGAGATGTCTCTGCACTTTTTGGTGCCAAAATTCTGCTAGAGAAGAACAATTTTTGAAGATATTTCTAGGCTGTGAGGATGGAGTGTGGTTGATCTGACCAGCAGTATGTGATATAGTAGCATTTTAGTCCACAGAAACTCTGCCTTTTTATTCATGTGCTGACAAAGTGGAAGTCACTGGCATAAAACCTTTCATTTCTCTGATCAGGAAACTGTATTGAGTCTGTCTGGGAAGGAGTTGACTTTCCTTGTAGCAGCACTTACACTGCTGTGCTTTGTGTTTGTAGCTAGAACAATGTTGGTAACAATCCAGTGTTTTGGTGACTGCTGAGCAGTGCTGCACGTAACAGCACTGGTGCTGTCTCTTCTAACTTGCCCTCCAATGGCCTGTGGGCTGAGGGTGAGCAAGGCTGAGAGGGAACACAGCTGGAGCAGCTGACCCAAGCTGACCAGAGAGGTGCTCCTTACCAGATGACATCTTTCTCAGCATGAAACATTGAGAGAAAGAAGGGGTGGAGTGGGCATTTGTCAGTAAGGCATTTGTCATTAAGGTATTTGTCTTCTGAAGCAACTGCTATGCATATTGAGGCCCTGCTTCCTAGGAAGTGACTGGGGAAGTTGAGAATAAATCTCTTTTTCCTTCACTTCTCAGCATTGCTTTTGTTTTCCTTTGTTAAGCTGCCTTTGTCTCAACCCACAAGCGTTCTTTCTCACCTCATTTTTTCCACCTTTTCCTACTGAGGAGGGAGAGTGATAGAACAGCTTGGTGGAGACCTGCAATCCCAGGAAGATCAACTCACTCCAGGACCCAAAAATTGTTACTCAATTTTCAAGGAGAAGAGGAGGATGCTTTTGCTTGGGAAAAAAAAAAATATCTGCAAATTGTTTATTCAACTTTAATTTTCAGATGGAACAGGAATAAATCATTTAAACTCTTACAAATTTTAAGCTGCCTTGAAGACAGCTGTGGACACTTAAAAGTTTGTTCTTTTTAAATGTCTATGTTTAATTAATAACCACCTCTTACATATATATAATAAATGGTTGGCTTCTTTTTATTTGAAACTATGCTCAAAGGTTATTACTTTCTAGTGAAAAAGTGAAAGATTATCTTTCATATGTTAAAATAAACTGAAATTGATGACCCTGAGACATATAATATAAATGGAAGGAGAACAGAAAACCTAGTTCTGAAAGTTGCTTCATAAATAATTCATGACATTTCTAGAAATAGTTCATGAGCTTTTTATGACATTTTGTAAGCCTTAAAGTTTTTATTATCATGAGTTCTATACTGCTGCAGTTGTAAGCTACTTTTGCCAATATATAAAACATACAGTTGGAAGGGCAGTAAAACCAGGCATCTTTGCCCCATAGTGCACATTGTCTTATTTTAGGTTGTATTCTCAGGCATTTCTAATTAGCTGAAACATTCAACACAGTACCTGGTATATTTGTTAACTAACTAACTAGGAAAAAAAGAAACCAACAAAAAAAACCAGACCAAAAACCAGATAAAAAGATGGAGCTGCATCTGGAGAAAGGTTTAGTGCTGGCAGATTTGCGCTAAGAATTCACAAGAAGTAATAAATTCAACTACTTTTCAGGTTCTTTCTCCTTACGTAACATATCTAAAGTCAGAGCATGACTCTGGGAACTGATTATCCACTTTATGTTTTACCTCTTTTCCATTGATTGTGCTAATTCAAAGCTTAGTTTTTATTTCATAGTTATGATTGAGAACATAAATAGTTTCTGACATATATGACACAGTGCTCATATTAATTTAAAATAGAATTATTGCAAAAAAGCTTCCGACAAAAATTCATTGTCTCTCGATAATTTTATTAGAGAAATTTTGTTAAAGTACTTTCAGAAATCAAACCTATAGTAAGGGAATCAAAAAATCATGGCTTTGGAGTAATTTTTTGAGTTTATTTTTCTCTTTTTAGTTGTTGCTGTTTTTAAAGAAAGTTTTTCTTTCCCCTTTATTTGCCCAGTTCTAGTTTACAGCAAGAAAGTTTGAAAAGTCTAACAGAATTATTAGTGCTTTTTGAAAACAGTAGTAATAATACAGAACATCATACTCATTTGATACATGCAAAACTGGGAATTACACTTAATCATGGTCTCAAATTTAAACTCAAAAATACTGGGACACATGTGCAAGTCACATTATAATTCAGGAACAGTTCTTCAATGTCTTTCCAAATGTGTTTAACTTGGGAATCCATCTTTTGCATGTGGTTCAAACTTACAGAAGACGTCCCATATTTTCAGATGCAAAGTTATAGAAGATTTTCTTTTTTTTCATAGTCTTATCAGAGAGTAAGCCAAACTTCCCACCCTAAGAGAGTAATATGCAATTGTGTAGTCAATAAAAAAGGAAAAAAAAAAAGGAAAAAAAAAGAAGGAAAAAAATAGTTCTATGAAAAAAATAGAATTTTATTCTATATTTTCCTTAGGTATGGTTGTGTCCTAGATCTCAAAGTCGGTCTCCACTGATTTATGTAGTGGCAGCCTTGTTTTTACAGTTTCCTTTTACAGTCTCCCTTTACTTCTATTTCAATAAAAATTTTTTATCTTCCTTTTGCCCAATCTCTTCTGCTTTGACAATTTTTCACTTCAGAGCATTCAGATGACTTTTTTTCTTTTTGACTTATACATAGAGACAATTGAGACATGCACACAGTCTACCATTATCAGAGCAATGAGTACCATTTTTAATAGTCACTGAAACTCTTCAAACACTAAGAGAATTTTTGAACCAATCTTAGACCTCAGTTCACTCATATCTTTTAAGCATATTCTTGAATTCATCTTTATTAAGCAAAACACAATAACCAAATTCTGACGTGCTGCTGATTTCACCAGGGATTGTGCACATGCCCCCCCAAAAAAGTAAAACCAATGCTTAAACTTCTGAATTAGGATATTAACAGAATCACAAGAGCACAGAATTGTTAGGGTTGGAAGGCACCTCTGGAGATCATCCAGTCCAACCCCCTCTGCCAAGGCAGGGTCGCCTAGAGCAGGGGTCATAGGAATGCATCCAAGTGGGTTTTGAACATCTCCAGAGAGGGAGACTCTATTACCTCCCTGGACAGCCTGTTCCAGTGCTCTGCCATCCCCAATGTAAAGAAGTTCTCCCTCGTGTTGAGGTGAAACTTCCTGTATTTTAGTTCATGGCAATTGCTCCTCGTCCTGTCTCTGGGAACAGCTGAAGAGAGTCTGGCACCATCCTCTTGGCACAAACCTTTGAGACATTTGTGTGGTCTCAGTTTTCTCTTTCTAGACTAAACAGGCCCAGCTCCCTCAGTCTCTCCTCATAAGAGAGGCTCCAGACCTCTCATCATCTTTCTGGCCCCCAATGGACCCTCCCCAGTAGCTCCTTGTCTCTCTTGTACTGAGGATCCCAGAACTGGACACAGCACTCCAGATGTGGCCTCGCTAGGGCTGAGCTGAGTATCAAGGACCATCTCCCTTGGTCTGCCAGCCACACTCTTCCCAATTCACCCCAGGCCCGCCTGGCCACAAGGCCATACTGCTGGCTAATTGCCAACTTCACCAAGTTGGCTAGTTGCCAATTGTCATTCACCAAGACTTCCAGGTCCTTCTCTGCAGAGCTGTTCTCTAGTAGGTCAGCCCCCCAGCTGGTACTTGGGGTTATTCCACCCCAGGTGCACTACCCTACACTTGCCATTGTTGAACTTCATTAGGTTTCTCTCTGCCCAGTTCTTCATCCTATCAAGGTCCCACTGAATGGCAGCACAGCCTTCAGGTGTACAAGCTACCCCTCCAATTTCATATAATCAGTAAAACTTCTGAGGGTATAATCAATTCCTTTGTCCAGGTCATTGATAAACAAGTTGAATAAGACTGGATCCCAGTACTGGATCCCTGGGGAATGCCACTGACTACAAGCCCACTCAGCTGATCATGACTCTCTGAGCTCTGCCATTCAGCCAGTTCTCAGTCCACTTCACTGTCCATCCACCTAACCCACATTTCCTGAACTTACCTGAAGTCAAGGCAGACAACTTCCACTGCTCTGTCCTCATTTACCCATCCTGCTATGTCACCATTAAAGGATATCAGATTGGTCAGCGTGATTTCCTGTTGGTGAATCCATGCTGGCTACTCCTGATCATCTCCTTTTCTTCTACATGCTTGGTGATGGCCTCCAGAATGATCTGTTCCATCACCTTTTCAGGGATGGAGGTGACACTGACTGGTCAGTAGCTTCCTATGTCCTCCTTGCCCTTTTTGAAGATGAGAGTAACATTGACCTTCCTCCATTCATTGGGCACTTCTCCCATTCTCCATGATTTTTGAAAGATGATGGAGAGCTGCAGAGAAACAACATCTGCCAGATCTTTCAGCACCCATGGGTGCATCCCATCAGGGCCCATGGATTTATGGATGTTTGGTCTGCTTAGCTGTCCTGTAACCCAATCCCCTATGAGCAAGGGTAAATCTTCCTTTCTTCAGCCTTCTTCTCTTTCCTCTGAGATCTGGGACTCCTGAGGGCTGAGCTCAGCAGTAAAGACAGAGGCAAAGATGGCATTCAATACTTCTGCCTTCTCTGTGTCCTCCTATACCTGATTCAGCAGTGATTCAGCAATGGCTCCGCATTTTCCCTAACCTTCCTTTTACTGCTGATGTACTTGTAGAAACCTTTCTTGTTGTGCTTTACGTCTTTTGCCAGAGGGAATTCCAAGTGGGCCTTGACCTTCTTCATTGCATTCCTGCATACCTTGATGATGTTCCTAAAGTACTCCCATGTGGCCTGTCCCTTTTTCCACATCCCATAAATTTCTTTCTTCTGTTTTATATTTACTAGCAGGTCCATGCTCATCCTACCCCTTTTTCCTGATTTCATCATCATGGGATATACTGGTCTTGAATTTGGAGGAAGTGGTGCTTAAATATTCACCAGCTCTCTTGGACTTCCTTCTCTTCTAGAGCCCTATCCTGTGGGATTGCTCTAAGCAGGTCCCTGAAGAGGCTGAAGGTAGCCCTCTGGAAGTCCATGATCATAATGTTTCTCACTGCTCTGCTACCTCTTCATTCAATGCTGAATGGGATACAAACAAGGATGATAGTTCAGCTTCGTATGAAGGTGACTGGGAGGTGAGTGTTATGAACGCAGTTTTTTGTTCATGCATGATATTCTTCTTACAATGCCACTTTTGCACTAAAACTGCTGGTTACTACCTCTGACTGCCAATTTCCACTTTTTCCACATACACCAGACAGATACGTCCAGAATTGTTGTCTGACTTGCTGGCCTTACAGCTGCTTGTTAAGTTGTGGCAATAAAGAATGGGAATAAGTGTGTTTTCCATCTTCCATTCTCCAAGCATAATCATGGCTGCAGACAAATAAATCCATCTTTACAGGTAGTATATAAGAAAAGTTCTTTCCATATTATCATATGCTGACTTCTTTTAGAAATACAGAGTTTTCTTCAGTTTGGAAAAACACTGAAGTTTTGTGCAAAATTACCTGAAGAAAAAATATCTTAACATATTTCCTGGGCACATAACACAATCTTTGTTTTATTTTGTTTTGCATAGAACAAGAATTGGCATGTTAGACAGAGTGTGAAAGCAAGAGAAATGGAAGATGACAAGAATGGGAAATAGTCTGTAAGTCATTCAGGCTAATAGACTAGATTTTAAAATAAATATGGTAAACAAAGAGTAAAAATTGCAGTGAAATCTGTAAATGAGAAAGAAATACAAAAAATCAAACTAATATTAAAGCAATATGAGCCTTCAAGTATAGAAACATGTAGAACATATCATGTTTCAGTTGGAGATAGTGGGAAGTAAATATAGAGAAAAGATAGAAAACTTGTCATGGAGTGAGTGGAATAAAGCAGACTGAAACACTGTGTATTTGTAATTCCCTCCACCCGACAGTCCAAGCTCAGCATAGGCAAAAATGATCAAATTCTCACTCTCAGAAATATTCACACCACCCTGCAGAGAGACCTTGTCAAATTAAAGGACAGGGCAATCACCAACCATATGAAGTTCAACAAGGGAAAATGCCAGATTCTGCACCTGGGATGGAGCAACCCTGGATGTACATACTGGGGAATGAGATGCTGGAAAGAAGTGCTGCTGAAAGGGACCTGGGGGTCCTGGTCAGTGCAAAGTTGAATATGAGTCAGCAGTGTCCCGGCAGCCAGCAGGACCAACCTTGTCCTGGGGGGCATCAGGCACAGCATCGCCAGCAGGGCAGGGGAGGGGATTGTCTCGCTCTGCTCTGCACCGGGGTGGCTTCACCTTGAGCGCTGTGTGCAGGTTTGGGTGCCACAACATAAGAAAGACATTAAGCCATTAGAGAGTATCCAAAGGAGGGCAGCAAAGATGGTGAAGGGCCTTGAGGGGAAGCCATATGAGGAATGACTGAGGTCACTTGGTCTGTTCAGCCTGGAAAAGAGGAGACTGAGGGGAGACCTCATTGCAGTCTCCAATTTCCTCATGAGGGAAAGAGGAGGGGCACCATCTCTTCTCTGTGGTGACAGTGACAGGACCTGAGAGAATAGCCTGAAGGTGTGTCAGGGGATGTTTAAATTAGATATTAGAAAAAGATTCTTCACCCAGAGGGTGGTTGGGCACTGGAACAGGCTCCCCAGGGAAGTGGTCACAGCACTAGCCTGACAGAGCTCAAGAAGCATTTGGACAATCCCCTTAGGCACATGGTGTGATTCTTGGGGATGTTGCTGTGCAGGGCCCAGAGTTGGACTTCAGTGATTCTTGAGGGTCCCTTCCAACTCAGCTTATTCTGTGGTTCTGTGACTCAGAACTACATGGTCTAATTTCATACTCTTCCGTGTGAAGAACCGTCAGGAGATTACTTTGTAGGTTGTCTGCTTTGCCCTCTTGATAATTCCTCAGGCTAAACTTCTATGCTTTCTCATCATATTCAATATAAGAGCAGCTGACTCATCCACAGAGACATCTCACTGCTCTCCCAAAAGAGGCATGGAATGATTAAACTCTCCTTTACTGTATTTGTGCACAAAAATGATGACGCATTTGCAGATACAAAAAACCCAGGGCTTCTCATGTTCGTTATTATAATCAAAGCGATTTCTTGTGCTTCCCTTTTGGTTTGGTATATTCATTATTACCTTTTTCACTTCTGAGCAAAAACGCTTTCATCTAGTCATAGATGCATTGGAACAATACAAGGAAACTTATCAACTCCCAATTACTAAGCTAGACAGAGTAACTTATATTTATCCACAAACGGCAACTCCAGAAGACTTTTTCTGTACTATCTCATCATGATGCGTGTAATGATAAAATCAGTATTCTTTCTCACTGCTTTAAAATAAGTATGACATTTAACTATGTGGGTATGGCATTGACCTAATTGTTTGGCTGATTAGGTATTTCCAGAATATATACTCCATTAGTTTGCATTAATTGTTCTTAAATACATTGCTTTGTACCTGATCTTCTAGAATTAATTCTGTTTGAAGGGTTAAAATTTGTTCAAATTAATTCAGTCTGACTTTTCTGTTCTTTTGCTCTTTACCTTTTTTATCATTGCTTTGCCATCAGAAAGTTTTTTATTACTGTGTTTTCTTCCTTGACAACAGGGAAAATGTATTTACTGCTCTGGAACTGCTGGGGAAACCACCCATTGATGAAGATTTCTCACTGGTGACTATTACGGAGATAGCAGTCAGTTCTCAAAATTTTTCACATAATGAATACTGTATTTTTACTTTGAAAGAGTTTTTAAATGAGTAAAATGTTCTCTACTAAGTTTTATCAATGTGTTAAAAAGTCTTACTGTATCTTTGTTTATGTGAGCTGCTTTTAATGCTTCTGAAAAAGGCAATGCTATGGGAAGCCCTCCAAAAATAATATTATTAGAGATGAGACAGAAAGGGAAGAGTGAGTCAGAATAACAGGTGGCAGTAAAAATAGGCTGGATATAAAAAAAAAAAAAAGTATTCTTGAAAGCTAATTTGATATCTTTTACAGGCATCTAGAGAGGAAAGGATAAAATAATGTCCAGGAAGAAGACAATGACACAGGGTCAACATACCATGGTGTATTTCAGGCAACTTACAGAGTGGCTTGAAAAAAAAGATGAAGGGTCTTTTGTAACATATGACAGTTATCCTCTGGAAAATGTGTTCAATTTTTCTTCTACTGAAACTAAGGTCCAGAAAGAGTCTGCAAGGACCTGAGTATTTCCTTGTTGTGGAGCCAGTATCTCCATGGGACAAATATTGGAGAACTAAAAAGGGACCCTAATTCTGGTGGTAAGATGTTTTTTTCTGCAAGCTAGAGAAAGAGCAGACAAATGCATATGGGAAGCAAGAAAAAGTGAAAACATAAAAGGAAAAGAAATATTTTTTATCCAAATGCTTTTAACAAAGCAGGAGTCTCCAATCACTAGTATTTTAGTTGTCACTGATTTTAAATAGAATGCATTAAAACATTTTCCAGGAGACTTCACCTTTGATTATAGAAAAAGCTGAAATTTAACCTAGAGAAGTCTGAAGAGAGATAAAAAGACAACAGAGGCCAATTTGGATCAGTAGGAACATAAAAACTAATATCAGCTGCAGACTCTTAAAAATTTAAGCAATATACTAGTGGGGAAGATTAGTACAGAAATAAAAATTAAAAATAAAAAAAGCCAGTTCCAAATCACAAAGGATAATGAATGCATCATTGCAAGACATCATATGCCAAGTAATTATGAGTTTTTCAAATATATACACAGTAAACTGCATATGTGATATTTTCCCTGTTTAAATGTCAAGAAAATGGATAGACAAAGAACAGACAAAGAACTGAAAAATCTGTCAACTAAATATATACATATTTTAGGGAGTAATAAAGTAGCAAATCTCTCTGCTAAGAAGTATGTTCTTTCCTTATGCTGTGGGTCTCCTATTAAGATGATCTTTCTTGGAGCCAAAGAAAATATTTGAATGCACCTTTGTGTGCATATTGGCATTCAGGTCCTGGAACAACCAAAGATCAGGAGTATGCAAAAGATGACCTGGAATTCATTGTTTCCTGCCCCTTCTCTAGTCTCAGCTGGTAGTTCTTGGAGGAAAATTTTAAGATCACCCTGATTCACTGCTGAGAAATGCAGTTCAGTTTTTAAGTGTGAAATAGAACACGCTCATACAAGTTTGTGGGTGATAATGTAAGAAACATTAAAATTGTCAGTGAAACAGCAATACAATTAAAGAAAGGTGAAAGATCAGAAATTAAAGCAACATAATATTTTTCCAGAAAAGAAGACATTGGGACATAATTGTCTGTTCTACACCACTGATATTCAGTACAAAAATAAGAATGAAAAATTTGGAATGAAGAAACATAAAAAAAAAATCTTCAAGGTCTGTAGAAGTGCACATTTGTATTAGAAAAAGGACATGATGATTTTTTTTCTTCTATAAAGGTATAGAGTCACAGAATCATAAAATGACTGAGGCTGGGAGGGATCTCTGGAGGTCAAACCCTTTCTCAAGTAAACCCAGCTCTCTCAACCTTTCTTCATACGAGAGATGTTTGAGCCCCGTAGTCATACTGGTGGCTCTTCTAACATAGAACTGAATTTCTAACGTAGGACTGAATTTCTAACATAGAACTGAAATAATTTCCTCCAGCTGAATTCTTCTTTTTGCCACCCCATTCCAGAATGATACAGACAATTTTGACAGAGTTCAGAGTAAAAGAAAACAATTACTATCAGTGGACTAGAAACAATGACTTCTGAGTAGTTAACTTTGAGAAAAGAGTAAGACTTCTTAGCATCTGTAAATACTCAGGCGACAAAACTCCAGGGAGAAAGTGGAATGATGTAGGGTGATAAATGAAGGTTAATATGGAATAACAGAGTGAAACAAAGGACAGAAAAAATTAGAATGAGGAGTACAAAATTTCCTGATAGAGAGGAATCAATCTCTGGGTTAACTTTCTAAGGCAGTCACGGAAACTGATTTGTTCAGGACTATTATTACTGCTCTGAACAGAATGTATCAGACCTTTCAGGCTTCAGTGGTACAATAGCAGAGCAATGCATTAGGTGAGTTAGTGAGTCTTTTATCTTTCTCTCTAATGATTGTTGTTTTATTACCTCACTCTCTCCAAAATAAAATACTCTTCTGTATTAGATATGATGCATCATGGATAAAAATAGAAGAAAATGATAAAATAATAATCCAGATCGATGCATTCTGTTATAATTTAAACCTTGTAAAAGCTACTAGCTACCAGAAGTGGCCAATGCATTGTCATAAGAAGATCAGGGGATTTTTGGTGTAAGGAAGTATAGTATTAAACAAAAAGCAAATTATTTAATCTTCGATAAAATTCACTGTATCTAGTTTCCTACAAATTTCTGTTATTTGTTCTCTAGAAACATATTAATATCTTCAGGCTTCTCCATTTTCAACAGTCCATTGTCAATGTCCATAATTGTTCTCTTGTCATTTTTAATCTTGTCTCCTTCTGGCCTGTTCCTCTTGGTCAGGAATGCACTTCAAGATATTATCTAACCCAAGCCCAGGCATTAATTCTGGATCACTACAGTCACTGTCAGAGACATTTGACTTATCTGTGCCTTAAAAATGTCTTGTAAAGAAGATTGAGATTGGCTCTACCAGTAGTACTTCAGTACCCTTTCCATCATATAGTTTTTTCCTGTAGTTTTCTATAAGCCTTCACTGCTATCTGTCATCAGAACACAGGTGTTGTCAGCCTGTGCTTGGAAAAAGTATGGCTGAACTCCTCATGCTCTAATATCTCTTTGAAAACAGTATGAGAATGGGAATGAGGTTTTCAGCCAGAATAATAGAGTTCATATCCAGATAGCCTCATGAGGGATTCACCTGTCTAAGCATATCTGTCTAGTGTCATTATTGATGCCCTAATAGTTCTGAGGCACCTGCAGACTTTGAAAGATAAAATACAGAACTTAGGGAAGACCTGTGGCTTTCTTGGTGGCAGCTGGAGACCAGACAGGATTCAATCAGGTAGAAAAAAGGTGCAAGAAATCAATTTTTAGAGAACTGAGTCTTGCCTACTATATCTAAAATATATCTCCTTGTGAGGCTGGGAATCCAGCTGAATGGAGTTTAGAGATGTGTCTGTCATGAGGCTGGACTACCCTGAGTGCATTGGTGATCTCCACTAATTATAGTGCAGATCTAGATGCCGAGGTCACACAACTATGGAATTCTGTGGAATTGTACTGAATTGAACTGGACCTAGGAGAGCCAATATTCAGAACCCTGCTCTGCCGATGAAAGGTTGTGAACATGGATATAGGTTTTCTAAGTAAAAGGGCGTAAGTATTACCAATAGAAATCGCAACTATTCCAATCTGAAAAAAACAAAGTGCTTATATTTTGCGCATTGTCTGACGTAGCAGATGTGAGTTTAAATGATTGCTACAAATCACCCGAAATAAAAATATCGCAGATGAAAATAATATCCCTCAGGCCCAGTCTGATGGTTCTATTGAATAGCTGGTGTTAAAAAAAAAAATGAATTAAGGAAAATAACAGCTTATTTTGTCCTGACTATGATAACTGTTACATGACTGTTCATAATAATATTCCAACAATCCTCTCCACCTCTCCTGAGCAAATGTAATAGTAATTTCCAGGTAGAAGTGATACCTAATGTAATAAGCAAGTGCTTATTTTGTGTCTTCTAAAGTAAGAGAGTCCTGTTCTTTGAGGAGAAAAAAAAAAAAAGGAGTAAAAAAAAAAAAATCCAGCAAAAATTCTACTGAAGTTCTTTAGAAACTGCCAGGAGAGAATAATAAAGAAAATCTTCATAATTCTGTGAAGAATTTGCAGTTTAATAGATTCAGTTGCCATTAAATTACATGGAAATGTGTATAGAACTGCTCTAAATAAAACATAATAATTTAGATGTAATTTATGCAGGACTGTTTATGCTTGACTGATAAGGTAATGACAGGATTGATACAAATTATAGGAGACATGCTCTTTTAGTGAAACACATCTTACTGAACAAAAAAGGCTTTATGGTTAAAAGAGTCCTAAATAGAGCAATGTTTAAGCCTAGTAAAATCAGTCTTGCTCCACTACATAATATGAACACTAATAACCCCACCTACCCCACTTTATCCAAAGTGTGGAAATATTGTTGTAGACTTAACCTCAGACACACACAACCATCACCTGCCCTGAATGGGTGGCTAGAGATGTAAGGAAACTGAGGTCTGCGTGTGACTCACTATGCATAGCAACTAATAATTAATAGTCTTTGCACATATGTATAAATCAATTAAAAATCCATCATGACTGTAAGCTACAGAGATAAAAAAAGATGTCAGGAGGTCTTTAGTGCTAGAAGTTCCTACTGTAATCATTCTCAACAAGTTTGACATTATATGTATGACTATATATGAAATTCTCTTTGATATCTGATACAGGTTAATCTTGGATAACTGCAATATACTCTTTTCATATTGAAAGTCATCTCAAGGCTCATTAATATAACAGAATTCAGATTAATAACTTTAGACCATTTTCATAATTGTTTTAAAGATTTTAAAAGTATTGTTTTTAATAAATTTTCCAAAAATATTACTTGATTTATAAAGTTACATTTACAGGCATTTGAGAAGAAAAAATGATAAGAACGAATCAGTTTTACATAATGTCAATGACAGTTATCAGTACTCATGTATTCTTATTGATGTGCTAAATATATCCTTTATAAGGTTCCTTATAACTTTATGGGGTTTTTTTAAAAATTGTTTTCCATTTTTATCTTTATAAATTCATTGAAACTAGCTGTAAGTCTAGTACAGGACTTAAAGTATTTTCTGTTAATTTTCTTATCTTTGGCACAAAGACAATTAAAAAATCTTAGTTATGAAATCTAAAAGAGTGCTTTTTGGTAGCTTACTTAAGAATTTTGTAATAAATCAGCTGGGCAGGGCCAGAAGTAGACAGGCCTGGCATTTTTGGGGATCATGCAGCACCACAGCATTTCCTATCAAGCGGAATATGAGTGTGTGTCATCCCTCAGGGAAGAACTATCACTAGAAAGGGAACTCTACAGCAATTTTCAGTAATTTCCACTCTGGGTCACTAGCTACGTGTCTGCTATACGTATATTACTCCACATTCATCTGGCATGCAAATCATGTATATGTATAATTATGCAAAATAGTTTAATAATGTAAAAGTGCTAGATTGCCTCTTAATGTTTGCTGACTTGCATTTTAATGGATAGAACTTGTATCAGTTTTGTTATGTCAGACACCTTTTTTCTTTTTACATTTAACCATACGGAAGCCTTACAAGGAGCGGCTGAGGTCACTCGGATCCTTCATCTTGTGGAGACTGAAGAGAGACCTCATTGCAGTCTACAGCCTCTTTGTGAGGGGAAGAGAAGGGGCAGGCACTGATCTCTTCTCTGTGGTGACCAGTGACAGGACCCGAGGGAATGACCTGAAGTTGTGTCAGGGGAGGTTTAGGTTGGATATTAGGAAAAGGTTCTTCACCCAGAGGGTGGTTGAGGCACTGGAACAGGCTCCCCAGGGAAGTGGTCACAGCACCACAGAGTTAAAGAAGCATTTGGGCAATGCTCTCAGGCACATGGTGTGATTCTTGGGTATGCCCTGTGCAGGGCCAGGAGTTGGACTCGATGATCCTTGTGTGTCCCTTCCAAATCAGAATATTCTGTGATTCTACGATTTATGATTGTAGTTTACTTTGAAATTATATATGAATTAACCATCACATGAGGTATCTGCATAATGTAGTGGAAAGGGTGAGGCAATTAAAATTTCCCAAAGATTACAGTAAGTAGCAATAGAAAATATTTGTTGAAGCAGCAAAAATTTTGAAACTGGTAAAAGTATTTTAAGTTACAGGTGTCAGAGGCACGACTTGTAAAATTCAGTGATGCAAATAATTTCTGACAGTATCTTAAATAAATCTATCTAGTGTCCAAATTGTAGCAATTTAAATTAAAGGTTTTTCCTTTTTTTTTTCCCCCATTTCAGTGAGATCAAGCATGTCTTTGAGAACATGAGAAAATTCTGAAAGCATATTACCCTGTTTTATAAGAAATCATCTTGGACTTGATGCACTGATAGAAACCCAGACCGCCCTTTACTTAGATGTATTACAAAACGAGTGTGTCAGGTAGCTTCAGATTATGCGTCAATGAAAGTAGGGTGAAAAAAATCTATGGGGAGAGGAAAACATGCACAAAATCCTTCTAGCCAGAGCTACACTCCTTAAGCACAGAAGGAAGAGAACAAAGTGCTAGAAGCAGAGATGGGATAGAGAAGGAAAGGATGCTCCTTCCTTTTTACCCCAAATCCTAGGTTAAATGCTGAGTGTTATGCTACTCCTCACTATGACTGTAACATCATATGGTGCTAATTAATTTAGCAAGTGTTTCAGCTTGCCCTCTAAAGTATTGGGGCTCTGGAGAAAATTATAAGACAAAAGCTGCCCACTAAAATGTGCACAGAAGGATAGCAGTATAAAAAGGGCAAGGATTCTTCCTAAAGGAAAGAAGATCGTTTCACTTATTTCCAGTCTAAACTTCTTACAGACTTTGCACAGAAGAGATTGTCTTGGCAATTGGCTTCATCAAGAGGCTTTATTAGGTTGCTGCAGATTAGGGAAACTATTTAATTCAAAAGCAGTTCACAATTCCTATCTTCTCTGTGAGATAACTCTTTTGTCCAGTCTTCCTTATTTGAACATATACTCTAGGGAAATATCTTTTTCTCTATAACATCATTGTAGTTTTAAATGTTTATATATTCATAGATATTCATCATGCTAGCAATTTAGATTCATATTTTGCATTTCCCCTTTTGGGAATATTAAAAGTGTATTATGCTTCATGGATCACAGTCATAATGGTGCTTGATAAAAAGTACTGGAAGAGAAATCTGAAGATTTAGTTTTAAGTAAAGTTTTGAGACTTCAAAAAAAACTTCATCAGAGCCATGATGTGAGGACTGCAGAGAAATTTTTACAAGAGACGTAGCAGACATGAATCTGTCCCTTTGAGACATATAAGCATATAAATGTTAAACTGTCAAAATATAATTTTAGATGAAAAAACTCTTAACACTGACTTACCACGTATATATATATAATCTCTCTTTATTTGGAACATAACTGGTGTATTCCTCTGGTTGCATTTTTTTTCTAACTTGTATTTTAAAAATTGTTTTGAATTTTGGGTCTTGAATTTTGAACTAAGGCTTTCAAGGAAACAAAAGCAATGCCTTAACCTTTGCAATTTTCAACCTCTCTGTGACATCCGATTTATCCATTGAGTCTATTTATTGATTATATATATATACAATTTCTTACACAAAATATCTAAAATGGGAAGACCTTCTTTAATTATGGGGTATTCTTCTGGGAAGTTGTTAAGGTGAGAAAAGTGACCCCCAGCTTCTTAAACAGCTTTTGAAGAACTATCAGTGAGAGATATGAACGAAACCATCATCTTAAAAAATGCGAGAAATGCAATTTCTTGTTAAAGACCAGTTTTACATCCTGGGTTTTGTTGTCGTTGTTGTTGTTTTGTTGTTTATTGATTTTTCTTTCGTGCAATGATTTCTACTCACTAGCCTTTTAATATCACCGTACTTGAAACAGAGACTTATGATTTTTCTGCATTGTTAAAAGCCTTTGATGGTTTCAGCAACATCTATGGTTACACACTCACAAGCAAGTAACTTCTGACCCATCAAGAGATTCTATGCCATTTAATCCTGGAATCTTAAAAATCATTAACTTAAGTTCTAAGTTATCGACTCTCGACTAGGTTGAAACTCCCTCTTCTGCGAGCTCTATTCAGAACAGAATTTTTCAAATATTTAAGTCATTTCAAAAGGAATTGTTGAACAATGTTCAGCATTTATATACAATACTGTCTCTCTGTTTAGCAGTAGATATTTATTAATCTGTGCCCATTGATTATTTCTTTAATTGATATTGTTCATTTAATTAATACCTATATTAAGCCCTTTGTAGGAAAGTTCAGTGCTGGGAATCAGGTTATTTTCTGACCCTAACCAACATATAATTCAGGCAGGACACCTTTAAGCCATAGTGTCAACATTCACTGTTACCTGCAAGTGACTTTGTTCATTTTGCATCTGTTACATGGTTGGAACTTTCCTATATCAAATGCCACTGAATAGAAAACACTTTTTTATTCTGACGACTGATAGCTAAGCAGAACTACTACAATCCAAATTTGTCCTATGGAGCCTAAGGATTAATTTAGAAAGAATATTATCAATCTGATAATTGGATTAATTTTGTAATTTGATATAATCCTTTTTCTAAAAAAGATTGTGTAATCCTCCTGGCAAGAATTGATAGACAGCAAAAAAGGCTGAAATGAAATTTAAGGACTTGTTTCTAAAATACCAGCTCAAGCAGACCTGGGATAATTGTGTTATGCTTTTGGGACTCAAATAGCTAAGTCTTCTATGTGCAGGCATGAATTAAAGTTTAAAAAATAATGCTTTTATTCAAGGGATATAAAAAACCCTAACAAAGGTATAAATAAATAAGAGGCATAATAATAACTAATCTTTAGTATATAATCATAATTGTTTTATAGTCTTTCCTCTAGCAATTGACCATCTAGTTAACTTGCTCTTCCTGCAGTAACCTTCATTTATATTTTAAGGTTTTGAAAACCTTTTAGTAGGACTTGTTTTGCCAGTTGTGCATATGTGCATAGTTTCTTCTACCAGAAGGTCCTTCTTCCACTAACAGCTATCACTGCTCACCTCTTACAGTGTTCCTATGTCTTCTAGCCATGGCTCTATCAACTCTGCACTCTTCCAGTCCCTCAGGAAAGCTCAAAAATACGCAATAAAATTTCTACGTAGTTAGGAATTAAAATTATTTTTATATTTTATTGAAGAGAATATGCAGAAAATAAATTGGAAAATAAATGCCATCTCCCATTACACAGGAGATGTACTCACAGCTTCTTCCATTTCCTCCTAGTTTGAAGGACCCTTACAGAAAAGTTGCTGATTTCTTTGCCTCTTGAAAATGTGTATGTCAGTAAAATAAGCTATTTCTATAGGTTGAACCTACCTTGCCACACTTAGGTAGAGTTAGGTGGCTTAGATTTCTGTGCACTGCTAACATACTCTGATGCTATAGCTTGATTTTTAACAGGAATGTGTTTCAAACATAGTGACACAACACTACCAAAAGCAAGCATGTCTAAGGCCTACACATTGGCCTTTCCATTTGCTTTGCTTCCACAACTGCATCTGTCACTCAAGCCACTCCATTTTCAGGGTTGTGCTCTTCTCTGGAGGTCTGGGGTGGGATGGTTTTCTTACAATGTTGGAGGATGGGATGGTTTTGCTTACAGTTGAAACCTGAGACATGGTTTACATGTAGTTAGTCCTTCTGGTCATTTGAAATAATACAACCGGAAAATTGGTGTGCTTTGTGTTAATGTATTCTCTTTGCTGGGTGTAAAGAAGGGCTGACAGAAATAAAAGACAAGTTAATACTCCACGTGTGCATTAAGAAATATTTCACCTAGAAAGAGAAGTATCTTTGTCATCCCTTAACCCCTCTAGCAGCATTCACGCAGGACAACAAATTACTGAATACGAGAGAGTCAGATTGTAGATATATAGCTGAATGACTATAGACTTAACATTTCTCAGAGAAACAAACCAATGGTTTCCATTTAAATGGGTATAATATTGCTCTAAAAGAAAATGTATTTTTTCACCTGAGTCAATTTTGTTCATTTGGAAGCATTTGGAAACTTCTTTGCCAAGCTGAAATACGGGTCTTTATAATGACTGTCCATCAGCCTGACTCTTCCCAGTAGGATCCTTATTATGGCAGATTATGACAACTTGAAATACTTAGGCCTTTTAAACCACACTTCCACAAACTGGTTTAAAAAATTATATGATTAAGAAGTTGAGAAGGCAATGGATTTTTTTTTTTTTAAAGTTGAATTTCTGCAAAACATCCACTTGTCTTTGATTATGGGTATGTTTTAAAAGATTCAATTCTTTTCTCAAAATACTTGCTTCATGATTTTCTGGAAGTGTAGTTTGCTGAATTCAGCTCAGTACTTGTGTTAAGATGAAGTAACAAAATGAAGGTCTGTAGTATTTTTAATTTCTGATCCGCCAAGTATGCTTTCCATCCTTCAGCCAAATTTAGATGGTTTGTCAGCTGAATCTGCATTTTTAATTGCAGTGGCAGATGTAATGAGAGCTATTACTGCCTCTCACATGTGACAGACATCAGCTCTCAATCCTCTAGCATGCTTATTGTATACTGAATACAGAGCAAGTAAAGCAAATGAAAAGGACATTTCTAAGGCTCTTGGCTTGAACATTTCTGTCTAGAAGGTCGGTTCTTGCCTGATATGCAACATCAAACATATGGCCCAGACATTTCCCTGCAGATTTTCTTGACACTGTCAGAAATATACAGTGGATAGTTTCTTTTATATAAAGCCAGGACATCTGTCATGCTGCTCTACGTTTGTGTACTCCTAACCCAACAAATCAGAAGGGAGAATTGTGATTAGGTTATTGGACAACCCAAAATTAATTCTTAATTAATTAATTTGAACTGCAGTATGTGAATAAAGACAAGAATCCTTTCATCCCTACATTTTTTCCTTTAGGACACCTATGCTGCAGGGAGGTGGTTTTGCTTAGCATGTTCTATTGCATGTAGGAAGAAGGGGTCTGGAAAGAAACATGGTGGAAGATTAAAACATTGTATAATTTTTTTTTTTTCTGTTCCTTCAGCATAGAAGAGTTCTTCCTACATTGCCAGCTCTTCCTATGTTGTTTTTAAATATTTTGGTTTTAAGTCTAAAAGAAGGAAATATTCTCCCTTCAAAAAAATAACGCAATGAGCTAATATTTTAAGGAAATCTCAAATAAATTTTCATCAAAAATATCAGTTCAGATGAAATTAATATAGTATGATACCGTACTGATACTACAGAGGAGTTTTACTAAAGGAAAAAGTATTGTAAGTAAAATAACATTCTCTGTTATATAACATGTCTGTATCACTGCACTTTCTCAGGGGTAAATACTGAACAACAAAGAAAAACAAATAACTGGAAATATTTAATACAATTTTCCATAGCAGAGTCACAATTATCTTGATAATCTCTGAGAATTTTGCCCATGGTCCCCCTCAGATTCTTTTACATACATTATTAGTATCTTTTCCTTCTGTGGATGTAGCTTTTCTGCCCAGTCTGTGTGAAAGTAGAACACTCTCAGATTGACAGTTCCCTGAAACAGCTTTCTAGAAGTTGCAAAACACCTTACAGGGCAAAAAAATTTGCAAGATGTACAGTTTACTTTTATTCACCATTTTAAAGGAGGGTGATGGATAGGAATGTACAAAAGTGAATGCTGATTGTAGAAGTTATTAATTTTTCCTGTTAAAAGGCTCTTCCAGGAGTAATGAGTTTCACAGGCATCTTTTAAAATGTAGGATAGATACAATAGAAAGTATATTTATGCAGTAGAAATTAAAACCTTTAATCCTATATGCCTGTTCTACCTAATTGTTCATAGAATCATGCAATTTTGTCTTTTCTAAAAGATTCCTGAGCACAGATTTATTCTTGTTCCTGCCAACCTCTTAGTCTACTCCATTTTTATAATTTTCAGCACCATGAATACAGACTGAAAGTGAAATCCTCAAGTAGATTGTTTCTAGCTACAATTTTAAAATGTTTATTTACAGTGATAGGGCATCTATTGCATGACTATTCACCTAAAATGGAGCATAATATTAGGTTTATCCCCTGAGTCTGAAAAATTTAAAATGATTTAACATTTTGTCTTGGCGAAAGCTCCCAAAAATATCTCCTTTGTTTAGAATTTAAATTCTGTAGTGGCTTTTATTAATCAATATCCAACATGATTTCATTGGAATAAAAGAGAAGCAGATATGAGGGCAAAATTAATTTGGAAAATAACAGTATCAAAATATGACATGTCATCACAAGACTGGTGAATAGGTATGAAGTAGTTTTCAGTGTGAAAAAAAGTCCAGAAGTAGCAACGACTTTTTAGGTGCCTTTGAAGTCTGCTGAATTATTTAAAACAGAATTCAATGTATTCCTGGTTTCTATTATTACTTATTCTACATTACTCTAAATCAAGTATTTTGACTTCTAGCAATCATCACTTAAATCCTGATAACAGGACTGTCAAAACCGTCAGATTGAAACTTCAAAGACTTTTTAAAAAAAATTAGAGCGTCTTACTTTACTAACAGTTTCACCTTAATTCAGAAGAAATTGAAAAGAGAATGCTTGTCGAATACAATCATTAACAAGATAGTCAGACTTATCTTGAAAGACAAACAGAAAATATCAATAATTTTGCATTTTGAAAAAAAAAGATATTTTATTTACAAAGGAGCAGGAAATTAATGAAGACATGACGGAAAAAAATCTGAGCTTCTTGACCTAGTTCACCTAGACTTCGTACTGTGTTCCAACATCTTTGTATACTTCAATCTGGATTCTAGCTGTAACTTGCCACCAGAAAAAAATCCTATTTTCAACTCTCTCTATAAAATGAAAATTGCTGATGATATAAAGCCAAGTGAAAGAAATACTTTTGAGTCTTCCCTTAGGGTGTGGGAGATATGTAGTGAAATACCATGACACTGTGTATGTCTCAGAGAAGCAGAATCTTACAGTTATGATGATATTGCTAAAAAAACAGGGGGATTGGTCCTTAGCCCAAACCCAAAGGACAACAAGTTGGTTTACACCCACGCTGCTGAGAAGTGGGCTTTTCTGTGGCACATTTATTTTGAAGAGAGCTCTTTAGGACAGTAAAAATGATCCTCACAGTGAGATGACAGTTAAATACTATGTGTAGAGGATTCAGTGTCGGAATCCTAAGATGCCATGTCTGTGGGTTATTTTGGGCATGACCTAGAAAAGAAAAATAGAGTTATAATAGGATTGCTACTGGACTGTGCTTGGTATGAAAATATAACTCAAACTGAAGCAGATTCAGGACCAGTATTTATAACTGGGAGTGTTGTTAGCTGTCACCTGATATGAAAGCCTGGAATATTATGTTTTACAGGAAAAAAATTCTCTCTTTCCAGGTGGATTTTAATCAAAGCCTTCAGAAAGATCATTTAATTATTTCATTTCTGGGGATGAACATTGATCAAACCCCTAAGAGAGTGACTGCTGAGAGCACCCAGAATTCAGCATTAATATCTGGTGCCCAATTTCTTCTTCAAGTAATCTGTTAAATGAATGTGACTTTTATTAGATAATAAATTCTCTTGCATCTGGAATTGTAGTTTGGCAGAAACATCCCTAAATAGAAACATAAAAATATTAGAAATGGCAGTTAAAAATTATTAAAAATAAAATTCTTTTGCTGACATTGAATTCCTACTAAACATATCAGAATCTTAAAATTGCCTAACCCACTTAATATCTTAATTAACACATTATGTGGATTCACAGAATAGTGCTGAAATAAAATTAAGGTAGATGCTACAGCAAATGACAGGTTGATGAGAATAATAGGATTATGTTTGATTTTCTCCAAATTTGACTTCGTTTGTTGTGATAAATAGCAGTATGACAAACAACATAATTCACCGTCAAACTCTCTCTTGATATTTTGAAATAATTATGAAAGGAATTCATTGTTGTAAGTATTCTGAACCATTCAGAGGATTTCATACTGTTATTTCTTCCTTCAAGAATTTGAAACTATTTTCCAAGTGTTTCATATTTTTGAAAAACCCAGATTTTCTATGTAAAGTGATATCAAACTTCATATTCCTTGGAGTCTGAAGTGGCTAAAATTGCTTATTCACCACTGGTACTTCATAAAGAAGAGAAACTCAGATGGAAATTCTGGAGAAAATTATAAAATATATTTCAGTAAAAGTTTGCTGAAAATGTGAGAAAAGTATTCTCAAGGTTAATTATGTTTAATTCCTTTATGTATTGAATTGGAAGTGATATGTTTAGAAATGCCATGTTTTATTGTATGGGAAATCTTAGATGTATACCTCTTGAGATAAATACTTTACAATGACAGAAATTGTATTTCCCATAAGAATAGTACAATTAAAAGATCGAAACCATTTATCATTCTACCCCTTTAGTCTTACAATATTCCAAACATTTTCTCAAAGCATTATACAAAACTGAAAAGGACTGAGAAAATTAAGAATAGGCTATATGTGAAAAGATTTTGTGCCATAGAAGGCATACTATGGTGTGCTTGGTTTTCTCTTATGTACACAGGTTGCTTTAGGTCTCCTTCCAAACTAGTTTGTACTTTCTGATATCTGCCTCTAAAATAATACTTATAAATCCCATAAACACTTGTTCCTCAACAGGTTTCCTCAACATCAGTTTTTCATTAAAAAAATCAGAGGCATTGATGGCAATTAATTCAGACCTTTGTGAGTCTGCAGTTCTGGCATTTTTTGGTATCAGGACTTAATTGGTGATTGCTAAAAGCCATCTTGTCGAATCACCTGCTTTATGCCACATCTATGTCAGACAGCATTTTATTTGGAGCCATCCATTCAAACACCTGGGAAGAAAATACCATGCTGTAAATCGTATCAACTAAGCTAACAACAGTAGTAGGTTATCAAACTGTATTTTTTTCCCATATGGGTTCATAAGGATTTATGCAAATGAGAATACACACATAGTGCTATAGTAGTCTTAGATACAGTGTGACTAAAGTGTTTGACACATGAAAGGAAATGGATGCATGTAATTTCTCTGTGCAACTCCTTCAAGATAGAAACCTTCCCTATCTAAATATATGTTTTTTTTCTTTAATTCTAAAAAATTCAAATGGAAATTAATGATATTGTTAAATAGAGTTTTTCTAAAACGTTTAATTTTGTGTAATCTTGATATTTTGTGTGCTCATTTACGTTTTGGAGGAAAAGTAAAGTTAAAATATGAATCTTGAAATATGGAGAGAATCACTGACTCAAGTCCTTTATGGTGCTCATCACAATCCCATAATTGACAAGGATACTGAGGTGGCAGTCCACACATTTGAAGCAACATAATTCAGTGTAGAAGAATGATGACTGAGCTTGAATGGACAGTCATGTAAAACAGAGCCTGTAGCTATCCTCTAACTCTGACCCCAAGTCTGAATGTCTTCATGACACTTGGCTGTGGGTTTCTCACAGGACACATGCAAGGACAATTGTGGGAGCATGTTAGTCTGGAGTGTCTGCAGGGAGCGAAAGCTGAGCCATAGCCCAGTGCCTCCTGGAACAGTGTTAGATGACTACATACTGCCTTTTGAGACTAGTAGTTGAAAAGGCCCAAAATGAACCAGACACTGTGCTATTCATACAGAATATGCCTATAGTAGTAAACAAAACACATTAGAAGCAGTCCTCCGACCTTAACAATAAGTTGCAAGACACAGCTTGTGTCCATGTTGATCAAACAGGGTGGCCATAACTAAGTTATCTACTGAGAATAATTTCAGTCACATGCAAACTTGGTCTTTTTGAGCATTTGTCAAGACCACAAGTTAGGACAGGCTAAAACTGGATCAAGGGCAGTGCTAATAATTTAACGGTATGAAAATTTCATACCAGTGTTAAAAGCAATCTGTCCCCTTTTAGTTTGCAAATATATTCTGAGAAACAAGGGACAAACCTCAGTGTCTGGATAATAAACTTGTTCAGAGTTGACCTGAAGCTTATATGACCATCCACTTTTACACAACAACAGAGCCCTAAACCCTTCCACGCAATTTTAGTTCTGTACTCTCAGGCGATCTGCAATAAAGCCAGGCTGATCCTGTCAGTCTGGGCTTTATACTGGCTGGCGTACACAGGGAGATCAGATGGACCCACTTTAGTTAAATATACAGATAGAAAAACAGATTTAGTATTCTACGAATTTTCTTAGTGTATTTCAGAAATCAAAATCAAATATGAGTGTTTTCAGAGGCAATTTAAACTGTCCATCTTTGACCTATCCCACAGAAGGATCAGACATAATCATTGTGGCTGGAAGTCATCTAACAGAATGTGGGTAGCAAAACCTGAGCTAGGCATTTTAAATTTTTTATACACAATATAAATGAATAGACACTATGGGCTAATACCCATGTTACAACAATGTGTGTTTGCTTGTTTATCTGTACCTGTTTGGTGAGATGAACCTCAAGTTTCCCAAAATGGATGCAATAAATGACAGTGGTGTGGCAGCCATGGAATGCCTACCCTAACTTTCTAAATTGTCTTTGTAGACCACCTTTCAGTATAAGTGATCAGATTTTCATAGACATCTGTAGTAATTATATATATTTTTTTGCTATTTTATAGAGAAGGTATATTCTGGGAATGATTCTATTATTTCTAGCAAAAGCTAATTGTTTTATTGATTTCATTGCATCTATATGTTGGACTCTACCCTGATACTGTGAAACCAAGTAAAAATTAAAATAAACCTCATAGTTCCTGAAAGGATTCATTAATGAACCAGTTGCATACGTCTTATGAATACTGTTCTTATATCATCCTAAATTAATTTCAGGAAGGGTTTTCTTGAATAGAGGTGCCAGACCAGGGACATCTTGCCATCCTATAGTTTTTATGCTGTTGTAATATCTTATGATGAACTATCATGAGCTATATTGTAGCATACACTCATTAGAGAAATTAAAAATAAGCAAAACAAACCTTTTTTACAGAAAATATTCTTGGTTTTCTCTCCATTCTCCATATTTTGTTCAGGGTTATTTCAGAGTACTTGCAAATACATCTACATTTCTTTTCAATTTAATTTTCCAACAGAAGATTGCAGGATTGCAAATAATAGGCTGTCAGTTCCTTCATTATCACATGCGTATCCCTTCCTTTTCTGCACTTATTTTACTTGAGGGTCATTTTATTTGAATTTGAGTGAGAGCAAAAGGGCTAACTCCTCCTGCCAAGAAACAAATTAGCTTTTTACGTTGTTTAATAACTGCATCCAGTTCCAAATGCCACCAAACAGCTATTAAACAGCAAGCCCCTTGAACAAAAACTCAATGGTGCATAACACACTTGATTAGATGTACTCTTTTCTGAAAGGGCCATTATTCTTAGTAGGCATATTTCATTACTGTTAATCTGAGTTTAAATCTATGCACCCATAACCTGATAACTCCATCTGAATTGTCTAATGTTATCTAGCTAATCTTAGGATGTCTTCCAATATTTGTGGGAGATATTTTTGAGGCTGAAGAACTGTATTTAGTGTTCTTTGTTGCTGTTTCTTCAAACTGAGATCAATCGTGCTTAAGAAGAAAAAGGTTTTGCTATTTTACTGCCTGCTTTATTTTTCTCTTCAGTTGAAACAAAGCAGTATTCTCAGCAGTTTCCAAGCAAACACATCATTTCCAATTACTGCTTGGTATTGGTTTCTGTGCCTGGATTACTGAATGCCTTTCCTTTTAGTCAGTTTTCTCTGTTTGCAGAGAGTAACATGGGTGTATTGCCATGACGATGTACGTGGTTTGTCTATAGGCATCAATAAACAATATCAATAAAATATCCTTTCAAAAACAGCATCAGATTGGGTGTTATGTTTCACTGCTGACAGTAATAAGTTTCTTAAATTGAGAAGGAGGATTTGCTAGTTTTACTGGAATCTTGATTTAAATGTGTTTCCTGATTTGTTAGTGAGCAAATGTAGAAAAATATCTCCTGGTGATTTTATTCAGCCTACCAATTTACGTCCTTGTATTTTACACCTCCTTAAGACACCCTTATTAGCAATTTAAAAAATTAAACATCATTATACAGTAATCATGTAAATATTGCTTTAAAAATAATTTGGTATTATATGAAATTTACTACATTGTGCTCTTATTTAAATTTTGATAAATGAATTTAGAACCTTATAAACATATATCTTCTATGTAATAATTTCCTTGGGAAATAATGCTGTAAGAGATGAGAAAGGTAGACTTCAGCACTAAAAGGTTATCTAGTAGCTCTTACAGTATAGAATTTGCACAGCATATGATTTTTAGAATGCATGCATGGACATGTCAAGATTCATGCGGCTGTTGCTATAATGCTTCTTTGCATTACCTTCAGCCTCAAAACAAATCAAATGCAGAATGTTAGTTGAGTGTTTTGAATGTGAGTGACTATTGTGATTTTTTTACTACTCTGGAAACCTCTGATGGCTTTAATCATTCATTGGCCAAAAAGGCCTTATATACCAGCATGCATTGAAAGATGAAATCTGAATATTCATGAAGACGGGGCAAAATATCTCTACTAAAGAAACTGCAATTTAAAGTGGCATCTTAGTCACACATTTTCATTGACTTGAAATCAGTGATGATGATGACGGCAATGACAAGATTGAGTGCCTGTGGGTGAAAATCAGGGGGAAGGCCAGCAGTGTGGATGTCCTAGTAGGTGTCTGTTACAGACCTCCTCGCCAGGATGAACAGGCAGATGATGCGTTCTACAGAATGGCTGGCAGAATTCTCACCGTCACCAGCTCTTGTACTCATGGGGGTCTTCAAATTGCCAGATGCCCACTGGAAGTACAACACAGCAGAGAGGATGAAGTCTAGGAGGCTCCTGGTGTGTGTGGAAAAGAATTTCCTGATTAACTGGTAAGTGAGCCTACTACGGGAGGTGCCTGACTAGACCTGTTTAACACCAGACAAGATCTTAACAGTGTCCAAAGGGTGGTCACTGGGGCTGCAATAAACACTAGATTTGCTCATGTGAGCACATTGTCCCTTGCTTGATTGAACAAGGAAAATACTCCATATTATTATCAAAAAAACCCCAAAAACCTGTATATTCCAAGGAAGATATGAATCCACAGTCTCTGCTTTATAGTTCATTAGACCAACAGGGCTACAAAAGGAACATTAATTCTTTTGGAAGCTTAACGAAAAACAGAAAGAAGATCAAATATATGTATTAAAATATATTACTATCGAAGCTGTGCACTCTTGATTGTCATTCAAAGGATGATGTTTTTAGGCAATAATTACCATTATAGTGCTATCTTTTTTTAGTAGGAACTGCATTTTGTTAAAAATACTGACTTGGACACTTTTATTGGCTTTTTTACGGAATTTCCATTGCAACAATTTTTTATGCTGTATGTAGAAAAGAATATTAGAAAAATAGGTACATAGTTAAGACAGTTAAAAATGAAGAGTTAAATTAAAGAGTTTTATAAGTCTATTAGGAAGTCCACATGTGATTTCCTATGTCTCAAACCCAGTTCCACAAGAAGGGAAAGTCTGAGACTAATGTGGCTATCCAGGTCCCTGGAAAGAGCAGATTTAGAATTGAATCAGAGTCAGTTAACCTTCCAGAAAACCTCTAAAATATATAAGGAGTAGGCTAGAACTTAGCACTTTGAGCATTTACAATAGCCTTTGACATGTATCTTATGAACTATTTTGCAATAAGTGATACATAAATATTAATAATTTCTGCTAAGGGATGGAGGGAGCAAAAATCAGGGAATTTCTGGTAGTCACAAGTAAGTTCAAATGTTTTAAGCCCCTGAAGGGTGATCCTTCTATATTGTGAACTAGAATAATTTTCTAGGAATACAGCAAAACTTTGTCAATTCTTGATGAAGTATTTATGTTAAGCGCTTTTACCTTGCATGTTTTTCCTAGAATAATGTCATTTGACAGACACCAAGGACCTAATTCTGAAGTGGTTATCTCATATCAATTGGTTTCTATGTGAGAGTACCCAAAAATAACATGCATCCAGGTTTCAGAGCTCTCCTTAGTGTCAAGAATGAAGTTTGGAAGAAGACTTAAAAGGTGCAGAAAGGCAGCAAAATGACAATGAACAATGCAATAATCCACAGGGATTTACACGTGTTTTATGTTACTAAACAAAACCCAAACAATACAAATTAACTATAAATACAATAGAACAAATTAACTGCAAAATAAGACTTGTACAATTATTTTAAGTTCTTACACAGCATTTTCTGTATGCTTTCAAATTCTATGAAACTAGGACTTCTCAGATTATGTTGCATTTAACATCTCAACCTGTGGAAGTTTATGATGCAGTTATTAAGCTACTTGTGTGAATCTCCACACAAGATGATGTGCGAGTTTCAGTCTTATCAGAGCCTTACTAGAGTGTTTCACATGACTAATTTCTTCTTCCTTTTCTTATAACCTGGATTTTTACCAACCCTACTGTCCTAGGTTACAATTTAAGATGTAACAAAAAGTATGTATTCTATTATCATCTTCACAAGCTGTTAAAGCAGGTGGGGCAGTGCTCGTTATCTCCTACCATGACTCATCCCTCATAACTCCCCCCGGGGAGCTATCTCTGTTTAATGGGCTGTCAAGGATCCACCCCATGATTCATAGAATTACGTCATCCCACTGTGAGATGCTCTGCCCAGGGGGTACGAGCCAAGAATTCCCACCTGGATATAATCTGGGGTTTGGAACAGCACAAGTGGCCCTTACCTGCTGGATTCCCAGAGGATAAGAGCTACCTCTGGACCTTCAGGTGAAGACCAGACCCTCTACAGGATCATCACTTCAACAGGACCATTTCATCTGGACTGCTACCACCACCCTGATTAATGCCTTGCGATCTCCCACTGGTTTCCTTTCAAACTAGTACAGCTACCGATACAGATTTTTTGTCTTCCAATGTATTTAGAAGTATTTATTCTGAGGAGATGGGCTCATCAAAAGATAAGGGCTTTTATCTTGCCTCTAGCTCTGATATGAAACAAATTTAAGTAGATCACCTGAAGGTCAGCTACGTTGCACTGAAAACATAAAATACTACAGATATAAATTGACCAGCAGTTACATAACTCATAGAGAAAGATGGAAATGTTTACCCACTTACCTATTATGTGTTGTAATGACTTTGCATTATTTCCCAGGGGAACTTTACCCGTCATTTCTGTGGATCCAAAAAAAAAAAACTTTATAGGGAGAAAGAAGAGAAAGATGACATAAATGTTCCTGGCTCCAAGTGATCTAGGGATTTACGATTGTTGAACTGTTGTTTGCTTTTACTATGCTGTTTTAAAACCTCTAATAAACAAATGGAAAAAGCATATAGAAATCCGAAATTCTAATTGTCTTCTCTTATCTGAGTCCCCAATATATTTCACTTAATATTGCACAACAATTGTGTTACTACCAAGAACTTTAGAAAGACTTGAGAAAACTGTTTTTGTTGAAGTCCTTGCAGTCACTGAAATGAATAAATAAATAAATAAATAAATAATTTTTTAAAGGCTCAAAATAATGAGAAGAGAATCAGAAACATAGCAACCTGGTCAAGATCACGTTTTAGGACACTGGCAAAATGTTGCCTAGGACAGGGATCTGCAGAGCCTCACATTGACTGTGAAATCAGTGGGTGAAAGAAGACATTTTGGCCTCCTCGTTCTGCACATAGCATCAGAAGATGCTGAAAGACTCACTGCTTCTAAGCACTAATTCTACACCCATAGATATCCTTTTTGTTGCTGTTGTACCAGGGATGGCAAGAAATGACACGAGCTCGATCTAGGAAGAGAAAGGAATTATTTATTAACTTACAGACTCGTTTATACATCTTAGTTCGATTGAATGGCACAAGGCCATTAGTCAAGACCATTTACCTCCCAGAGTGATTAGTTAAATCCTACGACACCCATTTCAAAATATTTCTCTAGTCAATATCACAACAAGACTGCATAACAATCTTGCACCTGCAAGATAAAGAAATTTGTTTATAAAATTTCTAACTGTTTTCGGCCAGTGTTTGTGTGAAAGCAAGGAATCTCACACAGACACTGGCAGAAAGATAAAAAATCTCCCTGCGACCAAGCTTTCAGCATCCACACCTTTTGTTTGCATTAATTCTTCTTTTATTACTTTTCCATTAAAAGAGGCATTGTTTCTTGTCTTTTGTAGAACATCAGTTATTAAATAGCTGTTAGGAATAGCAGGCTTTTATTCAATCCATATAATATATGTAAGGAGGTTTTCCCAAAGTTTCTCAATAAGGACTAAGTTACAATGAGGAGAGAAAGAAAGAAAGAAAGAAAGAAAGAAAGAAAGAAAGAAAGAAAGAAAGAAAGAAAGAAAGAAAGAAAGGAAGAAAGAAAGAAAGAAAGGAAGAAAGGAAGAAAGGAAGAAGGAAAGAAGGAAAGAAACTTCTTCCAAATTACTGTAGTATAACCAAAAACCTAGCCTTGGGTGTTACCATGGGGTCAAACAGGACACAGCCTCTCTCAGTCTCCATACTTTTCAGCTAACAGAGTGCAAACACTGTTAGGTATTGCACTTGTCAGTATTTTGCAGGCTTTGGGGTTTGTCTTGCATAATGAGAATGAGTGGCCTACTCCACACAGCTTAGAAATGAAAGAACACAAGGCAAGAAATAGAAAAAAGAATGGTTTTTTAACTGTCAAAAGAAAAAGTAAAAAAATTCAAAGTCAAAGTAATCCCATGACTTTGGAATTATTTTTAGCTGCATAGATTTTTAGCAAAAGAAAATGACCCAACCAGCCAAGCCCTCATTGCATCAGTTAAAAAGAATACAAGCTGTCCTCCAACACACACTAATCCTGAGACAGTGACAGGTCACAACACATTTGTCTGACTATGAGGTGCCTCGAAGGCCAGCAGCTCCCTCTGGGAGATATGAAATGGACTTGTGGCTTTGCTCTGGTGATTAGAAAGCAGGTGTAGATGTCACCATTGACACCAACAGTAAACATTTATACTTAAGGCAGGGGGAAAGGCTCAAATATTATGGTCAAGGGTGTTTAAAACGTTTTGTGGTAGTCAAAGACTTCTTGATGTCCTTAAGCTTGCAAACATTGAGTAGGACAAGAGACACCACACTCCTACACAGCTAATTGGAGTGTACCAAATTAATTATAAGTGTACTTTAAAACGGCATAAATAAATTTCCACACCACTACTGATGTTAAAGGTAACTACTCATAGAATTTAATACTTTTAAAGTATCTAGTTTAGGACAAAAAAAACTGGTAAAAATTGGCATGACTTCTCTCAAAAATAAAAGGAAGGTAAATTACTGTAATAAGAAAAATAGAGACCAAAACAAGAGTTAGGAAGTAAAAGTTATATTTAGCTGAAGCAAAAAACCAGAAAGAATTGAAAATGTTAGAACAATGATTTCAATACTTCTGAGACAACAGCAGAACTGAAATGATAAAGAAAACTTTTCAAAAACATACTTAACAGTTATATCACTTAACAGTTCCCCGATCTCACATATATGAAGTCCTAAACATTTATCTCAATAATTTTTATTTGGAGTTCTATATTAAAATTTATATTGTCTTGTCAATCTTCTACCCTTTGCTGAAAGAAATGCATTCTATTGTGCTAACTGATTCTGTAGGGTGTGCATCAGTCTATTATATTTAGGCATCCTTACAAATTTATATTTTTCTGAGTTCTTAGTGCATTCAGAAAGCACCGTCTTAAAAATATTGTATTAAAATGGTGTTACTCACCAATTTTAGTCTCTTATTGGTATACTGCAGTTGATATTCAATACTTTGATTGTTGCTGGAGAATAATCAAGGCTTTTTTTCTGGCTGTTTAAAATTACTTTGTTAACTTTAGAACCATCAGACTGATTTTTTATTATACTATTTCTAGATATAAGTCATGAAATAACTTTGCAACTCTTTTTTATATAGCAATGAGAAGAATAAAAAGGTAATGATATTTGTGAGTTAATATTTTCTATTATTATTATTATTGCAATTTCTCTCCTATTAGGAATTGGAGAAGATAAAATGTAAACATAAGTTATGTACAAGTAATAAAATTTACATATTCCACAGTGCATTGAAATACTGGAATAGTTTCAACATTGGAAA
The DNA here is from genome assembly GCA_013397115.1 of Edolisoma coerulescens. Taxonomy (NCBI): domain Eukaryota; kingdom Metazoa; phylum Chordata; class Aves; order Passeriformes; family Campephagidae; genus Edolisoma; species Edolisoma coerulescens. The sequence goes on from VWZW01005638.1 coordinate 782,036, forward strand.
AATAATGCCCTTTATGAAATAATACATAGTATTGGTAAAGTGCAAAACTGCAAAGAGCTGTCAGTGGTCATGGCATTGACCTTGTCCCCATTCATACCTAGAAGAGAAGGTATTCTCCTTATATTTGTCATTGAGATACAAACTCATAAACATGGTCAAACTATATATAAACTTCCTAAAAGATAAACCTGAGAAAATACTGATAATAACACTGTATTACTTTTTCTGATAAACCAAGAAATATCAGAGTCAGAATTCTATTCTGCTCTCAGGGGATGAAAACATAGCTCTGATCAGTCTGACCAATGCCCAGACATGACATGGTAAAAAAATTCTCAGTCAGAAAAAAAAACAAACCAAAAAAAACCCAACAAAAAAAAAAAAAAAGGAAAAACAAACAAACAAAAAATTCCAGAAACCCCCCCAAAAAGATTCAGGGTATGTAATTCAAGAACAAGTGTCTTTTCCCACTCTGAAAAATGCATGTTTTTTCAATTGGACCTCCACATTTGCATTTTTTCAGTTTCAGAGTATAACAGAAGACGGAATAACAGAACCATTTAGCTTGAAAAGACCTTTAAGTTCATAAAATCAAACCACAAACTTAGCACTGTCTGGTCCACCACTAAATCATGCCTCTAAGCACCACATCTATATTACTTTTGAACACTTTCAGGGTTGTTTATTCCACCACTTCTCTGGACAACCTGTTCCAACACTTTGCCACCCTTTCAGTGAAGATTTTTTTCCCTAATATATAAATCTAAACCTGGCACAACTTGAGGCCATTTCTTCTCCTTTCATCTCACCTGGGAAAAGAGACCAACCTCCTACCTTGCTACAACCTCCTTTCAATTATTTGTAAAGAGAAATGAGGTCTTCCTTTATTTCCAGCATCTTTTCTCCAGGATAAATAATTCTAGCTCCCTCACCTGCTCCTCATAAATTTTCTCTCTAGACCCTTTGTCAGATTTGTTGCCCTTCTCTGGACTCACTCCAGCAGCTCAATGTTTTTCTTGCAATGAGGGCCCCAAAACTGAACACAATATTCAAGGTACCTCTCTTAATGTGAATTATTACCACAGTATGTATCTATGTACAGCTTTACTCTTGTCTTTGGTAGAAGTGTGAAAGAGATCCTGATCACCATTTCTCATTAAAGGCATCAAATTTTCACTTTCTGAAGCAGAAAAGTAATTAATTTTTTTTTTGTGACCATAAATTCCAACTGGATCACTTCTATTTACAACTCATTCTCCAACTTCAGAGGTGTTATAGCAGATATTCCAGGTAATACCAACACGATCCTTGAATGAATGATATTCATCTCAACCTGTTTGTGCATATTAAGCCATAGCTGCTTAGTTCTACACCATGCTGAGTAAATAGACCCCAATGCATCATTCACCTCACAGGATGGATATATTTAAATCCTATTTAGAATGGATTTTGTGATTTTCAAAAAAATAATAAAATTCTACTACTCCTACAACCATAGTCAAAATTCTTGAAATGTAATAGAAGATGCATTCTCAAAACTAAACAGTTTGAAAAGAGAAAAAAGTGTTTGCATCTTGACATGAATAAGTTATAGGATTGACTGGGACAAAAGAAAAGATCAGTAAGTTTCTACAAATTCACATTTCAGTTTGCTCATATTTGGCATTAATGACCTGGGATTAGAGTTCCAGATGAATTTTTGAGCAGGCATTTAGGTATACCAGCAAATACATTGGGGTTTCTGTGTAACAAGAACTGTTTTCTTTTTCTTTCAAATGAAAATGAAATTAGAGAGAGCATATTTATATATGTCAGAGAAAATACATTTATTCTAAATAATTAAAAAATCTTGTCTGATGTCATGTGATTTGTCAGGTTATGCAGCTATTTAAAAATTTTACTCTACGAATATGTATATTTGCAATTTAATTCAGATGGGTTTTCAGCTATGCAAACACATGAGTTTGAGCATGTCTTTCATCAGAGATTTTCTATTTTTTTTCCTCAAACACATTATCCATGACTCATATATTTAAAACAAAAACAAATATAATGAGCAACTGATAAGGTGTTAAAAAAGCTCACTAAGTCCTGAGTTGTCAACTGAACCAAAGCCAACATTTCTTTCTAAAAGTTGCTGTGCCAGTCTGGACACAGTTCTGTGCAGTGGGCTCTAGGATGGCACTGCTTGAGCAGGGAGGTTGCACCAGATGAGCAGGAGTCCAGGACCACTGTGGTCCCTTCCAACCTGACCCATTCTTTGATTCTGTGATATTGTGATTTTGTGATTTGGATATAAAGGAAAGCAGAACAAGGGCGAAGGATGAGACTGATACAATTTTAATCTGTGTTGAAATTGAAGTAGGCTTTGCTAACTGGAATGTTTTAGAGGCCAAAGATTTATACCACAGATGAAACAAGGGGTTTTAAGGTTTTGGGGTTTTAAGAGTTAATTGCTGATCGTGAATATTGCCAAGTTTTGCAGCTGCTTATTAGACGATGCATATGGCCTGCTCGATACTCTTGCATTTGCCAAAGATGTAAGGGAGGATGCAAGACCATTGAAAAGGGTTAGAAACCGTGACCGAAGATCCTGGTCTCAAACCCTGAATCCAGCTTGAACCAGCCCTGGAGTTGGGACTTGGGCCAAAGACTCAGAGAGTACGGGCAAAGAAGGAAGGTGAAAAGTTTAACCGGAGGAAGATGCGTTTACTTCATCATGAAGACCCCTGCCCATGACCACCCAGAAGCACTGCGCAGGCACAAGGCATATGGAAATGACTTTTGGACTCATTACCATATGAAGCGGGGCTAGGCGGGGCTAGGTAATGAATATATATGGACATATTGGGAAACTTAATGCATATGTAACAATTGAGAGAATAAGAAGAGAAACGAGAGCTGAGGAAGTTGCACAAGTCTTTGTGGAACTATCCGACTTGCGTCTCGCTTGGCCAACCGAATAAATAGCATACCTACTTTATGACTTTAATTAGTGCTAAAGTCATTTTCCGTGAATCACAGATACATTGCATTTATTGAGGTAAAACAGGGAAGATGGAGACAGAAAATGCAGATGTTAAAAAAAACCAACACAAAATCTCAAATACAGTTGGGCATTGTTTTGCACATTTGAGTGGAATATTGCAGATAAACTAAAGTGAACAGTCCCAAAGCCTTTAATTTCTATTAAGTTGTTCAGCTCTACCCCTGAAATTGTCTATTCAAAGCACTAAGTTCAAATTACATACTCAAAATACTTAAGTAAAACTCTGCACTGCTGGGAGTTTGAAAACAAATAAAACAATCCTGATTTCCTCTGTGCAAAGGATATTTATTTGGTCCCAATTAATCACTGCAATTTTGTTGTCAAAAGTGCTAGACATATCCAGCGAAAAAAATTAGAAAATTTACAGAAAATAGGACTAAACTGTATTATTACTACCCATAAGACCATATTGTAGAGAAATTAACATCTAGCCTAGTGAAGATTACCATCTGGAGTTCAAATTCCTATTTACCATTCTTGGAAAAATAACTTTTATCTTTTTCTTTTGTTTTCCTCTGCACATATAGATGGACTCATATACACAGATCCTATAGTACAAGATTCCAAGATGCGAACAGTTAATACAAGTTCATTATATTATTATTGAGTGGGAACAGATTAAAAAAATTCCATTATAAAGATAAAACCAAATAAAATAAACTTACTTATTCTCAGGTCTTTTCACATGGCCTCCAATTTAATTTCAATGGACTAGAAATTATCTTCCTTATTATCTCTGAAGGGAAATTAGAAATTTTTACTAGCTGCCAATGGAGCTAGGAGGAGTTACAGCACTCTGTTAAATTGTCAGTCATGTTGTTTATGGAATACTAACCTGTGGATTGTTTCTCTGAATTTTTCATCACTGAATAGTAAAGCAATTGGTAACTTGGTATGTTTTATACAGTAACAAATCTCTTCCTAAGAAGTATTTGCCTTTGTATCATGCATATCTATTAATATTGCATTTATCTTTCCTCTGTTTTTTTTAAATCAATTCTAAAGAAAATAATCTCTGAAAGTACTTCACACTCCCAAAGAGTGGGAATGTCATCATTTAACCCCAGTAGGCAGCTCAGCCCCACACAGGCAATCACTCACTCTCCCCTGGTGCGATGGGGAGAAAATGGGATGGGGAGAAAATCAGAAGGGTAAAAGTAAGAAAACTTGTGGGTTGAGATAGAGACGGTTTATTAGGTAAAACAAGAGCGACATGCACAAAGCAAAGCAAGGAATTCATTCACCATTCCCACGGGCAGACAAGTGTTGTCCCAGAAAGCTGGGCTCCATCATGAATAGCAGTTACTTGGGATGACAAATGCCATCACTCAAAATGTTCCACCCTTTCCCCTCTTTTCCCTAGGTTTTATCGCTTATCACAATTTCTGCTGCTTTCAGATGTGTTAAGATATGAATGGGGTAAAATGCTTAATTCATTGCTGTGAGATTTAATTTTGAGCATCTTATATTTATTTCTAGAAGTAATCAGTGTACCCAGACTTTTATTTTCAAAGCATTCCTTAGTAATTTGCTTATGTCAAGGAATGAGCCAAAGGTAGAACCTGGAAAAAAATCAATTATCAGTTGTGAAATCCAGAGTGAATTGAGTCATTTAGACCCTCTCTCAATATCACAATGATTTCATTTTTGTTTGTTTGTTTGTTTGTTTGTTTGTTTTTACACACTGTTGAAATAGCAGCTCATGTGATTATGAGATACACCATGAAAATATTTTACAAGCCATACTGAAAATCTGTATTGTGTTTCAGGACATGCTGCAAAAGAAAAGTAAAACTGATTTTTAAGAGCGTGTTGGAAACAAAAATTAAGTCAGGGGAATTTTTCCATCCTTTGTTTTATTAAGGTATTTTTGGGTTATTTTGTCCCAAGCTGTCATTGACTCAGCATTCTACCTACCACATTCACTTGAATCTATAAATCTAGCCTGATTAAATAATATTGATTATAAATATTTTTAATTATTATGATGCTTGACTTTTAAACAGTTTTTAAGAGCTATAACTGTAAACCACAAAGATTTCTGCTGAAAGTTAAACATCATACTGTCATTCCATAATCAATTCATTCTCCAATGAACAAGGAGAAAAAGGGTAGGTTTAGATTAGATGATAGGAAGAAACTCTTTACTGTGAGGTGTGTGGGGCACTGGAACAGGTTGCCCAAAGAAGTGGTGAATGTCCCATCCATGGAAGTGTTCAAAGCCAGATTCATTGGGCCTTTGAGCAACCTGATCTAATGGAAGGTGTCCCTGTTCATGCCAAAGGGGTTGGAACTAGATGATCTTTAAGGTACCTTCCAACCCAAACCATTCTATGGTTCTATTCAATGAAATGAACACATACGGTGCTATACAATGCAAACTTCATGTTCACATGAACTCTTTGGCTACTCCATACTTAAACTATACAGGTGTATGAGCCAAAAATTCACAGATCAAATAATTTATTAGTTAATATAATAGATTTTGCTGTCCTTTATTTTTTTTTTTTCCCCAGGAAAATCTACACATTCATGAAAACAAGCTGCCAATCCCATGGTTGTAGTAACTCTATTAGGTTTCTTGGAGATAACAAAATTTTGCAACTGTATTATAAATCTGACATAAAGCTTCTAGGGATTGCCATCTATTTGGTTCCACCTTGTAGATAAAAATATGCAAAACAAGACATTCTTTCTGAAAACCTGTAGTTGCTCACTTCAGGAAAACAAGATTACTTTGAAATTGCTTCTTAGACTTTTCACACCTGAAAATTCTTCTCACCCTTTTTAAAGATGAAGAAAAATGTTTATTGAATCTATATTTATTTTTTTTATATGAATGTATGCTTTCTTAAACAAACCAAAACCCTATATTGTATTACTTTAATGTCGCGGGTCAGAACTTTTTAAGTAGCTCTATTTTCAGGTCTTATTAAATAAAAAAATGTTGAAATTGAAAAGCAAAATCACAAACAGATTTTAAAAAGAACATTAGTGTTTACTTCCATTTATCCTCTTTTTCATGTGAACACTGAAAACAGATTCCTAGGTAATAATTTAAAAAATACATTTTCTTATGATCATTAAGATGCACCAAACCATGAATTCAGGATACCAAGTTCTAATTCAATTCACTTTTCATTTGATAAAATATACACCAATAATAAGTACACCGTTTTGACAATATCTGTATTAATACTAGTACCATTTGTTATTCAAGAAAACAATTGTTTTCTGTGTGTGTGAAAGAGCCGAATATTCTTATTGGAATCAGACTAATTCCCAAGATTAGGCAATAAATTTAAATAGTAACATTTACAAAAAGAGGCCATCTTAAATTTAATAAAATTATTTGTGTCTTTGTAACCAAAATTTTTTTAATGATGCTACATAGATATATTGCAGTATTGCTTGTTGCCAAATTCTCTTATTTTACAGAATATTTGCTACCTTGTACAATATCAGCAGTTTTTGGAAGCAAAAAAAATATCTCTACTAAAGTTAGCTACTGTTTTTATATTATCTTTGTCCTTGAAAATGTTTCTTCCCATTAGCTAATATACCAGCTGTTAACTGCTGGTAACAGATTTTGAGAAGCAATTTCTTAAGAAGGGAACTAATAGTTAATTAACTTACATGTTTGTTAAGTATCTGAATGTTCTTTTTATATTGACATTTATTATCAACAACCTTTAATCTTAGACTACAAAATGAGGTAATTAAATTACATTTGTTTGTGTAGCAGGGGACCTGATGAGTATTCTGGAACCATGTGTATTTTTTAGGACATTGAAAGGTCAATAAAGAAAACCTTAACCAGAATTACTTTTCAGTAGGTCATTTCATAAAAAACCCCCAAATTTCATAACAAAGGCTGCTTGAAAAATTTTTAATATTTAAATATTAGTTGCCCAACTGTTGGAATAGGTTTCTCACAAGAACATGAAAAGTATGAGAAATGGTGTACTGGCAAAAGGTCAAAAAATTGAACATGAACTTTGTTTGGAAATACAAAAGCAAGGTAAGAAGGAAAGGGTGTGTCTTAAACCCTGTCCTTTTTGGATTAGGTATTTCCCACACTGAAAATTTAGCATCTTCTACTTGTCATTATAACTTGTAACCTTCCACAGCAAAAGTGTAAATTTTTTCTTTAAAAAATTGGACAGTAGTCATTCTTTTTGTTATAAACAAAATCTTTTAATGCACGAAATAGAACACCCTGTTATAGGTATGTAAGAATTTATTGTAAATCTAATTAATATTTTAGTGATAATAAAACCAGTTATACTAATCCAGGCACAGTAACACTAACAGCCATAGCTTGTATTAAAATATAAGAGCTTCATAAAGCTCTTAAAACTGTTACCCAGGACAAGTTAATGTATCTTATCTCCCTGCTCACCCTTCCAAAGACTCCCTCAATTTTAAGGTCAGTGTAGACTGTCTTCCCCAGGAAAAGAGTTGGGTTAACATACCAGGACATCAAGTGTCCAAAGGGGGAGTCCTTTATTGCTCCTGGGGGCCTATTCCACTACAGTCTTGCATCTGTGCGGATGATATTTCATATATTTTCTTCACACAATCTGCTTTTTGCTTATTAACTGCTGGCTAAACTTTGCAAGGTGAACAGCCTCCCTCACTCCCCTCTGGCATAACAGGGCTCTTCTTAGGCAAAGACTGCTGGGCTTCTACAGTATCAAGACACAGTTTAAGCTAAAATAGTTTAGGCAAGAGGAATAGACTAAAACTCTCTTAGTGTAAGACAAGTCAGGCAAGTACTGAAACACTGAGCTGCCCAATGAGTGTATATCATGGGTCCTGCTGTTTTTTCACACCTGGAGCAGTGGGATGGACATATGGGGCCAGGTAGCAGGGGGTTAGGCTGAGGAATGAGAGCATGAGGAGTTCCATCTGCACTGTGTGAAGTTTTTCCGCTTGGTCTAAAGCAGTTCTGGACTGTGTTGGAGAAGATGAGATGGAGTATAGAAAAAGCGAGCAAACAAGGGCTGTAATTTAATGCTTACGACTTTCTTCTGGGCCATCTGGAGTTTGCATTCAGCTTCGAGGGCTGATTAAGTATTTGAAATGTAAAGCACATAAATAGAAACCCTGGTTTTAAGTCTCCTCACACGGAGGAGAAATAAACCAAGAACATCTCTTGTACTGGATGAATGTCCTGAGCACTAAATCCTTATGTAAAGGACATTGATAACTCTTCTGGCCTCCTTCTTCAGGAGAATAGTAGTTAAATTTGGGGGTTTTCTAAGGGTACTTATCCAATAAATGTATTCTGTGAACACTCTCTTGCCTGTTCTCCTTCCAAACCTCTGACCTTGAAAGTGAAAAAAGTAAAAAAAGGAATAAAAAGCTTTGGGGATTCTTGTGGAAGACAGGCTTGATCTAGAAAGCAGTAAACCATTACTGTCAATTTCAGAGTGCCTTTAGACATAAAGATATGTTGTAATGTATTTAAACCTTTTCATGTGCCCCAGCCAAACCATCTTTAGTTATTAGCATGTGTGGAAAAGGGGAAAAATTTTAGTATGTACTGTATCTACCTAAAGTAAAAAGGGAGAAATGTAGGAGAGCAAGAACAGGCTGTAGGCAGTCTTGACCTTGATGAGTTACAGCTGTTCTGAACCAGCTGTTTCTGCTAAAGACCAGAGACCGGCTGCCCCTCGGAGAAGGAGCTTATAAGAGAGAAGAGACGACCATGGAAGAGGACTGCTACCGCAGAAGAGGACTATGAAGAAAGGACTGCTGAGACAGCAAGCAGGCAAGAAAGTGAGCAGGCAGGCAAGCAGGACTCAAGCAGCTTTAAGTGCTAGCAGACTCCTTTGTAGCTGAGAGCAAGAGTCAAGTTTTTTTGTAGTTTAGCAACAAAGATAAGCAGACTTTTGGTTACCTGAAGAACCTGAGCTTCCCAAAGATTCATATTCTTAAGAGGTCTTGAGAGTCACAGTACAGACTTAGTTATTTATACTCCACCTAAATTAGTCCCTGGATATTGTTTTTCAAACTGATTGAGCATTGAAATGTTAAGCCTAGGTATGGTAATATATTTTTGAATAGCTGCGTGGATGGATCTGAGGTCTCATCTAGGAAAAAAATCCTTTTTTTAAAAAAAGAGTTATTTTACCCTTGCTACATGAATGTGAGGACTACTGTGGATACCATTAAGGCAACAGTATTCTACAGTATTGTATACAGTAAAAATGATTAATATTAAATTGAAACCAAATTAGCAAGTACAAATAGTTCCTAGGGATGACTACCAAACTTTCTGCACCATTTCAGGACTATATGCACTGATACAGTTTTTCATTTAAGGGACATGAGGCACTTTCAGAGCCTTGCAGTTTGTGGGATTAAACAATATGTTGTCTCTGATACTCAGGAGCCGAAGTTATCATATTACTAAACTTTGATGGTTGCTGAAGAAGCCTGCAATATGTACAACCATTTTTTTCTTTTCCTTAGGGCATTCATTTGATAAAAAAAAATCTCAACTTAGATTTTTGTGGGTAAATTACTCTTTTTTTCTAAGTTAATGAGGGTCAATGTAAAAAGGATTAAAGTGTCTGTTCAGTAAGAAACTCAAAATATAATAAAGCCTTCTTATTTAGCCATTTTAATATTTTGTATAGTGTTCACACTTCATTCCATCATCCTAGAATTTACATAGGAGAAGTCAGAGAACAGTTTGTTCTTGTTCATGGTCTTAAAACCACTCATTCTGCACATTTTTGTGACATACCCTTCAGTTAGGTTAGCTTTTGTATCCCTCTGAAACACTTCAGGTTCTCCTGTATCCTTTTCAGAGCTGAGGGGACAAGAACTTCACGGTGCAGTAATGTATATATGTATATTTGTGTAATGAATATATATTCCTTAATTCCTTCCTAATAATTCTTTACACTTCACTTGGGGTTTTTTTAACTTCTGCCAAGCACTGAGCTGGTATTTTTATGAAACTCCCTGTCTTGATTCTGAGCACTAATGTTCATTACCAAGCCCAGTTTTCAACATATGAAGGTGGTATAGTTTCTGTGTGTGTGCTACATTTTGCAATAATTTACAGTTGACTTCATCTTCTATCTATTGCCTTATAATATATCATAATGTCCTTCGTAATCTGCTCTGTCCTTACTCCCTTGAATAACTTTATATAAGCAGCCAACTTGTAATTCTTTACTCATCTGTTCAGTTATTTTATATCTATAAATATATATATCATATATACATATATACACATGCGCACACACACATATATAATTTATATATGTGTGCATTTATATGTCTGTATTAAAATAACCTAGAAGCTCTTTAAGTGGCTTCCCTGCACTGTGACAATGAACATTTTACTATATCGTCTCTTTTCTTTTCTCAGCCAACAATGTTATAAAGGAGTGGTGGCCTTGCCCCATTTGACCACAGCCTTTATTCTCAGCTGGCACTAAAGACACTCGCTCCGTGAGTGCATCTATGACTGCATAATGCCAGGTGAGGTCCTGCTCTTGGGCGACACTCAAGTATAGGTGATACAGCTAATTCAGCTTCCAAAATCTCTGCCAAAGTCCGATTGTGCCATCTGATGCTAGAATCACACCACAGCCTGGTTCAGCATGACTTAAGAATATTTATTATGTAGTATGAATTTATCCTTAGATCACTCAAACTATTTTTACAGTAACTTTGGATGTTGCAATTTGCTACTCTCTGTTCTCCTTATGAAAATTTGATCTATAGAATCACAGAACCATTAAAGTTGGAAAAGACCTCCAAGATCATTGAGTCTCATCTTTGACCAAACACCAATGTGTCAAATAAACCTTAGCAGCAAGTGCCATGTCCAATCATTTCTTGAACACTTCCAGGGATCGTGACTCCACCACCTTCCTCAGCAGCCCATTCCAATGCTTAACCACCCATTCAGTGAAGAAATTCGTCCTGATGTCCAGCCTGAAACTCCCCTGGTGCAGCTTGAGGCTATGTCCTCTTGTTCCATTGGTAGCTTCCTGGAGAAGAGGCTACAACCTCCTTTCAGGCAGCTGTAGAGAGTGATAACATCTCCCTCGAACCTCCTGTTCTCCGGACTAAACACTGGCAGCTCCCTCAGCTGCTCCTCCTAAGAGTTACTCTTCTAGACCACTCACCATCACTTCTCTGGAATTGCTCCAGCACCTCAATGTCTTTTTTGAAGTGAGGGGCCCGGAACTGGACACAGGACTCCAGGAGTGACCTCACCAGTGCTGGGTACAGTACCACACTAGGCATTCTTCTGGAGTGTGTTTTCTTGTCTCATTTAAAAGAATAACACATTTCTGTGATACAAGGCATCGTAAGTGGAGGAAATCAGGAGATTTGCTTCAAAATAATCTTTCTGGAACTAATGTTCGTAGATGTTTGCACAGCAGGCAGCACTGAGTTCAGTGCCCAGCAGCTGCACTGGCTGTCAATGCAAAACAAAGACAGAAGATATACTGCTGTGTGAGTCTTGGTAAAAATATTCTCCTAGGAAGAGTAACAGCGTGATTCTACTCCCACGTCACTTTTTGCCATCCTCCAAGGAAACCCCTTGGCAGTTAAAAGACTAGTCTTGTGAACTAAAAAATAGTTTTCTGCCTTTTTTTTTGATGAGTAATCATAAAAAGATAAGAATAATAGGATTAAAATGAGAGCAAGAGAACAGACACACTGATCTATAGTGCCTAGCAGTTAAGGCTCAGCTAGTGAGAAAGGTTTTGGGTCCTCCTTTCAGGTGTATCCTTTTTAGTCTAAGGCTATGCCTCTGGGGGCCACAGGCAAAAGATGTATATGCATTTGTTCAAAAATATTTCAGTGTTCTGTTCATGTGACTTTGTGGGATAAATGCCTCGGAAGCTGGATGAGAGCCATTAGGTGTGTCATGTACTCAGATGAGTACATTTTTGCAAGCTGAACATGAGGTCATTCTCACTGATTGGAGATATGATTACCTCTAATCTCTATCTGAATTGATTTAATGTTTGAGGATACTTACAGGGGTGTTCTCTTTCCAGAGAAAAGAACCAAATCTTATAAGCTGAAATAAAAATAAAGAACATGGAAAGTCGTTTGTGCACCTCAGAAATGTTTACCTCTCACTCTGGAGTAATCCATCACTTCAGTGTCACAAAGCAGAGGTTTTTTTTCATTAGCCTGAACTGTTTTTCTTCCACTCTAAAGATCCACTACCACAGGAGACAGGAGGTTCAGACACAACCTCTAGAATATCCCACTTTCTTCCCATTGTGTTGTCTGTCCTTTTCTTCTTGTAAGGTCTCAATTAACTTATGATTCAGGATTTAGCCTAACATCATAAATATAACACAGTATAAGTTAAATCATCTGCCAAAAGAAATATAGCAACAAATAACTGCTAGCTTATGAACAGTATGGATGTTTTTATTTCACTATTTATTACACTAATTTATAGAAGTAGGCAGAAGAGTAAAAAATGTTCCTAATATGAGTAAATTCTATTTTATTTCATTTTACATCTTATTTTCAAGTCTGACAGCAAGATGAATCTGCATTTAATATTCACTGCTAGTGCATAGATGCTATTGATTATTATTTAGGATTCAAGGATATCTGAATTTCTTTGTGGTATAAAGTTTCCAGCATTATTTTGCAAGCTCCCTTTTTATTCATGGAATGGAATTGCTATGCTCAGTAACTGAGAGACTGATTTTGACAGTATATTTGTTCTAATTTGAAGTAAAATTATAAATGCTGCTGGGAAGGTCATATTTCAAAAATAATGACGTTAAAATCTCTCCTGTAGGAAAGGTCTTATGGTTTGAGGATTTCTTTCCTTCTACTTAACTGATTGGAAACTCCTTACCATCATTATTAACATCTGAGCCTTGCTTGGTAACAGGATAAAATATTCAAGGCTATTGGAATCGACCATTTTCCATTACTTTCCTTCTGGTCTAAAACATATATTTAATTAATGTCAGTTCTTCAGCTTTGAAAGGTTAAAAGAAACAGGAAAGAGATACAGGGGAATGCCATAAGCTTTGTGCCCTGACATAATGTGCCTTAAGACAGAAATCAGACACTACTCCCTCTCTTTCATGAAGAACAATATGAATCTAAATGTAAAATATTTCTCCTTGGTTTTAGCTTTAAGTTTCATACTATTTTTCAATTCCCACACTGAACCAAAACATACTGATCATATGAGGTATTTACAAGGATATGGAACTTAACTGTCGAGGTTTTATTTAGGGGAAAACAATATAAGTATTTAAATTTCCTAATTTCAGATTCAGAAGGGGAAAAATGAGACATCCTATCTCTAACTGTTCAGACTATTTTGATGAAAATTATATCCAGATTGAAATAATGTGAGTAATCTCAACTTTTCCTTCACAAATGTGCCAATATCAAACTGCAAAGAGACATACCTTGTAAAATGCTGGACATCTTTTACTCAGGCCAAATACTGAAGAAACTGATAGATAGAACAGTATTTTAAAAATACAGTAAAGTATGTATGGGTTTCAAAAAAAAGTGTTATGGTGTAACTGTGGAAAAGCAAAGAACATTTAAGACTTCAAAATTCCGAAGAGGCCTTACTTTTCTTATAGAGGTTTCTGGAGCAAAGTAAAATACTCAACCAGTTTCACAGGCATTAACCTTTCTCGATATAGACAAAATGTGAATATATTTCCATATATGTTCAGGAATGTTGAAGTTGCCTTTTTAGCCCTTAGCAATGTAAGTTAATACAATTTGTGTGAAAGCCTATATATTCTTATTTCTTTAAGTCCTTCTTTTTTCTTTTGGAAGGATGATAAAGGCACCAAAAGTTATTTTGTAAAGAAAGATCTATTCTTATATAAAGACAGAATAATTCATTTTTATTTCCAGAGCACTGAGAAAAATAGTGATCATTCAAGAGAACTTGAAGTTGTCTACTGATAGATGTGGAATTGCTTCCAGTTCCCCAGAGGGACTAACAGAAGGAATAACACACTGATTAAACAGGTAACTGTAGCCTTTTTACAAAGCTCAGAGAAACCAATGAGATATTTTTATTTACCTTTCTGTGATTTATATCAGATTCTATATTTCTTGCCCCTTATGTTCAATTTCCTTTACCAGCCTGGAACAGGAGGGGTTTCTAGCAGTTACAATATGAACTCCTGTTCTTGACCTTTTTGAAGACATAGTTTATATATTTTTTGACTCTTCTGTAATGTTCAAAGATCTTTGCTCCTCAGGGATTACATAGAAGGTGCAACACTGAAAGCTTTTTGTAAGTTGCCTGCAAGATCCTCAGGGCAAACAGTTTTTCTTGATTCTGTCTGCAAAGCACAAAGCACACTTTCCAGCCCAAAAATAAATCTTACCACTCCCCATCATCCTTGGTAGGCAGTTTGACAAATTTTATATTAAGTAATTGCTTTTGGCTTGCTCCTTTCAAGGTTCCAAGCATCTTTCAGTTCATGATAAACTTTAGGGGAGGGAGTGAGGTTTCTCAGACTTGCAGCAAACAGCCAGCATCTTTAAATATGGAACGTTCTCCAATAATATTGTTTTTGTAGGAAAAAAAAATCCTCTCTTACATTGAAAATATTTATGGAATTTATTAAATTTAAATATGCATTTTATTTACCTTTCTGTTTTTATATGAGAACCCATTCTAGGTTAGCAAAGTAGTAATGCTGTTGTATTGCATTTTGTTTCTTCAGTTTTGGACATACAAAAGATGATTGAATCCATAGTGCAATGTCCTGAATGCATACACTGCAGACTAGTCTTTCTGAATACATTAAGGCTTGATTAGAAATAAAATTCTTAGAGACTGTCCAAATACTGCTGTTAACATGGATGAATTTTAATAGAGGCTAATATGAGTTTTGCGTAACATTCACATTTCAGCTTAGAAAATGCTTTGACATTGCACTTGACATAGTAAAATAATTATCAGTGTGTGTTTTAAGTTTTAAATCAAAATATAATGGGTCAATAAAAACAATAACAGTTTACTCATACGATCTACATCACAAGATTTATACCCTGTGGATGTTACAGTAAATAGAAATCCTTTAATTTTACATATCTTAAAAAAAGAGTACAGAAAAAGATTTCAAATACAGATTAGGGACATAGAGAATAAATAAATATTTTAATCCAAAAGTTCTTAAAAGAAGATTTCAAAACAGGTGAATTTTATTCAGAGATTTAATAAAGAATGCATCCCATAAGTCTGTAATGGTGTTCCAGTGAGAACTAAGATTTATCAGTAGATCTGAGGGGCTTGGAACACAAGTCCTATGAGGAACAACTGAGGGAGCTGGGGTTGTTTAGCCTGGAGAAAAGGAGACTCAGAGATGACACTATCACTCTCTACAACTCCTTAAAAGGTGGCTGTAGTCAGGTGGGGGTTGGTCTCTTTCTCCAGGCAGCAGCTGACAGGACAAGAGGACGCAGTCTCAAGCTGCGCTAAGGGAAATATAGGTTGGATATCAGGAAAAAGTTTTTCATGGAAAGAGCGGTAAAGTACTGGAATGGTCTGCCTGGGGAGGTGGTGGAATCACCATCCCTGGATGCGCTTAAGAAAAGATTGGATGTGGCACTCGGTGCCATGGCTCAGTTGAGGTGTTAGGGCACAAGTTGGACTCGATGATCTTAGAGGTCTCTTCCCACCTGGTGATTCTGTGATTCTGTGATCTGGTGAGTAGTCTAAACATCTAAGCAATTACCTGATTTCTCTAAATGTTGCAAATAACTTTCAATAATTATAAACCATTTATGATAAGACTAAAATAGTTTTTGAACACCTAGATTTAAATTTTGTGTGATTTTAGATGAGTCAACAGCCCCCACCCTCCCGATGACCTTTGCAGCCTTTTTTGACATTTGAGAAGGCTTCTGCTGAAAGCTTTGAGAGAGCTAGGTGGATATCTAGACAAATATTTTCTCTCTGAGTTTGTTTAGGATCCACTGAGCAGATGTCCTCCTTTTAGGTCTTTGAAGCTCTGCTCAGAAATATCATTCAGAAATATAGCAGTTGGTAGTGTTGAAGTTTTTTTCTAACAGTCTTGATAGGATTGAAATCTACATATTTTCATTCCCTGAGTACTCTTCTCATGAACACAGAAAATCCGATGAGACTTCAGTTGTTTAGTTAGAGGGAGACCCCAGTGATGCCAGGAATGTAAAAGAACTGTTTGTTCAGCTATGGAAAATTATGATAGCGTCGAGAGGATCCAAAGGATCTTGATGGGCAAGCTTAGACTTCTAAGATTCTGTGCTTTTTCTCTGACCTGCTTGCTGATAAACTAATTAATTAAATAAATAACAATCTGCAAACACACAAACTACCTGCACAATTAATTTACCATCTGTATTAATTAGGTATAAGGTCTTTGCTTGGTTATAAGGTATTAGCCAATTTTACTTTATAGAATTTATAGATCTACCTCCCACCAGAGAAATAATTTAAGGAAAAGAACTACGTTCCCTTTCATTTTCCCTTGTCCATCAAATCGGACAGGGGGAAGAAGTACAAATGTCATCTACCTGGATTTCTCAAAAGCCTTTCAATATATAAAGGGGGCTTATAAAAAAGATGGGGAAAGACATTTTACCAACTCCTCTAGTAACAGGACAAGAGGCAGTGGTTTAAAAATGAATGAAAGTAGATTTAGGCTGGATATTAGGAAGAAATTTTTCACTGTGAGAGTGGTGAAGCACCGGAACAGATTGCTCAGAGAAGCTGTTGACTCTGTATCCCTGGATGTGTTCACGACCAGGTTAGATGGGGCTTTGAGCAGTCTGATCTCACAGAAGGTGTCCCTTCCCACAATAGGGGACTTAGTCTAGATGATCTTTAAGGTCCCTTTCAACCTGTTCTATCATTCTGTGATTCTAGGATTTACTAAGGTAACATCACAAAGTTCCCATAGACTTGTTCATATGTAGATGGCATGATGATATCTGTGGCCTCTTTTGCACTCAAAATACTGTTCTCTGATGCATCTTAATCTACATTTGTGGGAGTCAGAGGACATCAAGTAGAAAAGGGTAACATTTCAGGGAAGGCCAGGATTAATTATGATATAAATGGATTAGATGCATGTTTTGGAATCAACTGAGAGAGTGGAAAGAAGCAAGAAAAGTGATTGATGTTGCTTCCCACTGTGCATTCAGACGAGTCTGAAGATCATGTCACTATTAATTTGCTCCTAAATATACCGCAGCTTCTAGGCTTGTCACAGTAGGAAATTTTAAAGGCTTGTTTTGCATAAGCAATCACTTTTATTCCTTTTCAAGTACAATTATATTTTTTTCTTACTCTCTGTATGAAGTCTCAGGCAGGATCAAAGTCCTGGAGTGTAACATTTCATAGTGTGATTCAGTACCCTGCATAATGCTACTAGAATGCAGACTATTAATTTGATGTGTTCTTTTGTAATATCCTTATTTAGTCCTGATAAGATGCTCAGGTATCAGTTACTCTTGAAATTTCAGTTGCAGCAGGAAAGGGGAAAGATGTTTCCCTTTCAACTGCCTTTCAAGGTGCAAATACTTACACAGCGAATGTGTTTGAGGGTGACAGTTCCTTCGTGTGGTCTCTTCCTAATTATCGAGGCCAATCAATAAGAAAATAATGAATTTTCTGCAGCAGTTCTTGGCTGCTCAGGAAAAAGATGTCCCAAGGGTTTAGATGTTGGTTTGGAATTTCCTACAAGAATAGACAGTATTTCTTTTTCATAATAAACATCTGGTTCTTCATCAAGAAACCTTCCAGAAACACTTTGCACTCAAAGAAACAATTATCATTTACTGTTTGGGGAAATTTATATGCATACATAATTTTGATTTAATTCTTTGGAATGGCATGATAAGAGAAACTAGGAGAGAGAATTAGCAAGTGAAAGAGCAATAAAATAATCTTAAATGATTCAGATTTGGATTAAAGTAATCAATTCTTATTATATTTATCTTTCATATTTTCTATATAAATGCAACTCTCATTCATTTTAGGACTACAGTGGACAAATGAAGCACTAGAATGCTACCACAAGAATTGGTTTCTGTCTATTTAGCCACCATTTTTCTAAGTTTTAAAATTAATTTTCCTGGTTTTAAATAACACACCAGGAAATAAAAAAAATTATTAAAAAGTCCTATCTCCTACAAAAAAAAATATTTTAAAGCAATCTATTTATATATAGTATCACTAGGCAAAGAGCATAATTGCTGATTGTAAAGGAAAATATAACTACTCCTCCATGAGACTGGATCATCAAAATGGGACTGTATAGCTGAAAAACGTTACTAAATTTGAAATTTAGAGGCATCATTATGAAATCCAAAACCTCCAGAGGGAGAGATGGAAGAAAATATGACACTGCAAAACAGAAATGCCTTATTCCAACTGTAAATGTTGGAACCAACTTAAATAAGGTATTTACATTTTGTTAATTGCCTATTGTTGTGCATTAGGTAGTTTTTCTTTTAATTAAATAGGCAAGATGCAAAATTACTTAAAACTCAAGTATTTGCACCTCATTCTCTCAATTCAACACTGTAGGAATCCAACACCAATAAACTGCATACTGATGAAAAGAAAATCACTGGCTCCTCTGGGTTCCTCCTACCAAATACCTGCTGAATTCAGAGGTGATTTTGAGACATAGGGGACATGATTAGAGAAGAAGGCCACTTGGACTGTATGCAGCTGTTTTGATATCGAGGAAGCTAATTGGAAAAAAACCCCAAACAACTCTTTGAACATATCCTGAAGCACAGACCTATGTATAGAGGTACACAGATATATATGCAAAGGTGTGCACACATACACATATGTGTTCAGCTTGCTGCAATTTCTCTAGGAATTCCAATGAATTATGCAATAGGGAAGTGGAAGTATGCTGCTGAGCTCCTGGTGACTCCTGGAGCTGTTTTGCAAGAAGGCAGTGCTGGGCTCTGTGCAAAGAGATATCCCTGGCACTTACTGACTCATGATCAACTGATTGATAGTATTTAGCTTGCAGGACTCCTGCTGATCTCTTGATGGTGGGAATACTGCCGCCTTACATACCACAAGCTGTCAGTCTGTGCAAAATGGGTTCTTAGAGAAACTATTAGATAGGAGCAGGTGACTTGCTACATGTAGACAATCATCTGTTCTCAGAAAAGGAAAGCCTTCCTAAACTTGCTGAGCTCTCTCAGATTCAATGAAACAGACTGCCTTTCTCTTTGTGAGGCAAAAGCTCGGTGATGTCAGAAAATAAAATAAAATAAAGGAAAAATACAGAAATTGTCGTTGAGAATCAAAATCTTTGTTTGAAAATGCAGTATGGTGACATTTCACTCTGCTTCACCTCCTATTCTAAATCCTTTCAGACTTTTCTTGGCTTCCATATCTGATTTTAGTCCTCTTTGCACTTTTTTTGATGTCCTCTAATCCTCTGTAGACTCCGTCCTTCTACAAACCCTCTATGCCCTTAGTGTCTTTTATTTGCTGTTATTAGTAAATCATTCCTTGAGCAATGAGCAAGCATTCAAAGGAAACTACCTCTTCCCTGGAACTTCTTAAATGTAGAAGCGTGCTCTAGAAACTCTGGAGAGGTCTTATGGCCCACAGGAGAAAACAAAGAAAAAAAATTAGAAATCACAAGTCTTCATCTCTCTTCACAGACAGCAAGAAAAAAAAAAAAAGAATAAAAATAAAAGAAAGAAACCAGCATTTATCCAGAAGAGTTTGGAAAAACTTAAAGCAGAGAACAACAGTGTTCAGCCTGTTTGATAAATTGAAGGGGTTATGCCAACATATGTAAATAGGATACTCTTAAATCTGATGAGCAAACCATGGAAGATATTCCAAAGACTTTGCTTGAGGATTTCATCCAATGTAGAAACAATATTTCTTTCTAAACAAAAGAGAATGACTTCATCTGGGAAGCCTTAAATAACAGGTTACAATCCTTAAAGTTGTTTTTTTCCCACCAGTTTTGAGTTTTTATCTTGGAAATAAACAAGGGCTTATTTGAAAGAAGAATGCTTTTCAGTAAGGACAATGTTTTGTTCATTTGTTACTGGTAAAACTGAATGTTACAACACTGGGTAAAATATGTCTGTAGTTCAAACCAATAAGGCAATTAGCCAGACTGCTTTTCAGCCCTGCTCCATTTAAGACATTTCTTATTTTAAGTCTCATGAATTAAGTGTATCTGCAGAGACGCGTTAACTAATTTGGTTACTAAGAAGCTTAAGAATGTGGAACTAATATGAAATGAGTAAAACATTATCATTTATTCATAGTGCTTTCAACTGTATCTCATTCTCCATTGTCCATCTCTAAAATGTCAATCTAGATTAAAAATATTTGAGATAAAATCACTGAGTTTGATTCTTAAATCTGCTGCTGTGGTACACAAAACACCCAGTGGAACTTTTTTCTTTTTTTGTAGGATAATTAATTCACTATAGCTTTTAAGGAAAATTATAGGGACAGATGATAGCTTTGACTTTATTACACTTGCCTTTTCCGTCTTTTGGGATTTTTGCAAGTGGTTTTTCAGTAGATGCACTGGATGTCCCTGGATCGAAGGGCCACTAAGACAAATTTCTTTTCTTTCTCTCAGAAAACTCTAAGCCAAACATAATCACATGAGCCTTCTTTCAATTTGTCCTTGTGTGATATCTAGTATATAATGATTCCCACATATGCAAATGTAATTAGAAGGGTCATCCCATGCAGACTGTATTAGAGAAGCTTAGCATTGCCTGGGAACTTGAAAGAGGAAGGAAAGATATTATGGCAAAAACTGAGTCACTCTTGGCCACTTGGCATTAAAGTTTTTCTCAGCTGTTGTGGCTGTCTGTGCAGCCAACATCAACAATAATCTAGTAAGAGTTCAGGACTGTCCATAACCTTGGAACTCCTTTGGCAGGTGCTTTCAACAGAAGGTGCAGTCATGGCCATCAGCCACTACTTTGAAGAATTTTTCTTGCCAGGCTGCATCAGTATTTAATAGGATTTAGGCTAAACCAGCCAGCTTCCTCTCAGGATTCTGTCTGCGCCAAACACAGTTACTGAAGAATCAGCTTTATTTGGTTTTGATGTGGAAACACAGAGCTGAACATTGTTGGAGTACTGATAACGGCACTCATCTCACCTCACACCTCTGTTTTACAGGTTTGTGTAGCAAGTGTCAAGACCAAATTCTACTTGGGTTAATCTTAAGACTGGAGGACAAATTAATCAATGTATTCAACTCCGGTTTCATAACAAAATATGTGAATGAACTCACCCTGCTCTAATTTAATAAAACTGTTTCAAATCTGTAATTTTAATTTGCATAGGTCATGATTAAATTATAAGTACTGTTCTTGCACCTAATATTAATAGTGGTGTCATTTTTGGCTACTGTGTGAACATATTTGCTAACCAGAATTACTTTTCTCTTTTCCATAGCCAAGTCTAAAGCATTTGCTTAGCCTATGCTGCTCGAATGGGTGTGCAAATACATACTAAAGAACTTCTCCATTTATAAATAAATAAATAAATGAATAAATAAAATATTAAATGAAAAAAATTGTGAAGTTGCAGAGCAGGAGAAAATTGGACATATTACTGTCAAAGATCAGTCTTTGAGCATTTAAATGTAAAGCTGAAATAATTCTAAATGGATCACATTTTGGATAAGCTTGATAATTAATCATGGATGACAGAAAATAAATGACAGTGCCTCGTAAGAGCTAGTCTTGGGTGATATTCAAGTCCATTTTCTCAAATCAAGTTACTTCTAACAAACTTTATTTCCTGCCCTTCAAATATATTTGCCATGTTCTGTCATCAAATACATGGACTATCATGATATATGGATTCGATGATGTATGAATTTATTTCGCTTCACCTCCAGACACTGGCTACTGGATGAAGTGGCTGGTGGTTTGCTTCTGCAAACTCTACCTGTAGCAGCCAGACATAATCCTCCTCTTCTTTCCTTCTTTTATCTTCCATCATTCTGGTGGGATAGGCAGAGAAACAAATTGTTAGAATCTTTAAAGTTTGCCCTTTTAGGAGATTTATTTTACCTGAAAATGCTTACTTTTAAAGGTGTCATTTCACCTTGGTTTTACAGCAGGATTGATAAAACACTAAAATCCCTTTGAAGTGAAAATAGGCAAAATTAAAGCTTCTTCTGTTTAACCCACTTTTTAGAAAACATTTCAAGAGACAAAATGGCTTAAAAGCAGACATTTTGTCAGGAGCCATGAGCTTCAGAAAAGCTGAACACCAGCTCTCTAGCACATTTCTAATTAAATATGCAATTAGAAAAGCTTTCAGTAGCCCCTAAGGCTTCCCAGCCCAGTTAATAGAAAAATTCTCATCTTACTTTAACAAGCAAGATAACACTTTCTTAAAAAAAATTATCCAGTGTTAAATAAAGTGCTTGCCTACTTTGTTTCCTCTCTGTGCTTTTAAAATTTATTTTATGATGAATCAAGTGGCTCAGGATTTTAAAAGCAAAACAGTAAAGATAACGGACATTAAATACATTTGTTGTAAAGTTAAAGTAATGCAGACTATATTTTTGGTATTTTTGGGGGGCTGAAGTAATATTCAGATCATGTGAAAGAGTCCTGTTTATTTAGTAATTATTTAGTTGGCCATTTTAAAACATTTAAAGATTTGCATGTTAGTAAAAGAATTCAGATCAGGTTTTTTCAGATAAAGTATTTTTATTTCAGTTGGACTATCAAAGCTGTTCAACTGAATGTTGCAGACAGTGGAAGTTTGATCCTAACAGCATAAATTATGGGATGATTTTCTTTTTTTTCTTAGTCCTCCAATTTTTTTTTTATGTTAATATTATTTTAGGGAGACTGTAATATTGGCATTGAAGCATGGATGAAAGATATACATGAAAATGTGGACACCTCTAATGGGTGAGGGTAGTCAGAGTACAAGAGAGGAACGGACACGGTCCTCGTCTCAGTGGGTAGGTCCAAGTGGGACAGTGTACACTGGAAAGCAAATCCAACAGAAACAAGCCTATGGAAAGTGTCCAGGGATATACCGAAAGCACTTTGTGCTGTCAAAGATGCAGTTAAAATTAATCCATGTTGTAAAAATTCTTATACAATATCTCTGGTTTTGAATTGTGGTGATTGGAATATTTCTCACACCAGCGTTAATCACAATAATCAAGGCATATAAGTTTGCTGCCAAGTTATACATTTCTTGTGTTAATTTTCTCTCTTTACTGTTAATGTTTTTGCACATGCAAATCATTCTTTGTTCTTAAAAATAGCAGACATCACCTCAACCCACCATGCAGTGGGATATGCAGTGGTGAAACAACCTATATGTAACTCCTAATTCCTCAACTCATATGAAAATAAATCTTTTTAGGTACTGCAATACATGTTTTGTGCCATAGTCAATTTTCTGTCACAAAAAGTTTTCTGGAATATTACAGTCTTTCTTTTTGACATAATAGAATTCTAATTAATAAAGAAATAAGAGCCTTACTGACAGATTTGTTTAGCACAGTAACTACCTGAAGGTGTCCTTCCCTTATAAAATTCAGTCACTTTTAGAATGTTAATAGCTTGCCAACTGTGTAGAAAACTTCCTACAGCGTTTCAAACTGAACAGAGTATGTTACACAGGAAAATATATTTTTTCATTTATATCTCCTCGTATATGTATTTTTCAAAGCTTCTTTTTTAACATTTTATCTTTTCTAGGATCCTTTTTGTGACAAGTGATTCATGTCTTCATGTGGCTACTAAATTTCAATATCTGAATGTAATGTAGACATACGTGATACAGTAATAATTAATTTATTAATACTAAAAAGCAGCAAAAGAAATACCTCTTAGAGATAAATGCATAGTTTTAATTAGTGACGGCTCTGAAAACAGAACTGCATAAACAGATTCAAGTAAATCCAACTGAACCATTTTGTGTTGTCCCCAATGACACTCTAAGTACATGATTTTTCAAGATCCCACAGTCTTCTGAAAATATAAAAACATGCAGCACACTGTTGCCCTGATCTCAAAGGCCTCGCCCAAAATAAATTCTTGTCCAAAATAAATTCTTCTCTTTTGTAGCTGTTTTTCTAGAAAAAAACCAACTTTGTGTTTCTTTGACCTTGTAAATATGAAAACCTCCCTGTAACCTAGTGGCTGACCAGCTTCCTGTGGTGAGTGTTTTGCAATGGTTAGAGATTTAGATTCTGTTTCTTCCATTTTCAATTTACTTGTAATGGAGTTCAGGAGCAAAATATACCAGAAAAATCATTAAATCAAATATTCCCTCCTATGTTCTCACATATCAGTGTATATAAAATATATAGTGAAATTGTGATGAGAACAGGTTTTGTCTCAATAAATGAGTATAACACAGTCAGGAATACATGGATTGCACTTGTTTCCTTTGTTGACAGGTCTACTCCAGTTTTTTTATCCAGGGAAAATAAGTAACTCAGAGTTAAATGAATCTTTTCAGTTATGCAAGTCTTGGAACTCACTGACTAAACTAGTAAGTAAACTCTTGGGACTGCAGTTCTGTATTGCATATTCATGTTATTGAGTTCAAAATCCATGTTTTAGCAGTATTTTCTAATATTCCCAGAAACACACTTGTAATCTAACTACTGACTAAACCAGTAGTTTCAAGACATTAACTCAGCTAAAGCAATTTCCTTACAGAGCTGAACTCTTAAAAATGCCTGGGAAAAGGGTATGAAAAGGCACTACCTTACTGTGCATCTTCATCAAGACTTATTGCCATGGAATTTTTGTTTTGGATTTGGAAACAAACTGTCTTGGGTTGCAGTGTATTCTATTACCATCTCCATGAGCCCTTGAAACCAGGTGGGGTGGTGTTCCTTGCCTCCTCCCTCTGGATATCTTCTGTTAATGGGCCCATCAAGGCCTTGCCCCATGACTCATAGATAACTCGATCCTGAACTATCTCCTGTTAACGGGCCAGCTGCTGGAACCAGATGGGGCAGGGTTCTTTATCTCTCCCATGACCCATCCTCCCTCTAGGGGAATATCTTCTGTTAATGGGCCATCTAGTCTCACGACATGACTGACAAAATTACATCATCCCATTGTGAGATGATCCGTCCAGAGGGAGGAACCAAGCATCACATCCTGGATATAAACTGAGATTTCGAACACCCCAGTCAGCCCTTACCTACTGGATTCCCAGAGGACAAGAGCTACCACTGGACCTTCAGGTGAAGACCAGACCCTTTTCTACAGGATCTACTGCTTCAACAGAACCATCACTCCAGGAGGACTGCAGCCACCATTGAATCGAAGTGCTGCCAACACCCCGACTGACAGGGTGTCAGGTTGTATTCTGACTGTCAGTGATTTGTTTTTGTACTACTGCATTTATTTCATTTTTCCTATTAAATTGTATTTCTGACTTGGAGTCTCTCACTGGTTTGCTTTCAAACCAGCACAGAAACCTAGGGGTAAAGTTAATTAAAAAAAAAAAAAAAAGAATTACAGTCTGGGAACCTGTACCTCAGTGATTCACCCAAGGCCAATGTATTGCTGTTGGAGGAAAATTAATCCTTCTAAAGTAACTTTAATTTGACCTATGTTACTCTAGAAAAAGATAAAAATATGTAGGATATTTCAAGGGAATAAATAAATAAATATTCAAGGGAAGGGAAGAAAGACACATAAATGAATGAGAAATAAATGTGATCTGAGACAGTGTAAACTACAGATGAGATTTCTGAAGTGACAGCAACAGGACTGGGTTAAGCAAAGGGAACCAATAAAAATAAAAAAAAGGAATAAAGGTTAAAATGCAGTCAATATACCTGAAAATGTGACTACAGCAGTTATATTTGTTATGCCTTTGAGGATAGTTGCAATTTTCTTTTGTGTGGATGGTGATGGTAAGAAATTCCAAAGAGCTGTTGTAGGTATAAGGAGATTGATAACATCAGACAAGGTGTAGTAGAAGAAATGGCACAGATGGAAAATATTGCTGAAGTAATCTGCAGTTTACCAGACCTGCATGAAGAAAAGGCACTGGCCTCATTTCTATTGAGGCTTCTGGCTCAATATATCTGAAACATATGAATCACCAACAGTGTTTGAAACTAGGTAGTATCCATCAGCTGCTATGGAATCAATACTATTGAGATGTTTCAGAATAAATTAATTTCATACTGGAAAAAGGAACTTGATGCAATATGATAAAATAATGTCCAGCAGAATATTTCCTGAGTTGAACTGAGCTATTTGGTAGGCAACCCTAGAAGAACTCCATTTCAAATATGAAAAAAGATATAATCCCCCCCCCC